>JZKD02S1710529.1:65253-80358 GCA_000966675.3 Picea glauca | reverse complement strand
GTCACAATTGCGACACAAACCTTAATTGTTGCGACAGTTTTGTTGTATACACAACGAAAAGATGTCATTGCCTGTGCGACGACAACTTCAATTGGTGTGACAATTATGCTATATAAAAATGGAAAGTTGTCGTTGCTTGTGTGACGACAACTTCAATTGTTGCGACAATTGTGCTATATAAAAACGAAAAGTTTTCGTTGCACATGCGACGACAACTTCAATTGTTGTGATAGTTTTACTATATAAAAATGAAAAGTTGTTGTCGCACATGCGACGACAAATTCAATTGATGCAACAGTCTTTTTATATAAAGAATGAAAAGTTATCATCTCACACGCGATGACAACTTCAATTGATGCGATGGTTTTGCTATGTAAACAACGAAAAGTTGTTTTCTCCAGTGCGACGACCGATTAAATTATTGCAACAGTTTTTCTATATAAACCACGAAAGTTGTTGTCGCAATGGGCATTGCAATTGAGATAAATGTTGGTTTCACATAGTTTGCCTATATTTTCGTATTGGCGACGATATTTATTTTTTGTCGCAATTGCCTATGTTGTCGCTCTTGCGACATTTGTTCAAGTTCGTCGCAATTTCCACATCACATAAAACGACGTTTCAAAGACTCCAGATTCGTCGCAATGTCAACGACATAACGTCGCAAGAGTGTCGAAACAGTCGTCGCAAAATGACCCAAATATGCTAGTGGCATATGATGGAAAATTTTCACATGCATTAATACCTCCATAACATTCATACTCATCACCACTTCGTTCACTGGAGCAAGCATATGAAGACAAAATAAAAAAATTATGTTATAACCTTGATACATATTTTATTCGTCCAAACATTCTAAATGGTAACTGATAAAGAAGGAGACCAAAGAACAAACACATCAAGGAAAACCCATCATGCTTACATCCATTTTAAATAAAGATATCCACAACAAGCCCATGCATAGAACACTTGCAAAGTGCAAAAAAAAGTAACCAATCAAATACAGACTTGTGGAACCATCACGAATGGAACAAAGCATTACCTTCTCACATATTTTTGAAATCCATTGACTACATACCATACTATGAAAAAAACAAGTGCACCTTATGTAATGTACCCATGCTTCTATCTGAGTCTCTTTACTACAATTCCAGATCTATACAAACTGTATTTGATCTATATTGGATCATTATATTATTTTTCATCTATATCAATTCTCTTAGAGTGGAAAAAGTTGGAGGAATTAACTTCCAGGTTTATTTTAGTGGCAGGTCCCAATTTGGAAAGTTTAGGTCATAAACTATCAAAAATATTCCAAATCCATTTTTTGGCATCAATATGCCTATTTTTTTACCTACTTCTTACCTTGGTGAAATATTCCATATTTTACACTATGTTACCTTTCTAACAGTGCATCAAATAACTCATTTGGAGTTCGTATGTGAAAGTTATGTCTCTCGCGGGTTGACCTACAATGTTAAAATCCATGGTACGAGTGGATCCTATGTCAGCCTCAATTACTCAACTATATGGGGCTAGTTACATATGGAATTTCAATAATATTCTATAAGGTTCAAAGCCTTATCACAAATGACAGTTGAGGAATCAAAAACCCTACCCCTAGATGGATATCAGGTGATGTTAAATATCGACATCTAGGAGGAGAATGGGTTCCATTTTTTATCATTTTATTTGTTCCATAGTTTATAAGAGAACATATATGAGTGATATTTTGAGAGAATAATAGAGGAGGAGAGGTCCTCTAGCAGCTATAAAGGCCACAGTGTCAAAGAAAACTCCACAGAGAGTGCCTCTTTATTTGTACTTTAATTTGAATAAAAGATAGGAGAGACACCTCACCTTCTAGCTGGGTATTATCCCGTATTAGGGTTTCCAGGTTATATATTGTGCTTATTTTTGGATGGTGTGTGAGTATTTATTTATGTTCTCTATTTTTTGAATTTCAACTATTTCATACAATTAAGCAAAAAACCAGTAATTAAAGAATCTAATATGTAAAGGAAATTAACGTTCACAACAAATACTTTAGTATTTTTATTAGATCAGTTGTGAAATTTTTTCCAATTGAATATTCACAGTAGTTTACAGATCATATTGGTATCATATCATTTTTTCTTAGGGTATTTGTGGAAAGTTGCAGGGATCCATGATTTGGCTTAAGAAGAAAGTCATAGAACCTCGGCCATGGTCAACAAGTCTGTTCATAACAACCCTCCAGATCCAAAAGAGGAGATATTTTCAAGGCTGGAATAGAAAGTCATTGACGCATATTACAATATGTCCCTCCTCATGGTGGATCTAGAAATAAAATTCATACTATTTGGAGTTGTTGGAGTATCGAACTCAGAGATTATATTAGACAGAAAATGGGGGATAACAAAGACCTAGAAAAGGAGCCGCAGAAAGAACACAAGAAAGAGAATATGATTTCCAATAGCATAAACCCTTCACAATATTTATTCAATATGGAAGAGAAGATGGACATAAATCATTACCAAGGTGAGATCGATGCATTAAAACGAAATCATTGGTTGAAGTAATTAGAATTTTATTTCATTGTTCACCATATAGATGAACAAAATACATGATTTTCCATTATGAAGTTAGAGGGCCATGCTTTAACTTGGTGGGAAATCCATACTAAAACACTTAGGCTAGAGATTGATCCACCAATAACTAGGTGAGAGGACTTAAAAACCCTCATCAACTCTCAATTATACCATATTCAGGTATGTAGAGGACCAATGGATATGGTGGCACTAATTTAGGTAGAAGCAAGGGAAAGTGTACATGAATACACCACTGAGTTCAAAAATATATCCATCACATTGGGTATCTCTTCCAAGAACCTAGATGTACTCCTCAAGTATCTTAGGGCTCTACATAGCCATCTATGAAAACAAGTAATTTTTCTCAAGCCAAGAATAGTGGACGAGGCATGTGTACAAGAGCAATGTCTGAAAAACATAGGCCACAAGAAAGAGAAGACAAGTAGTTCCAAGAAGAAAGAGCACTAGGAAGATTCCAAGGAGGGGAAAAAGAACTGAAATTGGGGAAATTATAAGAATATGGAAGCCACTACACATTAGTTCAAGGATCCTAGCAATAACTCTAAATATCAAAACATATTAGAGTATCATGCAAACCTATATAGAATTGTATTTTATTATCGTAGAATTTTTTTCTCACATATTATAGGTCACTCTTCAACACACACACACACACGCATATTAGTGTTGCATACTTTTTATCATTCCATAAGCAATGCAATGACCATCCATAATAACTCTCTTAAAAATGAAATCAATCCTTTATATTTGAATAACACTTTAGGGTTAGAGTTATATTAATTATTTGATTACATTTATTATATCAAGAAAAAAACAATATCAATATTAATTATTAATATTTTATTACATTAATTATTTGATTAAATTTATTATATCAAGAAAAATACAATATCAATATTAATTATTAATATTCTTTATTATATTATAAGAAAAAAAAGTTACATTACAAAATACATTATTACATTTATTTATTATTGGATTACAAAACACATTAAAATAGACATTATTATATAAACAAAAATACATCACATTTAAAATACATTATATCAATAAAAATAAAATATTATATAAAAAGAAACATTATATAATTATTTGATTACATTTATTATATCAATCAAAAAACATCTTATTTAAAATACAATACATCAAGGAAAAAAGACAATATTGTATAAGAAAAATACATTATATAATTATTTAATTACAAAATATATTATAGAAGACATTATTATGTGAAGAAAAAGACACTACATTTATTATTTATTATTACGTTACAAAAGATATTATTACATTTATTATTTGATTACAAAAGAGTCTAAGAAGATATTATTATATTAATATTATTATATCAATATTATTATCTCAAGAAAAATACATTACATTTAGTAGTTTATTACATTTATTATATCAAGAAAAAAAACACATTCTATTAAGAAAAAGTCATTAGCATATCAAGAAAAAAACATTATATAATTATTTGATTACATTTATTAAATCAAGAAAAATACAATATCAATATTGATTATTACTGAAAGTACATTGATGTGCAACAGAAAAGGATAATACTCACGAGTGAGAGGAAGAAAAAAGAGGAAAATGCTCTGATGCAAACCCTAGCGCTCGACTGCAACAACGCCTGTGACCGCCTGATGCGCACTTTGGCGCTCTGGTCCTAACTCCTTCCTTTCCTCTATACAGTTCTGAGCCTCACGTGATTTTGGTACCTCCAGCAATGAGCACGGATGGGGGGGGGGAAACCCCCCTCGTACAGTGACATGGCCACCAATGATAGATCCGGACTGAGGGCTAAGCGGTCGGCCTTTGAACCACCAGCGCATCTCAAGGAACAACTCTTTGCTCAGGAGCGCAGCTCCAATAAGGATATGGAAAGCGAGTCCAGCACATCCCACCCACAAACATCCAAAAATTGGCTGCCAGGTAAGTGTATTCCTCAAATGGATAAACCGCCTCTTTACCGTATTACATCGACTAGGGTGGGGGAACACACCCAATTCATGATGGACCATACACTAATAGGCAAATTCCTGGGCTTATGGCCGACTGAAAGAGACCTCTCCAGATGGATTAAGGACTGGTGGAAACCCAAGGGAGACTATGAGGTTCAACTCAGCTCCAAAGGTTTTTTCACAATTATCCTGTATAACCTAGAGGACAAGGACAGAATATTTGATAATGGGCCATATTTCTATAACTCAGCGGGTTTATTTCTGAGATTCTGGACCGACAGATTCAATCCAGATCTAGAGGACTTTTCATGGGCCCCAGTTTGGATCCGATTGTACTCATTACCCCAGGAATTCTGGCTGGAAGAAATACTAATGGGTATAGGGAACACGGTGGGACAATATGTAAAAGCTTCAGAGGCTACTAAAATAAGAAAATACACATATTACGCCCGCATCTGCATCTACATGGACATATCAAAACCCCTTCCGGGCTCCATCACGCTGGAGTACCGAGACGAGGACTGGAACCAACCACTTGACTACGAGCATATACCTTTTCGATGCAGAAAATGCCATGAGCATGGTCATTTGTTTAGAGATTGCCCCCTGAATGCCTCAGCCCCAAAATCATCTGAACCCAAGCAGAAGGATGGATTTACCAATGTGGTCGGAAGGCGAAAGAACCCCTCTAAAAAACAGAACCAGAGTACGACCTCAAAGAACCCCTCCAAGAATTCCTTTGAAGCTCTAAATCAGGCACCGCAAGAAAAGACGTCTCAGAACCCCCCTCAAGCATTCATGCAAGAAAAAGGAAAGAGCCCTGAGGAACCTCATAAAGCCAGTACAAAGGATTCAACTCAGATAACACAGTCTAGCAAGGACGAAGACACCGATATGTTGATGGACGAAACAAATCTGTTAGAAATGGACCTAGAAAAACTAGAGGAAACCCTTAATCAGAAAGATCTACAACATATCCCTGTAGAACAGCTACGAAAAGTGCACAAAGTATTCACCGACTCCACAGCGGGATCCACAGCCAGGCTGGGTATCATGGCCGATTCCAGCCTCGAAAATAAAAAATCCTCCAAGGAAAATAAGAGGCAAGGGCGTAAACCAGCACAACAGCGTATTAAGGAAGCAGGGCACCTAATGATCAATTCCGGCCAAATTCAGCGGCTCTCGGAGGGCTACCTCCACCCCCCCCCCATCTTCTACATGATGAAGACAATATCCTGGAACATAAGAGGCCTGAATGGACGATCCAAGCAACGGATCCTCCGAGACTGTATAAAGACAAAACATCCAGATATTTTACTTTTGCAGGAAACCAAATGTGCAGGATAGGAGGCGGAAAATATTCTCTGAAGCAGCTGGAGGGATGGAGAATTCCTCTATCTGGACTCAGTGGGTGCGGCAGGTGGACTGGAAATTCTCTGGAATCCGTAAACAGTCACCCTGCTCCATCCCTTCTCGACTAGGTACACCCTAATGGCATACTTTAAATCCTTAGCCTCCTCCAAGGAAGGGGCCATCAGAAATGTCTATGGTCCACAATCCATCCAAGATAAGGAGAACTTCTTACAATCCCTGAGGCATGTCCAAACCCTCATATGCACGCCGCACTGGATAGTAGGAGGCGACTTCAATATAATTTTAACGCTGGAGGAAAAAAATGGAGGACTAAAGCGGCTGGATCAAGATAGTGGGAGGTTTAAAACCCTTATAGAGCAACTAAACTTGGTAGACATGGAAAATCGTAATGGAATATTCACTTGGTCCAACAGAAGAACAGGGCATCAGCATGTGGCCTGTCGGCTGGATCGCTTTCTAGTGACCGACGCCCTCTAGTGACTGACGCCCTCCTTGAAAGCGACCAGGCAATGGAGGCAAGTATCATGCCAAAGGTAGGATCGGACCACTGGCCCATAGAATTTTGTTTGAATCCGAGGCTCCCCCCTAGGCCCAAGCCCTTTAGATTCAAAAAATTTTGGCTCACCCACCCAAATTTCCATCAACTAGCCCAAACCTGGTGGGACCAAGCTGAAATAGATCATGGAACTCACATGTACAAGTTCCAGCAACGTCTTAAGAACTTTAAGATACTTTTGAAAAGGTGGAACAAAACCACCTTTGGAGATATTTTCCTTAGGAAAAGGGAAACAGAGACTCAACTAGAGGACCTTCAGCGCACTTTCATCGCAGGGAGCAGAACTCAAAGTCTGGCATGGGAAGAGGAAAAACTCATGGATTCCCTAAAGAGGAGATATTATGGAGGCAAAAATCCAGGGTTCAGTGGCTCAAGGAAGGAGAGCGTAATACAAAATTGTTCCACAAAGCAATGACGCACCGAAGGCACATTAATCGCATCACGCAACTGGAGGACGACCAAGGAACCCCAATAAGGGACCATGATCAAATAGCAGAAGCTCTTAATTCCTTCTATCAAGATCTTCTCACGGAGACTAACACAAACAGGGAGGAGGCAATTCAAAAAGTAACCCGCCACATTCCCAGGTTAATTAACTCCGACCAGAACAGAGCACTGCTAAGGACTATCACTTAGACTAAGGTGGACTTTGCAGTAATGAATATGCCTCCAGGTAAAGCACCAGGGCCGGACAGATTCACAACGGACTTCTTCCATCACTGCTGGGATATAATCAAGGAAGATGTTTGGTGGGTGGTAGAAGAATCACGAACATCTGGGCAGGTTCTCACTGCTCTAAATGCAACCTTCATTACTCTCATCCCTAAGGAGGAAAGGGTCACGCACCCAAAACAGTTCAGACCTATCTCTCTTTGTAATGTCATTTTCAAAATAATCACTAAAGTCATTGCCAATCGACTCAAGCCAATCCTACCGTTCATCATCTCAAATGAGCAGTCGAGCTATGTAGAAGGAAGGCAAATCATGGATAGCGTCATTCTGGCCAATGAGGTTGTTCACTCCTTAAAAATGAGCAACACACTAGGTTTTCTCATCAAGCTTGATCTATCAAAAGCTTTTGACAGATTGAGCTGGCAATACATGCGCTCGGTCTTGGAGTCCTTTGGTTTCTTTAACAGTTGGGTAGACTGGATTCTTGCGCTTACCTCAACTCCATTTTTCTTCATTCTTGTTAATGGCTCTCCCTCTCGACCTTTTCACTCTTCTAGAGGCATCAGGTAGGGCGACCCCCTTTCCCCCTTTCTCTTTGTTATCATGGCAGAAGGCCTCGGCCGCTACCTCAAAGCAACAGTCTCTGATGGTTCTCTCTCTGGGCTACCACTCCATGGCCTCCTTCTGGCGCCCTCGCACAGTCAGTTTGTTGATGATACTCTTCTCATGATCACTCCCACGGTCAAATATGCAACCAATCTCAACTCAATTCTCTCTGACTTCTCGGACGCTTCAGGTGTGCTTCTCAATCTGGACAAGTCAAAGCTCTTCTTTTTCAATATGCCAGTCCCGGTTCAGGTCCACCTCTCTTTTTTTCTAGGCATAGCCAGAAGCTCCCTTCCCTCCACCTACCTGGGAATACCTCTTTTCGATGAGTTAGCAAAATCCATCTCTTGGGACAGTCTGCTCCTCTCCTTAGCAAACCGGTTGAGAAATTGGACTTTTAGACCCTTAAATATTGCTGCCAGATTGGTTTTGCTCAAGTCAGTCCTGCAAGCTCTACCCACGTATCTCTTTACTGCCTTGGTCGCGCCTGCTTCAGTCATAAAAGCCATAAGGATTATCCAATGCAATTTCTTGTGGAAGGGACATCACAGCAATAAGAAATGGGCTCTAGTCGGATGGGAGAAGCTTTGCAAACCCAAGCAATGCGGAGGGCTGGGAATCCGGGACTCGGGGAAGATGAACAAAATCATGGGGGCCAAAATGTGGTGGAGATGGTTGCAACACCCGTAAGATCTCTGGGCGCGGATTTGGAAACAAAAGTATGCCCCTAACACGCAATACAATCAGCTAATCAGATTCAATGAACATATGCCAGGATCTAACATTTGGAACGCAGCATGGAGGAATCGCCCCCTGGTTCAGCAACATGCCTTTTGGGAGGTAACGAATGGCGAAAGCGCACTATTTTGGAAGGACTCATGGCAACAGCTACCCCCCCTCGAGGATATGGAAAGCCTCAATCCCTACAATCTCAGACTACAGCAAAGCATTTTCAATAATGTTAAGGATTTCTGGCTCCTAACTCAAGAAAGAAAGCCCTGGAGACAATGGAAAACCAACTCAATAGACCTGCAAATCAGAGAGAATCTCGATCTTAAACCATGGCAGGAGTGCCTACAGTCCAGGAAAATCCCAACCAGGGAAGGATCAGACATCCTCCGCTGGGGTCATTCCACATCAGGTACTTTCTCGGTCAAGGAAGCCTATCACCTGCAAGAAAATCTCCCAGGCCAAGGCCTTGATTCAATCTGGAGCAAGGTTTGGCAGCCTTTTATATGGCCCAAAATATCGTTCTTTCTTTGGCTCGTGGCCCAAAACTACATCCTAACATGGGATAACCTCATGAAAAGAGGCTTCACAGGACCCTCTAGATGTACCCTCTGCATGCAAAGTGAGGAGACCATGGAACACCTCCTCAACACCTGTCATTACAGTCAACAGATTTGGGACTGGGGGGCACAAGCTATGCGACGCTCCCAAAGAAACCTCAGCAGCATTCGGGAGACCCTTGTTAATTGGGATGTTGTCTCCTTCCATAATCCAATTCTACAACGCATATGGTAGCTGCTCCCGGGATTCATCCTCTGGGCACTCTGGAAAGAAAGAAATAAAAGAATATTCAATTCTATTCTTTCCCCCCCCTTCGACACATGGGACAGGGTGATAAGGTTTATTCGGGAAACCGTTCTCAGTTCCACCTGGCCCCAAGAAGACATGCAGTGTAGGCCCGAGGAGAAAAGCATACTCGAAGGATGGAACCTGCCTCTAAATATGCAAACTCAGGGGAAAGCCACACACAGGCAAGCCATCATCCCATCGACTTGGTCTCCACCACCCCCTAGATTCCTCAAGCTTAACTTCGATGGGGCCTCTAGGGGCAACCCCGAGCCAGCCGGTCTAGGGGTCGTCCTCAGGAACCACCTGGGCAAGATCACCCATCTAATTGCAGGTTTTCTGGGTGAAAACACAAACAATGTTGCGGAACTCTCCAGCCTGGTAAAAGGCATCCAAATGGCAGTGCAAAATCAACATTTACGACTAATTTTTGAAGGAGACTCACAAGTAATTATTCAACTTGCAATGTGAATCCTTAACGGACATTCCCCCTTGAGGACTTCGCCCAGCTGGAGACTCTTGGGTCTCCTGGAGGATTTCAAGGATCTCATCAACCCCAACCTTATCCTCATTCCCTCTCATGTGAGGCGTGAAGTTAACAAGGTTGCGGATCACCTAGCAAACATAGGAATTGATGCCAAGGAGGATCTCATTTACTGGCAAGCTAATACTCTT
This sequence comes from Picea glauca, assembly GCA_000966675.3. Lineage (NCBI taxonomy): Eukaryota > Viridiplantae > Streptophyta > Pinopsida > Pinales > Pinaceae > Picea > Picea glauca. The sequence goes on along the minus strand of JZKD02S1710529.1, from coordinate 70,345 downwards.
GCAGAGACTGAACTCTCTAACCAATGCAGAGACTTGGCTAGCATAGACTTTCAGGCCCCGTATGGGGTGACATGTGGCAAAGGTGTGCCAACAAGCCTCGCACTAGGTCGGAGATTAAATGCTAGAGGCAGTCCCCCATAAACACCCGCATTACGGATGCAGGATAGCCATAACAGCTCTGCAATGGAAGGACTCCTCATGCGAGCGAGTATTTACGAACTTGGCGAGTGTAAAGTTAAAGGAGGCCATGGGAATTTGCAGTTTGATTATTTGTTTTTCCTTGCTCCGGTCTCGGCTTTGCTTTGCGTTTGGAGGTGCTGGTGTAGCTTCATGGTCCTTGTGCCCTGGTACACCATCCTTCCGTGGAGATTTGAGGCAAGTCCCTCTGCCTATGCTCTCAATTGGCTTCCGCCCTCGTTTCAGTCTGTGTGTTTTTCTCGGAGAGCGCTCTGCAACATGACTAGGAAGCACGGAACGCCTCGACATGGTTCTGCTTGGTACGCTCGCAAGGAACAACGACAACGCAGGGAGAAACTTGAACGTGCTCTGGTCATGGCTTCCTCCCTGTTGAGAAAGAAGGCTCGCGAAGAGGAGAAGGTTCTGCTCTCAACCATTACCGAAAAGGAAATTGATCGTGGCAGCATGGACACCGTCATGTTGGAGGGCAGCAACGAGCAACTGTACCTGTCTTGCATTGTAGAGGAGGACTCGACTCTGGAGGATTTGCCGACATTGGAGGCGCCTTGCGATACAGGGCGATCTGGCAGTGGAGAATGCAATTTCAATCTGAGCTTGGACGCTAATCCTCCTGGTTGCATTGTAGAAGAGGTTCCTTGGTCGGACCTGGAAGCTAAGGTTGATGCTGGATGTGCGATGGGAAAGGAAGGGTGGCAGGACGACGTGAAGCGTAGAACTCCCGATGCCGAAGGTGGTGACCTGCATGGCTCTTTCCGTGAGGAGCACCTGTCCTTGGTGTTTGAGCTCCGAGGCCACATGTCTGACCTAGAGTATCGTGCCCACATCATGGGCCAGCGATTGGACATGTTTCTGGATGCCTTCCCTTTCGCTCCAGCATGGTAGTCTTTCGCCTTCACGGCAAGCTCCACATGGAAGAAAAATCAGGCGACAGGTCACCAATTCCCTAGGTTTTTCATGATGCTATGGCTTTTTAGTTTTATGCTTATGTTCTATGTTAACTTAGACTTAAGGCACCTGGCCTGGTTTCCTCCGGGCAGGACAGGTGTCATTAGTTTACAATTGTTTTAACTATGTACCTATGCTGGTTTCCGGTTTCCGGCAACATTTTGGTTTACTAAGACTCTGGACTATGTACACTCTGATACAGTTTTTTGATAATATATTATAGCAGGCTCCTCCCTTTTTTATTTAAAAAAAAATATATATTGATTATTACTATTAATTATCTGATAACATTTATTATATCAAGAAAGTGACAATATTTTATATTTTAAACCAAATGTCTAATAACAATAGGGTGAGTAGGGATCGAAGCCATGGCGCTGAAGCCGAACCCTGATCAGCAACAACAGCAACAGGCGGCGACGTTTCTTCTAAACGCTTCTCTATATGTGGGAGATCTGGATCCCACCGTCACCCAAGGGCAGCCCTACGACTTCTTTAGTCAGTTGGCCCCCGTCCCTTCAGATAGCGTTGGCAGAGATCAGATTAGCAGGAACCCCCACGGTTATGCATCCGTCAACTACAACCACGCTCACGAGGGAATGGCGTTGGCATTTGATGAGCTCAGGAGGCCATCTTTCAGAATAAGGGGGCAGGAGAAGAAAACCCAAGGCTCAATCGCTCAGAGGACCAACTTCTCAGCCGCCAAGGCCGATGCGCGAATCCTCTGCACCTCCCGCGGCCCCAAGGGAATGGACCAGATGCTCCAGAGCCCCGACGGCGAAGTCACCCTCAGGTTACACGGTTGGTTGAGCAAGATTCTAATCGGCCCAGGACCCAAGAGATCACTGAGCGACTGCGTGAGGGTCATGCAAATGATACGGAACCCTAATGGGGAGAAAGAAGCGACGGTCCTGTGCAGGGCCGAGGTGAACCAGGAAGAACTAAACCCTAGCCACCGCCGCCACTACCTTAACCTCCATAGCAGCAAGACTAGCTCCGAGATCACGGCAAGCTTCCCCCTTTTCATCAAAACCATTTCCGGATCTTCTCTCTGTATACAGGTTCAAGACTCACACTCTGTCTCTGAGCTCAAAACCCAAATCCACCAAGCCACAGGGATTCCGCCTAGATTCCAACAACTAATCTTCGAAGGCCGACATCTTGGAGATGGCTCTCTGCTACGAGATTATGGAGACCTAAAAAACGCAACCATTTCTCTCACTTCTCGGTTGCGTGGAGGAGCACCTTCAGTGACCCATCCAAGCTCTTACAAGCAGGCTGTGAAATCAGGGACTTCCGCTCCTTCGAAGCTCTAGGCAGAAGCTTCAAAAGTACAGGAGCCCTTTGGAGGCCCCTTCATTGTGGAGCAGTGTGCAGAACCTCCAACAGCAGAAGTCGAAGACCCCCAAGTCTATGGATATGCCTTTCTCTACTAGGCCAAAGCCCTCATTTGCCGCTTCAACAAAATTTGGCCCTCAGCCCCTGCGCTAAAGGAATGGGTTAACAAGACCTGGTCGGAGGGTCATGAGCTATTCTTCTGTTCCAAGGGATTCTTCATCGTCAACTTCTCCACCGAAGTCGAATGTTAGCGCATACTAGAGTAGGGTCCTTGGTTTTGGGGCAGATCTGGTCTCTCCATGCAACGATGGTTCCCGGAGTTCAATCCACTAACCATGACAGCCATGACTACACCGATATGGGTAAGACTACCCAATCTACCCTTGCATTTCTATTCTGCTTCTTTTTTACCCACCCTGGGCAATGCATTGGGTAGATTCATCAAGATAGACACAGACAAAATAACGAAAGGATTCATCACTTTCGCCTGCATCTGCGTTGAAATTGACCTCAGTCAAGGGCTTCCGGATAGGATTCTTATAGATTGGGGTGATGGAGATCCTTTCATATAGATGGTCGATTATGAGAACACCACCTTCAGATGTCGCTCCTGTCAGCAAACAGGGCACCTCCAAGCAACTTGTCCTCTTTCCCCCACCCCTCCCACAACTTTTGGTGCACGGAAAAGAGCCAATGGTTGGCAAGGACCAAAATCTCACAAAATCCACTCGATCCCCTCCTTTGACAACAAGCAACATCCCAAAGATGCTCCAACTCCTTCGCCTTCCTCAATGCCTTCGCAGACCCCAACTTTCAATCAACAATCATCTGTTGACCCAAAACACCAGCCTATAGCCTCGGCACAAAATCCTGCAGTTTCAAAAGCCATGACTCCAACTCCCGCAATTAAATCCTTGCACCCACCTCACAATAAGGGGGAAACAAATGACATAATCATGATCTCAGCATTGCTACCAGGGACTCAGAAGCGACCTCATGAATCAGACAACTCAGACAGCGACAAAGAAGCACCACGGAATTCAGCAGCTCAAGATTTTGACACTTCCTCAGACCATTTTTCTTTGGTGGTAAAGGCCGCTGAGCCTACCAGCTCCTCCGGTTGGATTGATGTTCGTAAAAAAAAAGGTAGAAAGGATCCTCATTGGAAAACACAATGATCCGGTCCTTCTCCTTCTATTGTATTGTTTCATCTGGATCTCCTTTAGCATAAGCCAGTTTCAAATGATCCCATGTTCTCTTTCTGGGGGGTCTTTTCCCATCCGCAAGGCAATGTATTAATTTGTACTCTTTTCCATGGATTGAATAGAAGGATTCTCCCCTCTCTTACTTACCAAAAAAAAAACAATAGGGTGAGTAAAAGTTAATGATGGTCTCCAATGAAAACCTGGAAAAACAACAATCTCTTAACTTGAGGGATTATTCAAGGTACTTTTACAATGAATTTGAATAGAGTGTTAGAAGATGGAAGATAGGAAACTGAATTAGATTTCCTAATATACAACTTTTATTTATAGACATTGTGAATAACTAAGTCAAATTTGATTTTTTCTAACAGTGGTATCTTATTTTTCCAACAAAATATAAGGTATATGTTTTTTTTCTTGCAGGTGTTGAATATCTTAACGATGGAATTTCGTTCCAAAAACTTGTATACTTGTAGAGAACCTGTTTTTCTTTTGTTGTGTAATTTTGAAATTTTTAATATTAATTTTATATATTTGTAAAATTATCAAAGTAAACATATGCCTGAAATTACAACATCTTTTGTTCATGCACGCTAAGAGGGTCTTAACATGATCAAAACAATTTATTTTTTTATAGTAGCTATCAGTCTCCTCTAGTGCCATGTATAACTCCTTTGAAAAATGGTTAAGCAGAGAAAACGTTATAGTAGAAATAAGAGAGGTATGTATTCTAGGATTTTGATATAGGTTAAGACAAAAATATATTAAAAATAGTAAACAATATTTTTTTTTTGAAAAACATTATATAATTGAAATCTGCATAGCTGAATTGATCTATGTCTATAGTTTCTTCAACAACTGAATTATTTAGCCTATAGAAAAACAACATCAAATACATATATATAGAGCGGTATTCACAAAAATGGAGGTTTTTATCAATTTGCAGAATGAGCCACTAGATTTTTCATCCCAAACCTAAATCTAAGCCAACCAAGTAAGCATACACCTTGTCAAGCCCGCCCGAAAAAATTGAATTCAAAAGAGCGTGTGTGCACTCTAAGAGCGTGCACATGTTATAGGAGCGTGCACACATTCTAGGAATGCGAGGGCGCTCTAAGAACATGTGTGTTCTCTAGGAATGTGCATGCCCTCTAGGAACGCACACGTGATCCCATAAATCATTTATTTCTCTATTTTTGTCCTCCCTCTACTACATCTACCCACCCGCTCACTATATCACTCTTTCTCTCCCTGTCTTCCCCCCATGTGTGTCTCCCTCTCTCTCCCGCACACTCCTATACATGGTAAGAACTAGACATGGAAAGACTTAAACATCAAAAGAAATGGAAGTACCTAGAGCTAGACCTTACCTTGACATGCCTCGGACTCTCACACCCACTCCCTCT
>JZKD02S1710529.1:43288-62730 GCA_000966675.3 Picea glauca | reverse complement strand
GAGAAAGACCTAGGGCATGAAATATACCTATAATATGACCATGACATAGACCTATACCATGACCTGGACCACGACATAGAACTAGAGGTAGATTTATATGATGACCTAGAGATTGACTTAGACCATGACCTATACCACGACAAAGAGATATACCTATATTTAGGTGATGACCTAGAGATTTACGTACACCATGACATAGACCCCACTAGATCCATCTAAGCCTATGCATAACGTATACTCAACCCTTAACCCCCTCTACACTCGAGCCTTGAGTGCACTATGCATATACCTTTTGTACAACCCTTTCACCCACATCAACCACATATTCATGCTCTAACCATTTCTCTATCCTTAAAAACACTTTCAATCCTAACCCCTTAGGCCTTACTTGTCCCCATACCCCTATACATATTTATTCATAAAGATTCTTGGTCTATAATAAATTCTCTATCTGTTACATTAACAGAACACAAGCGCTTTTGTGACTTGATTAAGCTATAGTTGTTGGTCATTTATGCTCAACATGAACACACTCAAATGCCTAGAACGTGCGCATAATTTAGTGTGCATGCATTATAGGAACGTGCACGTGTTCCTGCTGGGCAGTTTTTGGTGCCAAGCACACTCCATCACCTCATCTCTTTCAAGGACAACAAACAATCTACGACATATTCAGACCAAAATATTGTGCACATACATGTTTTTATTATTTTAGTGTTCTTGTTTGATTCATTGAATTTTTTGTGATATTTCCATACCATCGTAGGCAAATTTGGAAGACAAATTTGTCAAGTGCAATTGGAATTTTTTTTTTTTATCTTCTTTTGTCTTCTTGGAATTAGAAGACAAATTTTCCCAAGTGTAATTGGAATTGTTATTTGTATCTTCTTGTGTCTTCTTGGAATTGGAAGACAAACTTGTCCAAGTCCAATTGGAATTTTTTATTTGTATCTTCTTGTGTCTACTTGGAATTGGAAGACAAGTTTGTCCAAGTGAAATTAGAATTGTTTTTTGTAGCTTCTTGTGTCTTCTTGGAATTGAAAGACAAATTTGTCCAAGTGAAATTGGAATTGGAATTATTAGATTTGTCTTCTTTTGTAATATAAAAACAAACTTCTCCACTTGGTTGTTCCTTATTACATAATAAAAATAAAAATTTGTGGCGGATTTTTGGAAGCCAATTTTTATCTTTAAACATGAGGAACTAAAGGATTATAGGAATAAATTCCTTGAAAAAAAAAAGTGATAAAAAAGGTAGAAGAAGAAAGAGAAAAATCAAAGTTACATATGTCAAAGTGTAGGATTTCAGAAGAGGGAAATCCAATTTCTAGGAGAATAGATGTCGCTATTGTTTCTCCTCCATCTCTAGAAGAAAAGTGAAAGAGTTAATTAGAGAGAAATCCATCCAGTATCTCATCAAGACAAATTATTGCATATGACCATATGATAGAGAATTTGCTTGGAGCTGATTATACAATGGATGAAATTATAGAAGCAATCGATGTACAACATTGTGTTGAAGAAGTTATTGTGGTGCATGTTGGACAGTCAAATATTCTAGAAACTAGTCAATCCCATGTCCACTCTCCGCCCATAGTTGATCCAAGAGTGATTGAAGGGGAAAGAACTGCAACATTGTTAAGTCCACAATAGGGAGGTCAAGAGTATTGGAATATGGAACTCATCGTCCATACCTAGATTGAGCATTGTGCGGCGAAGAACTCCTAAATGCATTCAGGTCAATGAAAGTGGTACATAATCACTTGAAGGTAAGTTACCTAACTGTACTATTCATTATCACTCTTATAAAATAATTAAAGAATATCTTGAACCAAAATCTGACTCTTCTAAATCTCAATTGCTTTTATCTTTGTTAAAATATAGAAGTTTGACTATTGTTAGGAGAATTTTAGGCATTAAAACAGTCAAAAGTGTAGAAACAAGTATTCATATTGTTAGAAACCTTGTAGATGCTTTTCAAATAATTGGTAATAAATATTGTTCTAAATACCGCAATGCAGCCCGATATGTCTTGTAACAATCAATTGTTATCAAGATCATGAGAAAACATAGTTTCCTACAAGAAACCTCTCACCTCTTGAAATGCAATGTCAAAACCCTTAAAAATTATTATCTTAGACGATATAGCCTCGAAATAGGTGGCCCAATATATTTGTGGGCCTTCACTGATAGGATGACTCATTCTAACATGAATCTAATTGGTGTGGTTAAGGGACTAGTTCAGGATTTCTAGCATGAGAACACTAGGCCTTCTTCCAACCAAAAAGATGTACTAAAATTGAGAAGGGGATATAGGGGCCATGAACCCCATATTAAACACCTTCTTGACATTACGTAGACAAAATTGTATGAGGGATTCAAAACAATACATAGTGCACTTAACTTGGGCCAAATATATTTCCATAAATGAAAGCCTTGGTATGTTCGAAAAAACACAATTCATAACACATGTTGACATAGATATCACATTGAGTATGGTTATTATTATGACATATATATGTATATATATATTGTGTTTTTCATAACACCCTTTTCCAGGAATGCTCAGTTATATTGCCTCTGACGTCATCTAGAGACTTTATTCACAACAACTTGTGTACAATTTCTAGATGGTTTTACATTTTATCAAAAAACATGTTTAGATGGGATATGCCTCAGGTGCGGTGGAATGACATTACTAAGCAAGTGAATCCATGTAAGCGATGAGTATGAATTAGGGAGGAAGGAGGTTGCCTTGAAAATATTTAAATATGTGGCATATGATATTGATGGAGGAAAGGAAAGAAAAAAGATACAATTGGTTACTTACCAAGTATGATTTTTTGACTTCATGAAGGACTTCGTAGAAAACAAACAACATTATTTTCAACATGTCCATGTGGCTCGATGGCAGGATGAGAATTTTAGAATATGAAAAGATACATTTCCTATTGGTACTGTGTTATCAGTTGTTTATTTTGCTGAGAAATACACCATTCAACCATGAAATGAGATTCAAATCCAATATTATTACTCAGAGCAAGTAAGAATAATGGTCCATATCACACAAAGGCATGGACCGAGAAGTAATGAACAAAACCGAGTTATATTGAAAGAGTATCACTTCTACATAAGAAATGATAGGTGTGAGGACTTATCCTACGTACAATATTGTTTTCATTTGTTCTACAATCACCTTAAAGAGAATAGCATACAGATGGATCAACATTGGATTTGGTGAGATGGTTGTTCAAGCTAGTTAAAAAACGCTCGTGTGTTTCAATGGTTGTGTATGTTGCATAAAAAATTAAAGGTACCACACATGTGGAACTATTTGGATTTTGGGCACGGGAAAATGGAGCATGATGGAGTAGGTACATGCATAAGAAGCGAATTACACAGAAAATAAATGAATTTCACAACTACTTCCCTCATTCGAGATGAAAAATCCATTGTTGAATGGTGTTCTTCAGTAATGGGAAAGGGAACAGGAACCCGTGAAGACCAATTACACAAGAAAGGGCATATACATAGATATTTTTTGGAGGTGGTCGATGTAGATCGATCACATTGGTATGAATGAATAAACATATAGGGAACTTGTGGATTCCATTCAGTTAGAACATCAGAAAATGCAATAGTTGAAATATGGACGAGAAAAATCTCTTGCTTCTATGGTCCATGTAGTAGTAATGACTGGGATTATTGTGAATAGACATAATGGGTTGATATATGGGATCATGTATCACTCCCCATTTGTCAACTTATAACTATGTAATTATCCCAATTGGAGGAGGAACAATCAAGTATATCAACATATTATGATCATGTCTCAAATCTCATACTGTCAGGTTCATTTATTCCTTATATTAAATTTTCAATAACTAGCATTAATGTGTTATGCTTTGGTCATTTAGTGGAATCACATTTTGGCACTCCATTTTTTGGAAGGTGCATATGCATAGTGGTTTCCCCAAGAGATAATGAATGGGGCACTGGTTATTGGCTGGCATGATTCTTAGAGGAAAATTTAACCCTCATGCGATCAGTAACAGACTCTAAAGGCATTGAATTTCTTATTGGGTTAATGGTTATTAAAGGAGAATATTTGACATGGGATGAAAGAACATGAAAGAAAGTTGGTTATTTATTTCAAGGTTATAGAAAAGTTCATGTCATATACCACTTTACAAACTTGGTTATTGGTACAAACCTCCAACTACAACCAATGCCAAGAAAGAACTCAGCAAAGGTACGATACTTCTTACCTTACTCTGAGCACAAGAAGTTAATTGATACTGTCAGTAATATAAGTGATCCCGATGGTCTACTTGAATGACCATAAGTATGTAAAAAAAGTAATTTTGGCTTCATTTTTACTGTTGTTAAAATGTTTGGAATGTTGTTAAAACATACCTTTCCCTAAAATAATTTGGCATGTAAAATATTTTGACTGTTGTTAAAATATACCTTTCCATGCTAGTCCTTTCCTTTCCTTTACATCACTTCACTTACCTTTCCTTGAATTCACTTGCCTTTCCTTCCCATGCCTTTCCTTTCCATGTCTTCCCATGCCATGCCTTCCCATGCCATGCATTGCCTTGTCTTTCCTTGTCTTCACTTTCCTTCACTTGTCATTCCATGCATTTCCTTGTCATGCCTTTCCTTTCCTTGCCATGCCTTGAATTTCCTTTTTATTCCTTTCCACGCCTTTCTGTCCCTTTCATTTCCTTACCTTTCCTTGACTTGATTTTCAATGCCTTTCCTTTCCTTTGCATGCCTTTCCATTCCTTTCCATGCCTTTCCATGCCTTTAATTTCCTTTCCTTTCCATGTCTTATCTTCCCATGCCTTACCTTTCCTTTCCTTTCCTTTCCTTCTCATTCCTTTCCTTTCCATTCCTTCCCATACCATCCCTATCCTTTCCATGCATTTCCATACCATTCCTTGCTTTGCCTTGCCTTCCCATGCCATGCCTTGCAATGCCTTGCCTTTCTATGTATTTTCTTCCCATGCCTTCCCATGCCTTGCCTTTCCATGCCTTCCCATGCCATGCCTTTCCTTGTCTTTCCTTGCCTTCACTTGCCTTCACTTTTCTTCACTTTCCATGCCATGCCTTTCCTTACCATGCTTTTCCTTGCCTTTACATTCCTTCATTTTCCTTGTATTTCCTTTCCATTCCATGCCTTCCCATGCCTTTCCTTGTATTTCCATTCCTTTCCTTACCTTCCCATGCCTTTCCTTTCCTTTCCTTCCCATGCCATACCTTGTCTTTGTATTCCTTTCCATGCCTTGCATTGCCTTTCCTTGCCATGTCTTTCCTTCATATGCCTTACCTTGCCTTTCCTTTCCTTCCCAGGCCTTTCCTTTCCATTAATTTCTATGCCTTGCCTTTCCATGCCTTCCCATGCCATGCCTTTCCTTGCCTTGTCTTTCCTTCCCATGCCTTCACTTTCCTTCACTTGCTTGCCATGCCTTCCCATGCCTTGCCTTTCCTTCCCATGCCTTTCCTTTCCTTAACTTACCATGACATGTCATGGCTTTCCTTTCCTTTTCTTTCATGTCCATGCCTTGCCTTACCATACCATTCCATGCCATGCCTTTCCTTTCCATGCCTTGCCTTACCTTGCCATGCCTTTCCATGCCTTCACTTTATTTTCATTTCCTTACCATTCCTTGCCTTTCCTTTACTACCCATGCATTTCCTTTCCTTGCCATTCCTTCCCATGCCTTGCCTTTCCATGCCTTCCCATGCCTTTCATTACCTTTCCTTCCCATGCCTTGCCTTGCCTTTCCTTACCAAGCCATGTCATACCTTTAATTTCCTTGCGTTTTCTTGGCTTTCCATGCCTTCCCATGCCTTTCATTTCCTTGTCATGCCTTGCCTTTCCTTTCCTTACCTTTATTTTCCTTTCCATGATATGTTATTCCTTGCCTTTCCTTGTCATTCCTCTCTGTTCCTTGCCATTCGTTCCCATGCCTTGCCTTGTCATTCCTTTCCTTTCCATTCCTTTCCATTCCTTCCCATGCCTTTCCTTTCCATGTCTTCCCATGCCTTGCCTTGCCTTCCCTTGCCTTCCCTTGTCTTTCTTTGCCATGCCTTCCCATGCCATTTAGGGACATGTGGCCAATTTGTTATGTGGGCCATAAAATCCAAACCAAGTGGAATAATGGAGTTCTACTCCCACAAGTATGTTTAGACAAGGACCATGTGACTACAATACCCACAAATTCCTAAAACAATGTTCTTGAAAATCAACCTCCTCTTCAAAAATTGCAGTGTGCCTCATTGAGCAAAACTCTAGTGTCAGAGATACTCCAACTAATGTTTTTCTATAGATGGAATGACAACAGAGGGGCCCCATTAGCTGAAACCTAGTGTTCCACATCCAATGCAACTGACGGTTAGTCCATCCGAGTTCTAGTTTGAGTTTTATCACGAGTTGCAACTCACTTCCTCAATCCATTTATGGACATGTGGCCAATTTGGTTTAGGGGAGTAAAATCCAAATCAAGTTACATAAAAGAGTTCCATAAGCTCCTACAAGTTTGTTTGGCCAAGGCTCATGTGACTACACTACCCACAAATTCCTGACATGGTGTTCTTGAAAATCAACGTCCTCTTCAAAATTTGCACTATGCCTCATTGAGCAAAACCCTAGTGCCAGATATACTCCAACAAATGGTTTTTGGGTGGATGGAATGACAATGGAGGGGACCCACTAGATGAAACCTGGTGCTATGGATCCAATGCAATGGATATATCTTCCATCCGACTCTCAGTTTGAGTTTTATCGTGAGTTGCAACTCACCTCCTCAAGCCATTTAGGGACATGTGTCCAATTTGGTCTAAGGGCATAAAATCCAAACCGAGTGGCATAACAAAGTTCCATAAGCTCCCCCAAGTATTTTTGGCCAAGGCCCACACAACTACACTAACCAAAAATTCCTGACACATTGTTCTTGAAAATCAACCTCCTCTTCAAAAATCGAACTATGCCTCATTGAGAAAAACCCTAGTGCCAGAGATACTCCAACAAACAATTTTCTGGTGGAAAAAAGTACAATGGAGGGGGGCCACTAGTTGAAACTCGGTTCTTCGGATCCAATGAAACTAACAGTTCATCCATTCGAGACTCGGTTTGAATTTTATCGTGAGTTTTAACTCGCCTCCTCAAACCATTTAGGGACATGTGGGAAATTTAGTTCGAGGGAATAAAATCCAAACCGACCGGCATTGCAGAGTTTCGTAATCTCCCACAAGTTTGTTTTTCCAAGGCCCACATGACTACACTACCCACAAATTATCGACACAAAGTTCTTTAAAATCGACCTCCTCTTCAGAAATTGCACTATGGCTCATTGAGAAAAAACCTAGTGCAGGAGATACTCTAACAAACGATTTTTCAGTGGACGAAATGATAGTGGAGGGACCCCACTAGCTCAAAACCAGTGCTCTGAAAACAATACAACTGACAATTCTTCCATCCAATATCGGGTTGTGTTTTATCACGAGTTGCAACTTGCCTCCTCAATCCATTTAGGGACATGTGGTGAAATTGGTTTGGGGGTACAAAATCCAAACCGAGCGACATAGACATGTTTTGTAAGCTCCCACAAGTCTGTTTTTCCAAGGCCCACACGACTAAATTACCCACAAATTCCATACACATTGTTATTGAAAATTGACCTCCTCTTTAGAAATTGCACTATGCCTCATTAAGAAAAATCCGAGTGTCGGAGATACTTCAAAAAACAATTTTTTAGTGGAAGGAATGACAGTGGAGGGGCCCTACTAGATGAAACTCGGTGCTCTGGATCCAATGAAATTGATGGTTTGTCCATATGAGACCTGGTTTGAGTTTTATTGTGAGTTAAAACTCACCTCCTCAAGATATTTAGGGACATGTGGCCAATTTGGTCTGGGGGCATAAAATACAAACTTAGCGACATAATGAAAAGGAAAGGAAATGAAAGGAAAGAAAAAGCAAGGAAAGCCAAGGAAATCCAAGGAAATCAAAGGAAATACGTGACGCAACCTGCCCTCTTCAACACGGTCGCTCCACCAGTACCTTCTTCGCTTCACAGGCCCGAAGAGTCAGCGCCCTTCTAACTCCTCTCGGGAGTCTTCGTCACCCACAGGGTACTTCTCGACGATATTCTCTTCGTGTATCGGGAGATCGGGACTCGCGATATCGAAAGGCTTGCAACACTGTCCCCGTGCAATCAAACACCAAAACCCCGATCCCCGATGGTCGATGGTCAATACTTCGGAATATCGCCACTCGCGACACCGAGCCCTTGTATTTTGGAACCTCGAGTACCGAAGTGCCGATGCCACGTGTTATACTCCACATAGTCTCTGTGGGACCCATTGCAACTCGGGACTTCGCTGTCTCTCCGTGCTCCCTTCGACTTTGAAAACACCGAAGTGCCAAGTCCCGAATCCTCGGGATCTCGTGCCACCTGTCCCTCCGATGGTCGACGGCTCTGATTAAATCGGGGAATCGCAACTCGCGATTTCTACGTGCATGGGACTCTTGCACTCACCAACCCCGATATGTCGATGCTTGACGACAAACAAAGTCTCTCGTACACCTGCGAGTTAACCCCCTCACAACTCCTCCGCGATCTAACAGTCTGCAGGATTTCTCGACTCTCTACGACAAGTTCAAGTCGTCGATTCTCTTCCTCTTGAGAACTCTTTCTGCTTCCAAGGCTCGAATCTGTTCACGCTCCTCCTGGGTCTGTCCCCACGATACTTGCAAGGAACTATCCCTCCTGAGCTTTACTCCTTTGACTCCTTCAGATATCTTCCGAACACGCTCCCTGTGCTCGAACTTCAACCACTCCCAACAGTGCTGAAGTCTTCCAGGTCCTGTGCATTCACAGTCACAACAACCCCGGACTTACTCCCCTCAGACTTGCTACGGAGACTTCAAATCCGACCTGCACTCACCTGCACAGTTCGAATAACCCAACACAAATCTGGTCGATGAGAATAAAGACTTCACTGTTGAACCTCCTCGACGCACTCTATGCGGAGGAATTCGACTGTACTCTATGCAGGAATCTCCTGGTTCGAACAGTGAAACAATTGGAACTTAATCCCTCATTCTCTCAGGTTTCGAACCTGATATGCAATCACATACGCAACATATAGAAGATAAGCATATAAAGAAGCAAATATGCAACAACATAATATCAACAACACACCGAGATCAAATGCATCCATGAAATTGAATCAAAGCTTTCTTATTAATTCAACGTCTGTACATGGGGTTTCTTCACACTCTCTGCTCTACTCTCTATCTTGCTCTCCTATGCTAATGTTGAATTATCCTAAATCATCCCTATCAATTACACAAGGAGGGTGCCTATATTCGTTTTCCCTCCTAGAAATGAAACTGTCTAATCTACAGCTAACCCTATCTACCAGCATTAAAACTATTTAATGTCTTCTTATCTACATTATAATACAAGTGCGCTTCATATGAATGCATTCATTCAAACGATGACGCGACAATATTTTCAAAGAAATTCAAAAAGGTATGCGCTGGTGCTGTCCAGCTATTCTTCTCTTTCCTCCACGCTGGCTCACGTGGCTCGCGTCATGACATCGTAGATGCTCCTGCATCATACTCCTCGGCTCGAAAGATTTCATGGGCTCCTGTCCATGAGCTCTTGCACAGTTCGACCATGCCTCTGAATCACTGCTTCTGTTTCCCAGCTGGCATCCTCCACTGGGTGATTTTTCCATTTCATCAGGTACTCAAAATATTGCTTTCTCCTGGTCTTCCTTCCAATTCTTTTATTCAGTATGCACTCCATCTCTGGCTTTTGTGTAACTGGCAATTGCTTCTGCCACTGAATCACTGGTTCCTCAGTTCCAGTGTCTTCTTCCTTGGCCCTGTATGGGTATAAGTCCGAAATGTTAAAAATCGGAGATATCCCAATGCCCTCTGGCAATTCAAGCTCATATGCATTCTCCCCGAACTTCTTCAGGACTCTGCACGGTCTGATCTTTTTCATATTGAGCTTGTTGTATGTTCCCCTAGGGAACCTTTCTTTCCTCAGGTGCACTAGAACCATATCTCCAACTTCAAATTGGAGTTGTCTTTTTCTCTGATCGGCTCTGCGTTTATATTCCTGATTCGCCTTTTGCAGTCGCTGCTTCACCTGTGCGTGAAGTTCCTGCATCACTTCAGCAAATTCTTCAGCCCTCGCGCTGCTAGTCTCAGCTTGTTCTGACTCCCTGAGCTCAGAAACTCCTCTCGGCTGTGTTCCATACAAAATATGGAATGGACTCTTACCTGTACTCCGATTCACAGAATCGTTGTATGCAAACTCTGCCTGTGGTAGGATCTGATCCCAACTGGTGTGATTCTCCACCACTAGGCTCCTCAACAGATCCCCTAAATTTCTGTTGACTACTTCGGTCTGCCCATCTGTCTGTGGATGGTATGCTGAGCTGAACGCCAAGTCAGTTCCCAGCTTTTTCCATAGCGTCCTCCAAAAATGACCTATGAACTTGGTATCCCGATCCGAGACTATACTTCTCGGCAATCCATGCAATCGGACAATCTCTTTGAGAAATAAATTGGCGATGTGGGTTGCATCGCTGGTCTTATGACACGGTATGAAATGTTCCATCTTCGAGAATTTGTCCACCACCACAAAGATGGAATCCACTCCTCATTTTGTTCTCGGTAAACCCAACACAAAATCCATGCTAATCGCCTCCCATGGCCTTTCAGGTATGGGCAATGGCTGATATAACCCTTTGTTCTGTTTTCTTCCCTTCGCATGTTGACAAACTCTGCATCGGTCAACAAATCTCTTCACATCTGCATGCATGCCAGGCCAATAGTACGATTCACTCAGCTTGGCGAATGTTTTATCGTGTCCAAAGTGACCTGCTAAGCCCCCGCTGTGCTTCTCCTTCACCAAATTCTCTCTCATAGAGCAATTCGGAACGCAAAGTTGATTGCCTTTGAACAACAATCCATCCTAGATTAGATACTCCAGCCACGGGCTCCTATCCCTGAGCACCGGATTTTCGGCTGCTTCGTATGCTTCACCGAAATCAACATCACCTGCATACATATCCTTTAGATTTTCAAAACCTAGAGTCTTGACCCTGAATTCCTGCAGCAACAAGCATTTCCTGCTCAAGGCATCAACTACCTTGTTCGCAATCCCCGAAATGTGCTTGATCATGAATGTAAAATTCTGCATGTACTCTACCCACTTTGCATGCTTCTGATTCAGCTTCTCTTGCTGACTCACGAATTGTAACGCATGATTATCATTGTACAACACAAACTCCTTGGCTATGAGATAATGCCTCCACTTTTTCAATGCCTGGATAATGGCATAGAACTCTTTATCATATGTGGAGTAATTCAGTTTTGCATCATCCAACTTCTCGCTGTAGTATGCAACAGGTCTGTCATCCTGACTTAAAACTCCTCCAACAGCATACCCACTGGCGTCACACTTCACTTGGAAGGTTTTCTGAAAATCTGGCAACACTAACAGTGGTTGCTCAGTTATCTTCCGCTTCAACAGATTGAAACTCCTTTCATCTTCTACTGTCCAATGGAAAACCTTATGCCGCTTCTTCACAGTGTCCATCATTGCGGCACTGATTCCACTAAAATTTCAAATGAATTTTCTGTAGAATATTGCCAAACCGTGAAATCTTCTTACCTCAAAAACATTCCTCGGTGATGGCCAATTCCTGATCACTTCAACCTTCTCAGGATCCATCTTCAATTTGTTTGCCGAGATTACAAAACCCAAATAAATGAGTTCTGTCTGCATGAAGGAACACTTCTTCAAATTAATCAGCAGCTTCTCCTACTGTAATCTTCTCATCACAATGGCCAAATGCCTCAAGTGTTCAGCCTTCGTTTTGCTGAAAATTAAAATATCATCCAGGTATACCACCACAAATTTGCCAATGAATTCCCGCAGGACTTCATTCATCAGCCTCATAAATGTTCTTGGTGCGTTTGTCAACCCAAACGGCATGACCAACCATTCGTACAAACCCTCGTTCGTTTTGAATGTTGTCTTCCACTCATCTCCCTCTCTCATCCGGATCTGATGATATCCGCTCTTGAGATCAATTTTGGAAAAGTAATTTTCCCCACTTAGGCAATCCATCAAGTCGTCCATTCTTGGCAGTGGGAACCTGTACCTGATGGTAATCTTATTTATCTCCCTGGAGTCTGTACACATCCTCCAGCCTCCATCTTTCTTCGGACTCAGTACCGTTGGAACGGCACACGGACTAAGACTCTCCCTCACTAGTCCTTTATCCTGCAGATTCTGTACCTGTCTTTTGACCTCCTCATTCTCCTGAGGTGTCAACCTGTACGCTGCCTTATTTGGTAAGCTTGCCCCGGGTATGAGGTCAATGTGGTGACTCACACTCCTCATCGGTGGCAACGAACGAGGTAGTTCGTCCACGATGATATCGGCGAACTCTCCCAGCAGTTCCTGAATCTCTTCTGGCAAGTCGTCCACTCTTGTGTTTGTCAGGACAATTCTCGGCTTCCTGACAATAAAGAATTGTGGATCCTCATCCTTCTCCAGCTCTGTGAGAAGCTCCTTCCCACTCATGAGAAGTATCGTGCTGCTAGCTTCTGGATTTACTTCATTATCTTTTATCGGTAGAAGTTTATGGGTTTTCCCCTCCTTCTCCAAAGTGTAAGTGTTCATTCTCCCATCATGAACAACATTTCGATCATATTTCCATGGTATTCCCAACAATATGTGACATACGTCCATGGGAATGACGTCGCACAGGATTTCATCGTGATAGTTCCCAATTTTAAACTTAACTAAGCATTGTTTAGTGACACTTACCCGGTGTCCTTTCTGTAACCACAAGACTTTATATGGACTCGGGTGCTTAGTTGTTGTCAGCTCCAATTTCTCCACCATCTCAGTTGAAACGAGATTGTCAGTGCTCCCGCTGTCAACTATGACTTTGCACTTTCTATCCTTGGTTGTGCAAGCTGTCCTAAACAGTCTGCTCCTTTGCGCTGAGCTCTCCACCTCTTTCTCAGGTGCCAAAAGAATTTTGTGCGTCCCAAGCGACCTACCACTGTCCGCGTCCTCGCTCTCAGCATCACGCCTCTGCGCCTCAGTGATGTGAGCCTTTCCTCCGTCCATCTTCCTCTCTGGACAATCAACGGCTTTGTGTCCGTCTTTACCACATGTAAAGCACGTGATAATTCCTCCTCGACCTCTGCCTCGCCCTCGGGTACGAGGAAATGTGTTCACGTCAGCATATCCTCCTTGCTGACCATCTTGCTGCCTCCTCGGCTCAGAAGTTTGTTGCTTCTGCTGTGAGGTCCCACCTCTCTCAGTTTTCCCCTGAGGCCTCTTCCAATCCTCCTTGGCTTTTTGAGTTCTCTCCTGGGCAACTGTCTTGCCTCTGGGCTGGCTTCTTCCTTGCCCTCGCTATCCCTGCTTGCGGATCAGCTTCCCTTCAGCCTTTAGAGCCATCTGGTACGCATCCTCAACTGTTCGGATGGTAACCATGCTCAATTCATCTTGAATGTCATACCTGAGTCCATTCAGGTACCTTGCCACCTTTTCGTCATCACTCTCCCGATGACCAGCTCTGATGTTGAGCCTGTAGAATTCCTCGGTGTATTCCTTCACCGTCATCAACTTCTATCTCAGGTTCTGCATGCGCTTGAACATAGTGATCTGGTAATCCCTCAGGATGAATTTCACCTTCATCTTGGCGATCATACGATCCCAACTTTTTATCTTTTGTTTTCCTTTGGAACGCTTGTCTGCCTGCAGCTCATCCCACCATAAGGCTGCATGTCCTTTTAGCTTGGTAACAGCATGCCTTATTTTCTTGTCTTCTTCGATATCTTCGTAATCGAAGTATGTATCAAATGCTCGGATCCAATCCAGCAATTCTCCTGCATCTAGAATTCCCTCATAGATGGGAATTTCCATCTTCGTCTTCGAGCTCATCCTCGAAATGGCTCTGATCAACCTCTCGGTTGACGCATCTTCTGCCGCGACTTCTGCTTCAGCATGTCCAGCTTCCTCTTCAATCTCGGGATCATTGAACTCTGCTGTACCCGCACCACGTCTCTGGGTGGTCTCTATTTTTTCGAGTCTGGCTCGGAGATCTCTCATTTCTTGCTCCATCTCAGCATTACCTGCTGGCCTACCCCTTCTTCGGGCATCCCTGTCCTCACGATCAGGTGACTGCCTTTCTCTCCTGGGCGGCATTATGTTTCTTCTGTCTCTGCTTCAGAAAACAAAGACTCTCCCGCTCTGATACCACTCTGACGCAAGTCGTGAGTATCAGAGTGCTTTCCTCTTTCTCTTCTCTCGCCTGCAATATACAGACAAGATCTTCAGGCCCTGATACCACTCTGACGTAACCTTCCCTCTTCAACACAGTCGCTCCACCAGGACCTTCTTCACTTCACAGGCCTGAAGAGTCAGCGCCCTTCTAACTCCTCTCGGGATTCTTCGTCACCCACAGGGTACTTCTCGACGATCTTCTCTTCGCGTATCGGGAGATCGGGACTCGTGATATCGAAAGGCTTGCAACATTATCCCCGTGCAATCAAACGTCGAAACCCTGATCCCCGATGGTTGATGGTCAATACTTCGGAATATCGCCACTCGCGACGTCGAGCCCTTGTATTTTGGAACCCCGAGTACCGAAGTGTCGATGCCACATGTTATACTCCACACAGTCTCCGTGGAACCCGTCGCAACTCAAGACTTCGCTGTCTCTTCGTGCTCCCTTCAACTTCGAAAACGCCGAAGTGCCGAGTCCCGACTCCTCGGGATCTCGTGCCACCTGTCCCTCCGATGGTCGACGGCTCCGATTAAATCGGGGAATCGCAACTCGCGATTTCTACGTGCATGCGACTCTTGCACTCACCAACCCCGATATGTCGATGTTTGACGACAAACGGAGTCTCTCGTACACCTGCAAGTTAACCCCCTCGCAACTACTCAGCGATCTAACGGTCTGCGGGATTTCTCGACTCTCTACGACAAGTTCAAGTCGTCGATTCTCTTCCTCTTGAGAACTCTTTCTGCTTCGAAGGCTCGAATTTGTTCACACTCCTCCTGGGTCTATCCCCACGATACTTGCAAGGAACTATCCCTCCTGAGATTTACTCCTCTGACTCCTTCAGAGATCTTCGGAACATGCTCCCTGTGCTCGAACTTCAACCACTCCCAACAGTGCTGAAGTCTTCCAGGTCCTGTGCGTTCACAGTCACAGCAACCCCGTACTTACTCCCCTCAGACTTGCTACTGAGACTTCAAATCCGACCTGCACTCACCTTCATAGTTCGAATAACCCAACGCAAATCTGGTCGATGAGAATAAAGACTTCACTTTTGAACCTCCTTGACGCACTCTATGCGGAGGAATTTGACTGCACTCTATGCAGGAATCTCCTGGTTCGAACAGAGAAACAATTGGAACTTAATCCCTCATTCTCTTAGGTTTCAAACCTGATATGCAATCACATATGCAGCATATAGAAGATAAGCATATAAAGAAGAAAATATGCAAGAGCATAATATCAACAACACACAGAGATCAAAAGCATCCATGAAATTGAATCAAAGCTTTCTTATTAATTCAATGTCTGTACATGGGGTTTCTTCACACTCTCTGCTCTGCTCTCTATCTTGCTCTCCTATGCTAATGTTGAATTATCCTGAATCATCCCTATCAATTACACAAGGAGGGTGCCTATATTCGTTTTCCCTCCTGGAAATGAAACTGTCTAATCTACAGCTAACCCTATCTACCAGCATTAAAATTATTTAATGTCTTCTTATCTACATTATAATACAAGTGCGCTTCATATGAATGCATTCATTCAAATGACGGCGCGACAATCTTTTCAAAGAAATTCAAAAAGGTATGCGCGGGTTTTGTCCATCTATTCTTCTCTTTCCTCCACGCTGGCTCGCGTGGCTCGCGTCATGACGTCGTAGATGATCCTGCATCAATACGTGACAAGGATAAGCATGGCATGACATTACAAGAAAATTCAAGGTCTAGCTATAGGCGTAGGTGTAGGTGTAGGTGTAGGTAAATCCTATTACTTATGATAATCCATGTTTGACAAATATATGATACCTTAGATATATGAATAAAGAGATCTTATGTTATGACATTAAAATTATCATGCAAGTATTTTTATATAAGATATATGGGATAAGAATGTGTATAATTACATGATTAATGAATCCTTTGATTGTAAGATTTACATATTAAAGTTGTTCATTTAGTACAAGAATTATTTACATATTAAACTTGTTCATTTACGTATTAAACTTGTTCATTTAGTCAAGGCATGACATGGCATGGCATGGAAAGTGAATGAAAGGCAAGGCCTGGCATGGCATGACATGGTATGGCAAGGCACAACATGGCAATGCATGGTATGAAAATGAATGGCATGGAAAGGAAAGGCATGGAATGGAAAGTGAAGGCATGGCATGATATTGAAATGAATGGCATGGCATGGAATGGCATGAAAAGGCATGGTATGGAAAGGAATGGAATGGAAAAACAAGGCATGGCATGGAAAAGCATGGCATGGCAAGGCAAGGCATGGAAAGACAATGCAATGGTGTGGCAAGGCATTGTATGGAAAGGCAATGCAATGCAAGGAATGGCATGGCTCAACATGAAAATGCAAGGAATAGCATGGCTTGACATGAAAATGCAAGGCATGGAATGGAAAGGAAAGCCAAGGCAAGGAAATATAAGGAAAAATATAGCAGCCCTTAAAAAAATTAATCATTAAATGAAAGGGGACCAAAAATGCAAGCTTAAACTGGGTTTCAGATAACAAATGCATGTTGAAATGCAAGATGACACATGACAACCCTACAATATTCAAGACATGACAGCCCTAAAGGGATGGAAATTATGACATAAATGTAATAAAAGGTGTCATACCATACCATACCACGTAATGGCAAGGAAAGGAATACCATACCATACCATTCCATACCATGGCAAGGCAAGGAAAGGCATGGCATGGAAATGCATACCATAACATATCATACCATACCATGGCTTGGCAAGGCAAGGCATACCATACCATACCATGGCAAGGCAAGGCATACCATACCATACCATGGCAAGGAAAGGAAATGCATACCATACCGTACCATACCATGGCAAGGAAAGTAAAGGAAAGTCATACCATACAATACCATACCATACCATACAATACCATACCAAGACAAGGAATATCATACCATACCATACCATACCAAGGAAATTAATACCATACCATGGCTTAGAAAGGCAAGGAAAGGCATACCATACAATACCATACCATATCATGGAAAGGAAAGGCAAGCCATACCATACAATACCATACCATGGAAAGGAAAGGAAAGGCATCATGGCAAGGCATATCGTACCATACCATGGCAAGGAAAGGCAAGGCATATTGTACCATTCCATAGCCTACCATGGAAAGGGAAGGAAAGTAATGACATGGCAAGGCATAGAATTCCATACCATACCATGACAAGGTAGGGCAAGGCATGGCATGGAAAGGAAAGGTATGACAAGTCATGCAAGGAAAGGCAAGACATTGCATTGCAAGGAAAGGAAAGTCAAGGCAAGGCAAGGCAAGGCAAGGCATAGCATGGCCTGGAAAGCCAAGGAAATTCAATGCAAGGTAAGGAATGGCATGGCAAGGAAATGAAATGTAAGGCATGGCATGGTAGGGCATGAAAAGGCAAGGCATGGAATGAAAAGGTAAGGCAATACAAGGATAAATATAACATCCCTTAAAACAAGTAGTCACTAAATGGAATGGGTCTACAAATGGAATATTAAACTAGCATTTAGATAACAAATGCATGCTTAAATGGAAGATGACACATGATAGCCATACAATATTCAAGACATGACAACCCTAAAGGGCTAAAAATTATGACATAAATGTAATAAAAGGTGTCAAGGTGTATTCCTAGAGTTTAATTGTGAGGCATGGAATACCATACCATACTATACCATGGCAAGGCAAGGAAAGGCATACCATACCATGGCAAGGAAAGGAAAGGTAAGGCATACCATACCATACCATACCATGGAAAGGAAAGCTAAGGAATACCATACCATACCATACCATGGAAAGGAAAGCCAAGGAATACCATACCATACCATACCATGGAAAGGAAAGGAAAGGAATGGCATGGTAAGGATTACCATACCATATCATGCCATGGCAACGCAAGGCAAGGCATGGAATGGAAAGGCAAGGTATGGCAAGTCATGCATTGTAACATCCCCGGGCCGTCATCCCACTGGTCGGGAAAATGCTACTGTGCGGAACAACATCATTCTCATACTTAATTAATAACATGCATTTAAATCAAATTAAACACATTTAACTTAGAGTAAGCACAAGATTACTGCTAACATAAATAATTCCTGGCATTAACAATAATTCATATGCACAATAGAATACATGATACATATAAGCATCACAAGAATGCAAAACATAATATTAAGCATAAGATGATACTTATCTTTCAAACCATGGCAATTCCACCAACCACGTGCATGCCTTCCACGAACCTCCCAGCCTTAGACCACGCTACTCATCATGTTTAGTAGTGGGTCACCTTCGAGCTGGGACTAAGCTCCACCCAAGGCAAGGAATCCTATTCTAGGCTGAGGTTATAGGGAAAATTGCACAAAATAACCGAAAGGATTCTTCAAAGGATGCCTTCTTATGCCCACTACTCACGGACTCTCATTCCCCACATGCCTGTTACACCTAGGAGTATACACCTTCACAAGCATAGTCCATCAGTGCTTCACCTCCTTCTCTGGGTCTCGGCAACATGCCGCATCAGGAAGTCTTATAGTTCCGTAGCTGGTGCTGGACTCTCTCTGGAAGAATACCACTTCCCAACAGAATCCTTCACCTGGAAATAGCTTCTCACAGGCCTGACAGACTGCCTCTTCAACTAAGGGCCTTAAAACCTGGTTCTTCAGCCCCTTTCGACTCAATTCCTGCACGGTGAGGATGACCACAACAACAATAGAAATTCGGTTAACTCACGGTGACAACAACAACAGGAATTTGGGTATGGACATCCAAAAACAACAACAGTCCACACTAAGACACAACACGGTTCAGACATTTACAGGGTGCTCGAACTTCACAGGAGACATGGCTCAGTCCATGATTTTGCCACTAGTTTCAGGGTGTGTGACAAGGAATCAATGCAGAGGTCGATCGCAGAGCTAAACAGAATTCATGAAGGATGGGAAATGGCAAAGCGACTCAGGTGGAGAATGGAAGAATGCAAGAGAAAACAATTTTCCCGTGAGGGTTTCCTTCACGGTGCGCGGGTAAGAAAATGTAGATGCAGAGGCAAAACGGGT
>JZKD02S1710529.1:16972-43190 GCA_000966675.3 Picea glauca | reverse complement strand
CTTCTGCAGTTTTTTAACTGCATGTGCCTGGGTCGACACATGTCACCCATGAAGCTACATGCACTCCATCAACATGCGTTCCTCTCTAGGAACTTAGGACAAAACATATATTTCACTTGGCTTTTGGAATAATATTAAAATATTATTCCCAAGGACTTAAGCCCCTAGGCTCAACACTTAGCCTCTCTTTCCAACCATCCAACCCCCAATCCCTTACCTACTCTGTGGAGGCTTAGTCCCCCATCACTCATTCATCGTGGTCGGTCTGCACGCAACGGTGTTTATAATTTTTTCTATTAATGTTCTTCATGATTACATATACAAAATAAGGCTCCCGCCCTTAACACTTAGGCTCTCCGGCCTAATAACACATAAGCCCACCAACTTATATAAACTTGGCTTACCAGCCTATAAAACATAATTACAATTCATAATGCAAGCTTTATACTTCATAGACATGATTTACAACAAGGCTCGGCCTTGGGGACATTACATGCATGGCATGGAATGGCAAGGTAAGGAAATGCATGGCATGGCAAGGAAAGGCATGGCATGGGAAGGAAAGGCATGGAAAATGCAAGGCATGGCAAGGAAAGCCAAGGAAAGGATATACAAGGGCAAATATAACAACCATTAAAACAAGTAATCATTAAATGAAAGGGGGATAAAAATGCAAGCTTAAAGTAGGGTTTAGATAACAAATGCATGTTGAAATTCAAGATGACAGAGGACAACCCTACAATATTCAATACATGACATGCCTAAAGGACTTAAAATTATGACAAAAATGCAATAAAAGGTGTCAAGGTGTATTCATAGGGTTTAAATGCGAGACCTAGCAATGGCATGAAATGTTTCTTTTTTAGTATTCTTGTTTCATTGCAGTCCACATTTTGATTTGAATTTTTCCTTGCATAATTTTATGGAACGTTATATTTATTATTTTATAGGTTAAAATGGGAAACTACATGACAAGACATGGGAAGCTACATGACAAGTGTATGGAAATGGCATGGCATGGAAATGGCAATGGAATGACATGGAATGGATTGGAAAGGAATGGAAATGGCAATGGCATGCTATGGAATGGCTTGGAAAGGCATGGAAATGGAATGGAATGGCTTGGAAATGGCATGGAAAGGCATGACAATTGCATGGAAAGGAATGGAATGAAAATGGCTTGGAAATGGCATGGAATAAGAAATGGCATGGAAATTGCATGCCATGGAATGACTTGGCAAGGCATGAAAATGGCATGACATGGTAAGGCATGGCATAGCAATGGAATGGAATCAATAGGTTTGTGGGTTTGGGTTTGGGAGGGTCCTTTGTCTCCTTGTGTGCTCTAATCCAAAAATTGGGTAGGAGTGTGCAATAAAATATCATAGATGGTGAAGGGAAAAGAATAATGGTTTCAAGTCTCCCTAGGGGAATTTTAGTAGTATAGCATTACTTTTTATGGTGTGTCATGAAATGTAACCTCAAAACCTTTATTTTTAGGTGGAAAATGATACCCATTCTAAGATCTAGTTTCCATGTGAACTCTCTAATTCTATTGATCAAAATCAATAAGTTTAGTGGACATCATGGAAGACTGAATAAATGTTATTAATAATTGATCGGTTTAAAAAAAATTGCATATGCCCACTACACAAGATAAACAAACATGAATGCATTAATGAGTCATTGATTCATATTTTTGGCATTTATGAAGGGTTACACATAAATAAAATTATTTTATATATGTCATGCATAGAAAGAGGGGAATAATGTGTGATTGAGAAAAATGGTCAAATTATGGATTGAATCAACTAAGAAACTAACAACTAGGATTCTCAAAGGAATGTCAAGGGAATACTAGGGTCAAGGTTTTGTCCTAAGAAGACTAGGAATACTAGCACTTATATCTACAGGAGAAAAGAAAGACTTTTATCATGTATCTCTACTAAGAGAAGAAGTTAGTTTTTTTTGGCATTTTAAAACCCTAGTGATACCTAATGTGCTTGTTATAAAGAAGATAGAAGGAATTGATCTTGTATAAGTGTGGGATACAAATGTAGGTTCCAAAAAGGACTTACCATTGTGTATGATACCTTTTTTATGATATCTAATGGAGTGAGCTATTGGCTAATGTTATCTTATGGTTTCCATCGCTATTGTTTGAAGAGCTTGACTTATAACAACCCCTGATAAGATATTGGTAGGTGCATCTACTTCATATTATAAATATATATGAAGTGTTTGGGTTGTCCAAATGTTATGTACTTGAATAATTGAATTGTAGCTTATGTCATATTCGTAATTGACTAATTATAGTTCTAGTTATGGAGGTTAATTTGACATAGCATTGAGGTGATATTGTTAAGTTATTTACAATTATGTAGAAGATAAATGAGAAAATTTATTTCTATAATAAATTATTGTAATATGCCATTTTTTAGGCCACAATATTTTCAAGTGACCACTATTTGAGTTTTGGATTGTCATTGGATTTAGATGGAGATAATTCAAGAGGTAGTCCATGCATTCTTGGTTGTGAGTTAGAATATGGATATCCACAACATTCATGCAAATAATTCAAAAGGAATGATTTATTGATGATGTAGAGATACATGGTTGATTCGTAAGCAATGCTACTTGAGAACCATTAATTGCTTATGGATTGAGCACTTAGTAATATTTTCCACCATAATATATTCTTTAATGCATAATGAAAGTATTTATAATGACTTTAAAAAAATCAAAGGATTAATACATATAAAATTCATACACTTTGGAATTTAAACACTTTGAAATTCATATATTCATCAACATAAAATGCAGAAACAATGAGATTCATAAAAAATGTGCCATGAAATGTGTGTATGTGTGTGTGTGTGTATCATCTAAATTTTTCATTTTTTACAAAATGGCAACTTTTTCCCAATATACAAAGTGACAACAAGTGCCCTAACACAAAAAATTGTCATCAATGCATTAGCTCACCATGAATATATCAGGCCTCGATGGAGATTCACTGGCAGATGGAGCACTAGGTTGTACAACATGCTCCAGGAAAAACTCTATTGTAGCAGTCTCATTTGATGGGGCCAATGGAAATGCTAAGAGTGGGCAATGATAGACCCCCACAACTTGTACAAGTGACCGCAAATCCTTAGGCCTTGAGAAAGGTAACCTATAAGCAAGGCCCAAGTGCTCAAGGAGTGCAATAGTACTATAGATATCAAATATATCCACAACATGCATACATATTAATAAAATTTAACTATTAGTCCCAACTAGTAAAATTAAAAAACATAACAAACAATTTGAAAATTATACGATATTTAACTCTACACATGATACATGTGACGAAGGTGACTTTTCCATCCTAGATGGACATTCCCCGACATCTCCTAGTCCCAAATCCTGTAGAAACACAAGAACATTAAAAAATTGAGGATGCCATAAAATAAATAAATGAATATGGTGAATTTATCATATGTGACACATACTTGTGTGTGGGGTGCACCCAATGAACAAGATTCCTCTATTATCGCATTAGTGTTGGGGATAGGCACTGATGCATCGATCGACATAGAGGTTCTACTACTAGGATGCAACAACTGCAAAACAACATAAATAACTTATCGATATAAATACACATAATACAAAATAAATATAGATACACATAATGATGAAGAACATGAATAAGGTTATGATACTTACCTACTCCATGAATCCATGCTATCCACTAAGCTCTATATTTCCATAGCATGTCTTCTTGCAGATCGAGCATTTTTAATGTTCACATCGACGACTGCTATTTCCATGTGCACTCTCCTCACTGTAATATGTCGTGCATGTTGAACCTCCAACCCCTCCATAAATGTTATTGGATGACACCTCCTACCCAGATAGTGCAACAAAGCTATTGTGTTGCACTAGGATACGAGTAAATGATGAAATTGCTAACTTTACCTATTGCAAGCTCTCTGCAACAAGAGGATGCAAGGAAGGGGGTTCAGGCCTTCATCTGGTGGGATGAAAACCTAACAAAGGGTCACACTTGACATTCTCTCGGTCAAAGTAGTTGACATGCTTACCTAAAATAAACTCAACCCATAATTTTCTCAGAAAATATAAGGGCATATCCTTGTTATTGCAAGGAGGTTTATAAAAAAACATATACCACCTATCCATCCAATTTTGACTTATCTGGGGATGGATCTACCAATCAATCGAGATGTGTTTCTTGTTCAATGGTAGTTCTTGTCCAGTTCTAGGGTCCCTAAAAATAGACAATAATTGTGGTTTTGAAATGCCCAGGTATTTGACTTGGCTTCTATCCAAACCAGTGTTGTAGTACTCATACATTCTTTCCCTGTAATAAAAAATGGAGGTTGATTTCCCTTAGGCACATGAAATGGAATTCACAATGATGTACAAATAAGTGGCCAAGGAGACTCTGTTATGCTCTCTAGTGTCCCTTAATTTTTCCTCAAGGGTTCTTAATATAACCAACCCCTAATCAACTTGATTATTTACATTGGGTGATTGTGGTGGGTTGGGGTTTTGATCTTCTTGGTTTTCTTCTGAGCGGTTTTCATTGTATCAGGGTTCCATTTTATTATATATGCTACAATTTAAAATCCATGAAATCTAAATTAGGTTGGTTTTTAATTAAAATACAAAATTACAATTTTTTTTAATCTAGATTCTTAGAAGAAAAAAAATGTATTGGAAATGACTAAATTGGGTTAAAAATAAGATAAATCAAACATACCTAGACATGGTGGAAAGATCCTTCATCCCTAGATCCTCTATTCTCTCAATGAGAGTATAAATGTGAGAGTGGTTTGTGCACAATGAACACAAATTGCGCTCGCAGACTCTTTAAAAACTCTATCAGCAAGAACACAAACTCTTTCTTTCCACTAAACCTACATGGTAAGCCTTGTGTTGGTTCGGCCACCTCCAAATCTAAAGGTTTAGGAATGTGTGTGCATTCCTAAGAACACACATGCATTCCTACGTGTGCGCATTCTTGTTGCATGGATTGCCACTTTTTTGGCCACGAAATTCATGCACTTACCCAATATATTAAGAGAAAGATAACATGTTATGTTTTCATTGGAATTATGATATTTTAAATTTGTTAGAAGATATAAATATCTTTCATATCTTATGAAAGATTCCATTATAAAATAATTAATTTTGATGAAAATTTTATTTCATTTTAAAATATAAAATGAAAATAATATATACAAAGAAAACACCATAGAATGAAATAATCTCTCACCTTTGTGGCATTGAAAGGGTTGAAGATCAAAATCACCTTCTCCTAGAGTGCCCTTCTATGAACACATTAATTGTACGACAACACGTTAGTTGTATGAATCTATTCACAAAAACAATACCACGATATCGATCATAGTTATTCATAAATGAATTTTAGTTAAATATTTTACTACTAGAAACCATAATTGCTTTTAACCCTTTCCTTTATGTTTTCTTGACAATTGCAATTTGC
The DNA here is from genome assembly GCA_000966675.3 of Picea glauca. Taxonomy (NCBI): domain Eukaryota; kingdom Viridiplantae; phylum Streptophyta; class Pinopsida; order Pinales; family Pinaceae; genus Picea; species Picea glauca. Next base: position 37,678 of record JZKD02S1710529.1, on the reverse strand, counting down.
GACACAAAAAAAAAGAATGCAAAAATGTATACTCTAATTTTATATATACTTATTTGGAAGGGATATATTTTACAATTCAAGATCATATGTTATCAAAGTCCTTAGAACAAGTATGATTCTAAGATTCCTTCTATTTAATATATCGCATCAGTTCAAAGTTCCTATATTTTTCACAAAGGAAACACTTAGTTAGAATTTGTTTTTAAAAACTTCTCCAAAAATTCATTTTCATAATGGGTCGAACATAAACCAACCTTGCAATGCAATGAACATGCAACCCCCTGATGTTGCAATCTTACGAACAAAACCAGACGTGACAATGTGATGAAGATAGTAATGTTGGATTGTGTCAAACATAGTAACATCACACAATGATGAACATAGTAACGTTGCAATCTGAGGAACATAGTAATGTTGCAATATGTTGAACATTGTAATGTCGCAATGTGATGAACATAAATTGACGTTGTAATTTGAACAACATAGGTATGTCATATCAATGCAAATAGTAATATTGCAATGTGACAAACATAAAAAGATGTCGCACTGTGTTTCACATCATTCTATCATCGCAATGTGCCAAACATTTCCTCACGTTGCAATGTGACACACATATTCCGATGTCACAATGTGACAACAAATTTCAAATGTCATAATGTGTCGAACATAGTAACATTGTAATCTACAAAACATAGTGACATTGCAATGTGCCAAACATATAACATTGCAATGAGACGAACATAGTAACGTTGCAATGTGATGAACATAGTAACATTGTAATCTACCAAACATAGTAATGTTGCAATTTGATGAACATAGGCATGTCATCGCAATGTGGATAGTAATGTCACAATGTGATGAACATAAACAGAGGTCGCAATGTGTCGCACATCGCCCTGTCGTCACAATATGAAGAAAATATCCTCACATTGTAATATGATGAACATATCTCGACGTCGCAATGTGACAAACAATTCCAAATGTCGCAATGTCTCAAACATAGTAACATTGCAATCTACCAAACATAGTAACATCGCAATGTGACAAATATTTATGAATGTCACACTCTAACAAATATATATGGATGTTGCAATGTTATGAACATATACAGACATCGCAATGTGATAAACATTTCCAAACATCACAATGTGTAAAACATAATAACGTTGTAATCTACCAAACATAGTAACGTCACAATGTGATGGAAATTTATGGACGTCGCAATGTGATGAACATATTTAGACATTGCAATGTGACAAAAATCTACAAACATCACAAATCTGACAAGCATAGCCATGTCGTAGCAATTTGAAGAACTTAAATGGATGGTGCAATGTGACGAACATAGCCCTATCATCGCAACATGAAAAATATATCCTCACATTGCAATGTGGTGTACATGTACTGACGTTGCATTGTGATAGACATTTCCAGACATCAAAATGGGACGAACACAACCCATTGTCGCAATGTGATGTGCACAATCCAATGTGCCAACGTGACAAACATAGACCAACATTGCTATGAGACGAACATTTCCCGACTTCGCAATGTGATGAACATAACCCACTGTCAAACTATGAAAAACCTATTCCTATGCCATAATGTGAGAAACAAAAACCCTTTGTCGTAATTTGATGACAGTAAACTTACGATGCCATGTGAAGAACAAAATATGATGTCACAATGTGATGAACAAAAGTTGATGTCACGATGTGAAGAAAAAATAAATGTCGCAATGTGAAGAACATAATAACGCTACAATCTACCAAACATGGTAAAATAGAAATACGACAAACATATAACATCATAATGTGATGAACATAGTAGCATTGCAATCTACCAAAATAAGTAATGTCGCAATGTGACGAACATATTCACGTTGTTTCAATGTGGATAGTAACGTCGTAATGTGATGAACATAAAAAGGCGTCACACATCGCCCTATCATCGCAATATGATGAACATTCCTCATGTTGCAATGTGACACACATATCCCAACGTCACAATGTGACAAACACTTCCAAATGTTGCAATGAGTCGAACATAGTAATGTTGCAATCTACCAAACATAGTAATATCACAATGTGGTGAACATTTACAGACGTCGCAATGTGACGAACATATATGGATGTCGCATTATGACGAACATATACAGACATCACAATGTGACAAACATTTCCAAATGTCGTAATGTGTCAAACATAGTAACATTGCAATATACCAAACATAGTAACATCGTAATGTGATGAACATATATAGACGTCACAATGTGACAAACATTTACGAACATCGTAATCTTGCTAACATAGTCATGTTGTAGCAATGTGACAAACATAGTCATGGTGTAGCAATGTGACGAACATAGTCATGGTGTAGCAATGTGACGAACATAAATGGATGTCACAATGTGAGGAACCTAGCCCTGTCGTCGCAAAGTGACGAATATATTCTCACGTTGCAATGTGGCGCACATGTCCTAACGTCACATTGTGATAAACATTTCCAAACATCACAATGGGATGAACATAACCCATTGTTACAATGTGATGTACACAACCCAATGTGCCAATGTGACAAACATATATCAACATTACAATTAGATGAGCATTTCCTGATGTCGTAATGTGATAAACATAACTGACTATCGAACTGTGACACACCTATTCCAATGCCATAATGTGAGAAACAAAGCCCTTCTTCGTAATTTGATGACCATAACCTTATGATGTCATGTGAAGAATAAAACAGGATGTCACAATGTGATGAACAAAACTGGATGTCGCAATGTGATGACCAAAACATGATCAACATTACAATGCATTAGTGCCATAGTAAACTATGGTTAAACATAATCAACATGGCCCATCATAATCATATCCACATGGTCAACGAAGGTCATCCATGGGCATGGTCAACTATAGTGAACCATGGTTAACATTTCCTTCCCAAAGTCAACCAAGGTCTACCAAATTTAACCATGATCATGGTCAACCATAGTCAACCATATTCATTGTCAATTAAGGTATTAATGTGTTAATACTTTAATAATGTATTATTAATGTATTAATAAATTAATATGTTACATTATACATTAATGTATTAATACTTTGATTTTTACATTACATTAATGTAACAATGTATTAGTAATTTATTAATACTTTAATAATGTATTACTAGTGTCATTAAAGTCTATGTATTACTACTTTATTAATGTATTACTTTATCACTGTTATTAATAGTTTAATGTTTTAATACTTTAATAATGTTTACTAGATAATTCAAGTGAATGTATTACTAGTTTATTAATGTATTAATAGTTTAATATGCTACATTATACAGTAATGTATTAGTACTTTAATGTATACATTATAGTAATGTAATAATGTATTACTAAATACATTAAGGTCAATGCATTATTACTTTTTTAATGTATTACTTTATTAATAATTTATTAATGTATTAATACTTTAGTAATGTATTTATTGATTTATTTAGTGTATTAATTTATTAGTGTATTATTACTTTAAAAATGTATTAATTAATTAATGCATTACATTATTAATCTATCAATCAATTAATACCTTACATTAGACATTAATGTAAAGTAATACTTTAATTTATACATTACATGTATACATAATTATGATATATTACATTAATGAATACATTATATTAATAGATCATTAAATTATATATATTAAAATAATGCATTAATTATGTATTAATATATTAATGATTGTCTAGAAGGCAAGTCCACTAACTAGCAACAATTATTCTATAAAAACGGTTGATATAAACCATTTTTCATCTTTCTAAACTAATAATGATGATAAGAGTATTTCAACCATTTTTATAAAATAGTTATTAATAATATTATAAGAAATAAAATAAAATAAAGTTCTTTCTAAACTAATAATGATGATAAGAGTATTTCAACCATTTTTATAAAATAGTTATTAATAATATTATAAGAAATAAAATAAAATAAAGTTATATTAGATTTGTATTAGATTTAATAGCTTTGTAGTCGTGATCTCTTCTCTTTTTACTAGCATGGTCACCCTCTTATCCTAAACATTGTTTTGTTATGGAATATCCATATAAAATATGTTAAGAAATAAATCCAACTCGTCATGTATTAAGACTAACAAATTCACCAATAAACTTACACTCGTTATTTTTAAGTTTTTGTTTTGGAAACACTACATAAAATGAAAACTTATACAACTAGGATGCGAAGCAGATAACCATGCAATAGCCATAAAAAGACCAAGGTTCCAATAGGATATTGGAAAAATGAGAAATAATTAGAGACAAATAAAGTAGGTTGAAAAATAAATCCAACTCGTCATGTATTAAGAATAACAAATCCACCCATAAACTTATACTCGTTATTTTTAAGTTTTTGTTTTAGAAACACTACATAAAATGAATAACAAATCCACCCATAAACTTACACTCGTTATTTTTAAGTTTTTGTTTTAGAAACACTACATAAAATGAAAACCCATGCAGCTAGGATGTCAAGCAGATAACCATGCAATAGCCATAAAAAGAGAAAAGCTTCAATAGGATATTGGAAAAATGAGAAATAATTAGAGACAAATAAAGTGAAAAGACTAAAGCTTCAATCTAGGAAAATGAGAGATACAAATTAAGCTTCAAAAGAGAGAGTTGTTGGATTTCGTGAATTTATAAAGTATAACAATGATATTGAACCATAAAATTCAATACCATTGTATTTTTCTATGCCTTTTAGTAAGATCACGTTAGTCGATATTTTACATTATTCAATGAAATCGTCTATAATATAAATTCATATTATAGATTAGCACATTCACATAATTGTGATTCATAAATGCTCATAGGAAAGGAAATGAAATTTAGATAAGTAGATTGATATTATAGATTAGCACATTCACATAATTGTGACTCATAAATGCTCATAGGAAATTTAGATAAGTAGATTGATATTATAGATTAGCATATTCACATAATTGTGATTGATAAATTTTTATAGGAAATTTGTTGGAATATATAATTCCTACTTATCTAATATGATGTATTAAGAAGTAGAGTCAATCTCTACGTGAGTTGTGTGATCTTATTATTAGGATTTTGTTAGGGAGTTGGATTTATGATCCTAGATTCGTGTTTATGGTTGAGATATTTGCTCAACCTCTCATCCTATATTTGGAATAAGTTAGATCAATGAGCTCTATATAATGAGCCACAAATGTATTGTATAATGAATCAAGTAATCTAATAGTGTTGTGTTATAATGTCTCTCTCATTTGTTAATTTGGTATCAGAGCGTTAGGGTTGGGCATGACTCCCCCACGGGAGTGCACAGGATCATGTGAAGAGTAGAGGAATAATCTGATTTCTATGTGAAGATTTTTTGAGCTATTGTGTGTATTGATTTGTTGATCAAGGGACAGATTGCAACATCAAATCGCTGCTACTGTTTGTTGATATGTTGTGCTACTGTTTGTTGAGATGCTGCGAGGAAGTAGTGTCGTTGTTATTGAGAAGGTTGTGTATCTATTGAGTGAACTGCCACCGTTAGAAGAGTGTGTCATTTGAAGTTGGTGCTAATTTTGCTTCTGCTGGTAGTGGGTTGCTTGACTCCACTCTTCAACAACTGAACGTTATTCCGTTTGACCGCCAAGTGAAGGAGTTCAGGAATTTCTTTCATATGCTGGGAAATGACTCTGGTTATCCAGCAGATTATTTTCTGTCTAATGTTGTTCTTGCAATCAACCTTGGAGACAACGATATCGCAGGGAATTACATGGTGAATGATTCTCTGCAGGCGACAGTTGGTCCTCGATTGTTTGTGGAGTCACTGTTGAAAGCCTATGAAAACTATTTGTTGAGGCTGTACGAGAGTGGCGGTAAGAAATTTGTTGTGTTTGGCATTTCACCGTTGGGGTGTAGTCCTGGGATGAGATTTTTAGGGTTGAGCAGGTGGAAGTTTTACTGGCTTAGGTGGGTATAGTTGTCGCCCCCCCTGCCATCTGCCTACATGATCGGTTGATCTATTATTTTCACATGTTCTTTCATGTTGCCTGAGAAAGTAGATCTGAGTAGTGCTTGATTGAGTCATTTTTGAATTTTTGAGGATCTGTTGACTTCTATTTGCATCTGTTCAATGGAATTGCATGAGAGAGCTGTTGTAGAAAGGAGCTGTTAACCTGAAGATGCGGCTCCATGGCCAGCAACCCAAAGGGTGCCACCATGGCTGGCCCTCCCTCTCTGCTAATCTTTGTATCCAATCGGTTTGTTGAATAGCTGGGTGTGCACAACGGTACAATTTTGTCTACGAGAAAGAGTCGCTAATGATAGAACTAGACAGGTGTGTGCAACCATGGCTGAAGTGTAGTGCAAGGTTCTGAGTGATGGTGATCTCGGATCCTGTGGTTGCAAGTGTGTCAAGGGTAAATTCTTATGAAATTTTACTTTTAATTTCCCTCTGATCTTGCTTGGATCTGGTGGAGGGCTCGGCCAAGGTAGCCAAAGACAGATATATCGCTTCCATCTAGAAGTGAGAGACAAGTCACGAAGGAAGAGGAAGCCCGAGAAGAGGACGAGATTGAAGGGCGTGTGACAAATCGTTGTCCATGATATTGTAGAAGACTCATTTTTTTTTTTGAGTTTTGTAAAGGAGCTACAATTGCTGAGTAAAGGAGTCGTAAGGTGAGAGGCTACCATTGTTGGAGTTTGTTGTTGTTCGTGCCATTACATAGAGGTGTTATAGAGAAATAAGTGAGGTGTACGTGCCCATTCCGTCGGACTCACACATCCTCCAAATTAAGTCACAAAAGTAAGAAAGTGAGATTGAGTTGTGCTTATATTTCTTGTTTGAATGTGTGATGATTGTTATTCAGGTTGTGTGAAGTGGTTGTGTGTCTCGGTCAAGAATGATGATGAGATGTAAATGGACATATGTAATGGGCTTGTAATATTGGGCATATGATTGGTGAGAGTATTGTTGATATTTTATGTACCTGATTGAATTTTTGTAGGGGGTGCATGATCGGTTGTACCTGACACCCCAAGTTATGGTCCAAATTGTAATGCTTAGCCATAGGCAAGCTAAATTCCCCAGGTTTGTTGTAAGCTTTGTTAGTAAGGCATAAACAGGCATACGTGTTGTAGCACAGAAGTGCGTGTGATCACATGATGTGATACTCTCTCATAGGCAGAGAGGTTGTTGTATCAAGTTGTGGAGTTAACCACTGTGAGAGGTACGGGGGTTACAGGTGTACCCATATCCTAAACTTGATAATGAATCGAAGAAGTGAGAGACTTCGATTCAAGGTGGGGATGTGAGATGGAAGAATCTCAAAGTGTGAGACCAAGTTATGAGTCTCAGAGTATGAGGGACCAAGTTATGTTTAAGGGAGATTTTAACATTGATGAACCATGTAGTTGAAAACAATTCCTAGAGAACTAGCGGCAGATGACCCATGTATTCCGGTAGATGGATTATATGCAGGCACAAGATACAAGAGGAAGCAAAGAAAGTTCAAGGATGAAGCCCATAGTAAAGCAAGCTCAAGTGAAAAATTGAAGCCATGGCAGTGATGAAGATATGACCACAAAGATATTTAGATAAGTAGTCATTAAGGGAGAGTGTTGGAATATATAATTCCTACTTATCTAATATGATGTATTAAGAAGTAGAGTCAATCTCTATGTGATTTGTGTGATTTTGTTATTAGGAGTTTGTTAGGGAGTTGGATTTATGATCCTAGATTCGTGTTTATGGTTGAGATATTTTCTCAACCTCTCATCCTATATTTGGAATAAGTCAGATCAATGAGCTCTATATAATGAGCCACAAATGTATTGTATAATGAATCAAGTAATCTAATAGTGTTGTGTTATAATGTCTCTCTCATTTGTTAATTAAATTTATATAAGTACATGTGTACAAGAGTTTTGAAAATGTCAACATCTATTAATTTTTTTTATAAATAATATAAATTTTAATTTTAATATATAATCTTAAGGGTTTCAAAATAATTTAGTAATAATGGTCTTTGTAATTCTATCATTAAAATGTCCATTTTTACCTAGCTTTTAGTTTATGGAACCACATATTATTAATAATTATCCCTCTCCCAAATGGTTGATTCTGAAATTTAGGTTTTATTAATAAGATACAATGAATACACACAAGGTTGATTCTGGAATTTAAGGTTTATTTATGTCACTCGGAAATTAAAATTGGCCTCTCTCAAATATAGTAGTGAGGTCACTATTTGTTGTACATGTAAGCCCAATTCATTAATTAAAACTAAGATGAATCACACATAAGAACATTGACGCCACAAGGACTCACACAAGTGAGACTTCGCTCACCCACTCTATATCAATTTGATAAATTGCATATAGATTTGTAGGCTAGGATAACCTCTAACAATCTCCTAATATGTGAATCTGAAAACCTCTAACAATCTCCTAATATGTGGATCTGAAAACCACTGAAAGACTACAATAGGGTACAATAGAAATTTGTTTTAACCATTTCCTAACTATGGCATTTCCCCATTATTATCCAACACTCCCCCTTAATGGAAAAATGGATTTAATACAATGTCAATACGTAACATGCCTGGTCTTAGTGTCATCTAGGATTCCAAAAATTACAAAGGAAAATTCAAACAAAACCTTAAAATTTGTTCCAACTCCATGTATGAGTGAGTTTTTCTCTTCCTCCTTTCCTAGATTCTAAACCCTCTATGCATTTTCAATTTAGGTATTCCTCTTTTGCTGAAAATTCCATGTTTCATCTTCTTATCCTTCATCTTTTTGTTGGTTTTTTTCATCCTTCATCTTTTTGTTGGTTTTTTTCATCAATCTGAAAATTATTTCAAATTGCCCATGTTTGTCCTCTTCAACTTTTTCTTCGAAAAATTGTTAGTATGTGAATTGTTTCCACATACCATTCTTTGTTGTTTTCTCATCACCATTGAGATTTTGATCATCAATTTGTTGCAACATTAACTCATAGTAAAATCTGATTTCTTCACGTCTCCAATGTATAAAAAATTTATGAACTTTCCAGTTTCTTCTTCATCCATGATGTCATCAACAAATTCAAAATCTTGATTGTAGGTGAATACTACAATTTTTTTTTTCTTCTACAACCATTTCATTGTTGTTTACTAACTTTGGCACTTCAATACAATACTTGACTTTTTTTGTTCCCAAATGTCAAAACCAGCAGACTCAAAACCATTCATTAGAATATTTAAATCAATACAATTTTTGATCTTTTCATTTTGGGTGCTCTTCTTCATTGTTGTATTTTCAATTTCCTCTACAACATTCACTATTGTTGTAGATTCCTCATCATTCATTATTTCAAGGAGGTGTCCTCTTGCATTTAGTAAATTATCAATATATTGTATTTCTTGCTTTATCTTCAACCAATTTTCATTTGAAATGTTCTTCTCATTGTACATTACCTCATTATAATCTTTATTATTCACATAAGTTCAACATCTTCTACAGGTTCACCATCAACTTCAGAAGTTTACTCATAAGCAATATTTTCACTATATTTCATTTCTAGAATATCCCATAACATTTTTGCATTGTCTATATAACCAAATTCATATAAAATAGGAGACAAAATACTGATAAAATATAAGACTATTTTATCTTTTCTCTTATCATGAGAATTGACCAAATCATTTTGAACAAATTGCCATAAATCTACTAACCAAGTAATCCTTCCATTTTAAATTCCCAAAGCTTAAAATTTTTAATTGAGAAAGATGAAAAATAGCATTAATCTTTTCAATATTTCACCCATTTCTTTATCATCTTCATTGATCTGGTCAACTTTTGTATTTTCATCCTAAAGCAAGTGTTCTTCAAGTAAAATCACATCATACTTATGTGCTAAATATAATGATCCGTCCTGTTGATTATTTCTCCTCATGTGTTTCAGCTCTCTTCGAAGCTGTTTAATTCTCCTTTTGCTTACCCATGACAACTTCACTTTCTACTCGATGCAATCATGGCTCTGCCTCCATCAAAGTTTTTTTTCACACCTCTACCTTAGCAATTCTGAGCTGAGAAGCTATTCAATTGGAAATGGTGTTGCTTTCACGACGCCATCTCAATGGAGTGCAGCAATTCCAAGAGCAGCAATCCCACGAGCAGCTATCTCTACCTCTACACTCCAATTTTCACTTACAGCGGAAGGGATCTGACACCCCAAGATTGGTGACACCAAAGAGTGAGCCAAAGCGCTCACACCATACTTTCAATAAAACAACGATTAAGGGCACGACCAGCACTAGCTTCCATGATAACTAAATTCTCTCTTCTATAATTATGCACATCGTCACTTTCTTCCACGTTGGGCTCAGCTACAGGTCTCTCAGCTTTGAAACGACAAATTGGATGGAGCTTCCCACTGCGTGAATTGTGAGAGAGAAGTCGGCCCACATAATCTACCATGATTAATTTAAATTAATATAAGCCTCCCACGCAGACCTCCTTCTAACGCCAGGTGTTAGTAACGTGTTCTTCACATGGAGCAGGTGAGTGGACGCACAACGGATATCAACTGCAAAATTTCCCTCAAATGCAGTGTTACAATGTATCCTTCAATTATTCCTCCAATCACATGGATATTTTGATTCCTCCAGCACCGTTCCAATATCTTATTTCAGACAAAAAAATTGTGCACGCAGGCGACCTGTAGGAGATATCGCAGGGAAAGATTTGTGATATCGCTAAATCTAGTGGGTGGAGATATCGTTACAAGAAGGAGTGTAGATAGCATTGTTCACTGGAAGTGGCACAGCAGCCCGATCTGATGTATATTTGTTGGAAAGTGATCTCGATCTCGATCTCGAATGCAGACAATCCAACGATCTCGAAACCTTCCTTTGTGCAGGCTTCACAATCGATGGCAGAACCACATCCACACTCAAAACAGTGATAGCATCGATATTACTACACGCAGCACAGAACAAAACATCCACACGGCGATCACGCTCCTGGAAGAAGAATATCCACGCAGCGATAACAAGCCAAAAACTTGCACAGAACAAAATATTGGTGGAGAAAGGAGTGGAGAATAGCAGCACTCCCAGCGATGTTCACTCCAGATAGCAGCGATAGTCTCTTGTTGATGTTCACTCCTCTGCAATTCGCACCTCTGCAAGATGGTTGCGATAGTTTATATGTATCCGCTATTAATAGCAGTGATAGCAGCGATTGGTGCACACAAGCGACAGTCAAAATGACAACAGCTCCAAAACACATATAACAGCGATGACAAACTGTAGTGATGAATGTTCACTCGTGCACCCCAACTCCACGCAGCAATCACAACAATCGACAGCTCCTGCACGAGTCAACGCACCCTCACACCAGTCGACGGCTCTGCACCAGTCGACATGCACTCAAGAGCGGTGGTATGGCTCTGATAACAATTTAACTAATTAAAACTGAGATGAATCACAGATAAGAACAGTAACGCCACAAGGGTTCACACAACTGAGACTTCGCTCACCCACTCTATATCAATTTGATAAATTGCTTATATATTTATACCCTAAGATAGCCTCTAACAATCTTCTAAATAGGTGGATTTTAAAACCACTAAAAGAATAAAATAGGTTATAATAGAAATTGGTTTTAATCATTTCCTAACTATGGCATTTAGTCATTATTATCTAATAAGCCTATTTTTAATCTCGTGGACATTAAAAATACTTATTTTCTTTCTTCTTTTTCTATATTTATCACAAATTTTTTTGAGACCACATCCCACCCAAACAAATTTGATTTGTAACAGCCAATGAAAATCTTTAATAAAAATGTGTATAAAACTTGCTAAATATTTTACTTCACAAAGAGGTTTGAGTGCACTATTCATACTCGGATGGTTTAAAAAAAGGTCATATCAGCTATGTCACACGCTTTCACTGAGATTTATAAAAGAGACACTGTAAATCTGTATACACAATGAAGGACATTTTCTATTAGCTATTCAAAATTTTCACAAAGGACCTTCTTTGACCTCGTTTTAAATTCTTAGTAAAATTTGCATAAAAATAAACCATACCTCAAGAATTGTTCCATGGGGTTTTAACGGTTTCATTTCCGTCTATTTAAACACCCCATTTATGTTTACATTAACATGCATTAGGATTAATGATCTAGGATCTCTGTTCTGTCATGGAGATTTACAAAAGGAAATTGTAAATCTAAATACACATTCAGGGACGATGTAAATCTGAGTAGAGAGTCAGGGAGATTCTCTATATTTTAATGTGAGAGGGTTTGGTTAGTAAAGAAATCTCAATTTTTAAAAAAATATTAGTAATTTATTATGCTCAAGGACGAAGCCCAAATTGCTTTCTATGTATTTTTTTTTTCTATGCTAGCATGTTCAGATGGGTTTGAAAAGCGATAAGCATTTAACAATTTTGGAAAATTTAAACCCATCTCATGGTTTTAAGGTTGTGCGATCAAAATGGGGTTATATTATTACATTCAAAATACCTAAAATGAATGCCAACACCACTTAACACTACAGGGAAACTAAGAAGTCGTTTCCATTGTGGATCGATTTCACCAAGCTTAGCAGCGATTTTAGAGTTCCCTGAAATACAGAAACACAAAATTGGAGGAAGAGCAAAAAGTAGATTGAAATAAACACAATAGTTTTGTGGTATTGGTACAACACATGCAACATGTTGTGCGTAATTTATAAGCATCTTTTAAACCATGTTCTCCAAGTAATTAAAAACAGTGATTCGGTAAAATCCTAAATGAAAGCTTAAACAAAGTTTGATGCACTTCATAGTGCAGTATTTAAAAATGGTTAATTAATTATTATCAGTTCAGAATGATTTTAAAGTAACTCAAATCAACTCAGACATTAATTACATTGCACTGCATACAAACATTTTTCATGGTATTGGAGAATAATTTTTCATTACACTGGATACAAACATCTTGCATATATGAATTCGGAATCGACCCTGAAAGTCTCCAAAAATAGCCATTAAAATCCCTAAAGAACACAAAAATAGTCTTTTAATTGTTTTAAAAGCTTCCCAAAATTTGATGAAACAGTATAGGGTCCAATGAAGTAGGTAAGTAAAGAAAGAACGCAGACCTGTCTATCCGTCTTTTTTTAAATCTCTACACATGCCTTCGCAATGTCAAAACCTAGTTGTTAGGTTTTTCCCTGAGCCGCTCTTGCTCTAACTACGCATGTGCATGTTGGCTGGAGCCAAGAGTGAAATCTGAAACACTGGAGATATACAATTAAAAATGTGTCGTCAAAATTTTTGGCACGAAGAGAGATATACAATTAAAAATGTACGCCTGGCTAATTGAAACACTGTCATGATGGCTTCACATCCTTGAAACCCAGAATTACAAGGGCAAGCCACCATTTTGAAACGCCCACGGTGATAGTGGCAGGCGCACCCACCCACTAACACTTAAAAAGCTATATATATTTAAATGATATTTATATCGGAAATGAGTGGACACTGTTAAAAAAAACCTATATTCACTAAAAAAAAATCAAGTAAAACATATAAATTTAAATTTAGTAAAAGCTTAAATTTAAAATGAACAATCATTATTATGTTAGTCAATCTTAATAACCCTCTTTATCTTAATAACCCTCTTTAATGACTAACGAATAATCCTCTTTAATGACGAATTGCCATCTTTTGTTATGTATGAAGTTAATGCTTCAAATCATAATCTTAAATAAAATTATAACCATTAAAAACTCATATGTAATTAAAAGGTTATTAATTTGACCATTTCCAAGAGGTATAAGCCTATATACATAATTATTATTTTCTATATCTATTCACACCTATATTAAGTTGCTTTATATATGAATATTTCATATTGTCTATTTATGGATACAATTCACACCTATATTAAGTTGCTTTATATATGAATATTTCATATTGTTTATTTATGGATACATCATGTCCTGAGTGGGCCTAATGGTTAAGAACATGTGTTTCTTCTTAAGAGGTCACAGGTTCAAATCCAGAAAAGATAAAGTATGTGAAAGATATGTGAAATTGAATTAAATGAAAATTACAAATCAAATTAATTAATTATTCATTTAATTAATATAGATTATTCTCTGTTGGTTAATATGAAGATCGTTCATGATCCTAAGCCCATGGTATCAGAGGAGGCGCTTATGCCCTGCTTGTTTTCTGAGCAGGTGTATACCTATGCCAGCGGTCCTCTTAAGTGATGCACCCTTTAACAAATATACGTGCAATTCACTCTCTCATCATTTTGACCACTGCTGGTTCGTGGATTGCAAAACCCATATTTTATGACCTTTGTTGGTGCGATCTGACCTGGTTTTACAGCAGTTCAGATCTAAAGATCGTGCACCTTAGACCCATTATCGTTGGTTCGCTCTTTTGCTGATTCATTTGAACTGTGATTTTTTTTGTATCGCTACAGGTGAGAGGAGTTTAAAGAGGGCTTCAAAACTTTCCTCGCTCAATCTCACATTAAGAATAATTGTCGATTTCGAAATCTACAATCGCCTCGCTCATCACCGGCTGCACGTCTTTCTGGATGGAAAACAAATTCCATATGGAATATTGGTATCCACTACAATCGAGAGAGCCATTAGCAATGCCTTGGTTCATATTCTTTTAATTATTCAGAATTTGTCAATCCCTTGCAAGGCACCAATTTTGATGGCCGCCTCAGGGTTCGGATGCCAGTGGGCGAAGGGGCGATTTGGTTAAGGTAAACTTCCAAACCAGTAACATCTTGTTAAGGTTTGGCAGGTGTTAGTAAACTTTTAAACCAGCAACATCCTTCTTTGAGGTAACTCAAGGGAATTAAACTTGGACCAAAGCTCTGATACCATGTTAAGGTTTGCCATTACACCAAAATCAACAAATGTTAGTAAACTTCCAAACCAAAAACATCACCTTTAATGAATGAGTGAGTAGTTAGTCCATGTTGTCAGCGTTGTCAGCGTGGCGGTTAGTACACGAGAGGTGCGGCGGTTAGTCCAACAATGCTACGCATTTTACCTTTGCGGATAGCTGTCTGCATTCGCCGCCGCTGAGAATTGATCGTTGTTATAGGGTCTGTCTGTAGGACGAGATCAAGTCGGACGCTACGTGCCCAGATCCAGATCGCTATCCTAGTCGCCTTCTGCAATTGTCGTCTTTTTATGCTTGCCGTGGGGATAGTCTGGAGGAATAGATCAAGCCAAGCAAGCAGATTTGGGACGCCCTCTTCGTCCCCCATATCATGGGCTGCCTCATGGTCATCGCTGCCCTGTTGGACCTTTCCACTGGCTACTTTGGCGCACTGCCCGTCCCTGCCCTCCCCGTGGCCCTGTTATCATCATCGTTCAGGCTGTTCCCCAGGCGGAACGAATGTTCTCTCTCCATAATTTCTCTCAGAACATGTGTGCCTTGAATATTTTCTGGTGCACTCTTGCCTGTGGATCTTTCTTTGGCCATAGCCTGTGCCCCCTCTATTCTGTATCACTACGTCCTCTCAGATCTAGACCGTGGACTGGGTGATGTTGGAAAAGTGTTGCTTTGTTGCATTTAAGGTGTTGTTGCCATCCTGTTGCAACGTAGGCGTTGTGTTTGCAATTTTCCGTTGCCAGTATCCTGCCTTCTTTTGGATACAACCATGGTGATCTTGAACGCAGTTGTTCCTCAGTCGAGATTTTTTGTTGGAAAATCATCGATCGAATGTGTAGATCATGGTTGTGGGCAGAGCTTGAGTGCACAGTTCAGATCCGCTCTTCTTACATTCAGATCATGGCTCTATGTGTCACTAGGCTACCTTGACCTGGGTGTTTTGCATTTAGATATGGCCCTAATTTGATACTTTGTATCGATTGGTGAAGATGTAGGATTTATTCCCTTCGTTATAAACTCTCATTACATATTACATGTACAGTAGGTTGTTTTATGGAGGTATACATGTATAGTAGGTTGTTTTATGGAGGTAGTGGGCATATTGGTTTTTGTTAGTCAATTTATTATATTTACGCAGTCGCTATATTGGAATTGGGGTTCTAGAATTTAGTTTTTTTAAGTTTTTTTAATACTAAATATTACGTCATAGTTTTTTTAATCATAAATATTACGGTCAAAGAAGGGAGGAATGTAAAACTCGAAACCTAATGTGGAGTGCTTTTCTTTTTCGGTTTTTTATCTATCATTTTTAATAGATAACCAGTTGTCCGCTTTCTCTATCCAAGTTTCAATGGTGTGGGGTCGAGTGGCGTTTCCAATTATCTGCAGATGGATGGTGCGTGCTGAAGTGGCGTTTCCGCTCCCTAGGATGGTCGTCCGTCTGTCTACACTCCCTCCTCTTGGCGTCCGTTTATCTCCACTCCCTCGGCTTTCTGTTTATCATTACATGGAAATGCATCGTTTATTATTACATGGGAATCCATTTTAAATTTGGTGCATAATGTTAATTACATCAGTTAGTTATGATTTTTTTGTTTGTTTCTTGATCTTCTTGATTTGCTAAAGCTTATTTAGCTCATCTTTTTTTCCCTTAATGAAGGTACTAGACCCTTTGCACTCTACTCATTCTAGTTTCCCTTTTTGTCTTCTCTGTATTCTTTGCAAACTATCATAAGAAGAAGAGCGCAGAGCTTACATTGTCTCGCAGACGAGAGCAGCATGGGACGCAAGATTCTTCACAGAGTTTGGAAAGCAGACCGAAGTATGCTCAAAAGAACATTGGAGACAGCAAGTGCGAGGAAGCAGAGCTACAGAAGGACAAAACAATTAAAGATTCGTAAGAATTTAAAGAATTTGTGAAATTCTTTCTTCATGAGGATGTTTGCAGAAGAAACAAAGGAGAAGCTACTTCAGCCGTAAGATTGGACGCGAGAATAGCTATGAGCCTTTAATTGAGCTCAGAAACGACGAGCCTGCAAGTAAGGCAATATTTTTTTCCAGCCGTAAGATCTAAACAAGAGAAAGTTCAGTCGTCAAATCAAGCAAAGATTAAGTCACGACCGTCAGATCTCATTGGAGAGAGATCGACGATGGGGAGGCATTGCGGGGATTGGGAAGCAAATTAAAGTTTATCTAAGTTATGAGCCTACAATCGCTCAGGATCGTTGATCTTGCTAGATCAACGGTGCATATCGATCCTGCTATGAACCAGCATCTTCGCATTGCGGGGATCAGAAAGGAAATTAAAGTTTGTGCAAGTTGTGAGCCTGTAATCGCTCAGGATCGTTGATCTTTCTAGATCAACAGATCAATGGTCGATATTGATCCCACTACGGATGAGCATCTTCACTTTGTGGAGATTAGCAAAGAAATTAAAAAGGGAGCGAGTTGAGTCTCTGCAATCACTCGTGGCCATTGATCTTCAAGCAAGGGACACGTGTTAGGCAATCTCGTACTCTGGGAGGAAGTAAGTAGAAGCTAAGTCAGTAAAGGACTCCCCAAGGCTTGAAGCTCTGAAGAGCTGGAGTAGATCCAGATCGTTGATCGAAGTGGATACATGGCAAGAGATCATGCACTCCGACAGATAACCACTTCAGAAGAAAGATGGATGCATGAAGCGAGAACGAAGGCCCAAAACCCGAAGTTCATTTGGACAGTCCATCAATGAGGAAACGCGGTGCCAAATCTCTCACTTCAAAGACTTAGCACTCCAGAAGGTTTTGTGGAGTGAAGCACTAGAGAAAGAACTACCCGAAGTCCTTAACTAAATATGATCCATTGAAGGCTGAGGACATGCATTGGCAAATTTGACACTCCAAAAAGATAACACTTCGGAGGTTTGTGGTGTTGTGCATCTCGGAACGCCTGAATCTTGGGATTCCGAAGTAAATCTCAGTCATCCAAATCAAAAGGACACATGGAGGTTGATCTTGCACTTTGGAGATTCAACACTCTGGAGGATTGCATGTATTAGGAGACGGAAACTCCCGAAGCAATTATGAGTCGTAGATCTCGATGGGAAATTGAGACCATCGATCTCTTCGCCCTGTTCGGAGGTTCGCATGTTCGGAGGATTGCAAGGTAAGAAATGAATATCGCCCGGAGCCCCGAAGGCCCAAAGGCACAAATTCCCGAAATAATTGTGGACCGCTGATCTCAAATCAATGAGGATTGTTAATCTTTGCAACAATTTTTTTATTCGTTTATTCAGCTATTCGAAGGAACTAAGACCTTCACGCGTCTCAACGCTCGAAGCCCGAAGACCTGAAGCGCTTGGTTTTCAGCCCTCGGTCACATGAGAAGCTAAACTTCAATTTTTTTTTGGCTCTCGAGAAAACTCAAAAAGCCCAATTCCACCATTAGAGGGGCTACAATTCCTAAAGAACAGAGCTCAAAGATCTAACTTCATAGATCTCATTCTCAAATAGTCACATCCAGCTAGATTGAAGCTAAAGCGGTGGTCTACCCCGTGTTTTTCGGCCTGAAGTCACACAAAGAATTTCACGGACCTGGTTTTACACGTAGGAAATAGGTAAGCACGCAAATCTCTAACAATTGTTTTTTGAATTTTTATACAAGATGGCCACCTTTAGCAACTTAGGACCAACACAAGGATTGATTCTTCTTGGAAAGAATTATGAATTTTTCTCTCTTAGAATGAGATCTTTCTTACAAGCACAAGAGTGTTGGGATATAGTGGATCTTGAATACGTCGAACCAGATCCAGCAGACCTTGTTGCCATGACCAATCAAAAGAGATATGGTCAGGAAACACAAAGGAACAGAGAGAATAAAGCAAAATTATGGATTCAAAACTCAGTGGATGACTCGATCTTCTTAAAAATCACAGGCGTTGTTACTTCAAAACATGCCTAGGACATCGTTAAATCAACTTACCAAGGAAATGACAGGGTTAAAACAATCAAGTTGCAGACCTTCAGGATGCATTTTGAGACTTTACAAATGACAGAGTCTGAAAATGTTGATCATTTTATGACCAGATTCATGGGAATTGTAAACCAGATCAAATTGACTGGTGAAGCCATCCCTGATCAAAGAATCGTTAAGAAAGTATTCAAAATTCTTTCAAAGAAATTCGAAATGGTTGTTATATCCATCCTCGAATCCAAGGATCTGTCAAATTTTACAATAGATGAATTAATGGGCTCTCTATTGACACATGAGACCAGACTACATCTCGAAGATGAGTCAATAGCCAATGCCTTCAAGACTCAATTCTCTTTCAGCAGAGGCAGAGGTCATCGAGGAAGAGGGAGAATTCCAAGTAACAATCACTCAAGTGAAGGTCACAAACAACAGAACCAGAATCAGAATTTTCAAGGTCACAGACAACAGAACCAGAATCAGAATTTCCAGCCTCAAAGAGGCAAAGGAAGAAAATCAAATGACAAATCAAACATACAATGTTATTACTGCAAAAATTATGGGCACTATGAATCTGAATGTCGAAAGAAGCAAGAAGATTAGCTCTCAGGAAGAGCACATGTCTCAAATCATGAAGGAGAAACCTCAGATGGTATGTTTCTCTCATGCCACAAGACTGAAGAAGAACAAAAAGATCTCTAGTTGTTGGACAGTGGTTGCAGCAATCACATGACAGGTAACAAAAATTTAGTTTCATGCATTGATTATTCTATTTCATCTGGAAAATATTCTCAAGTCAAAGTTCAAGGAAAAGGAACAATACTTATTCTCACTAAACAAAATGTAAAGAACGACATAAACAATGTCTATCATGTTCCAGATTTGAAACATAATATGTTAAGTGTAGGACAACTTATTGAACATGGATATAAGGTACTTTTTGAAGGAACATCATGTAGGATATATGATAAAAACCCCAGCAGAAAATTGATTTCTAAAATCCACATGACTGGGAATAGAATGTTTCTTGTGACCCTCAGAACTTCAAATATGATCCAATCATATGCACAAAGTGCATCCACCCCCAATGAAACTATGGTTTGGCGTGCAAGATTTGGACATCTACTCTTTTAGATTCTAAGCCTTCTACATAAGCACTCCATAGTCAAAGGTCTACCTATCTTCAAAGAGAAAAATCCCCCATGTGAGCCTTGCATTCTTGGAAAACATAAGAGAACTAGTTTTCCACAGTCCTCCACTCAAGCCAAACAACACTTAGAGATGGTTCACACTGACCTATGTGGACCAATGAAAACAAAGTCAATAGGTGGTAGAATTTATATTTTAACGTTTATTGGTGACTTTAGCAGGAAAATATGGATCTACTTTCTCAAACACAAGTCTGAAACCTTTGTGAAGTTCAAAGAATTCAAAGCTCAAGTTGAAAAAAGAGTGGGAAATATGTAAAGACTCTCAGGTCAAATGGAGGAGGAGAATACAGCTCTAAAGTATTTGCAAATTTCTGCAAATCAGAAGGCATCGTCATGCAAACTACAACCACGTATACTCCACAAAAAAAAGGAATGGCTGAAGGAAAAAATAAGACAATAATGAACATGGCAAGAAGCCTTCTCAAAGAGAAATGTCTGTCAAATATATTTTGGGTTGAAGCAGTAGCATGCTCAGTTTATCTCCTGAATAGATCTCCAACCACCAGTCTCAAGATGAAGGTCCTTCAAGACGCATGGAGTGGGACAAAGCTAAATGTTGTTCATCTCAGGACATTTGGATGTATAGCATTCACTCACATACCTTCCGAAGTGAGGAA
>JZKD02S1710529.1:0-13392 GCA_000966675.3 Picea glauca | reverse complement strand
AAAAAATCTTTCCTTATAATTATAAATTCTATGAACATGGATTATTCTATTTATTGGTTCTCTTCATTCCTATATATGAAGACTCTTTCCTTATAATTATCCATTCTATTAACCTAAATTATTTTCTATTAATATAAAATTCATTCATAATCTAGGTTGAGCCTCAAATTTTCACAAAAGTTTTCATCTCTAATTCCGTCCGTGCTTAATATCTCTGCTTAATATGAATCTGACAGATAACATATATATTATAATTATGTCATTATACCCATGTCTGCACCAAATTTCCGATGTCATCATCTTCCATGTTCTGTTCGTCTTAGGATTCTCATTATATTATGAACCGAAGTGAAATGTACTAAATCAAAGTTTTGCAGCTATATTTGACATGACGCAATCAATGATTTCTATATGCGAGTAGTTTGGTTCATAATATAATGAGAATCCGAGGACCCACTTCATCATATAATGAGAATCCTAAGACGAAAAGGACATGGAAGATGATGGCATCGGAAACCTTGATGCAGACATGAGTAAAATGACATAATTAAAAACCATCATATAATGAGAATCCTAAGACGAAAAGGACATGGAAGATGATGGCATCGGAAACCTTGATGCAGACATGAGTAAAATGACATAATTAAAAACCATCACATAATACACTTGCGTATTAAAATACAAATTACACAGGCAAATTTAATCTTTCAACCTCAAAACCTTAATGAAACATAAATTTTAAAATAAATTAGATTTAAAATAATATTTAAAAAAAAAAAACTGTTTTTTTCATTAACGTTTTTTTTAATATAGTCAAAATACCTATCATAATTCAGTTATGAAGTTTTAACCAGTTAGTGTAAAAACCATTTTTTTAATATACTGAAAATAATTATCATATTTCAGTTATGAAGTTTTAACCCGTTAAAGTAAAAACTATTAATATTATTCAAGGAAAATTATTCTATCTGAAATAACTCACTTATAGTCTATAACAAGGCAGTCTATAACAAGGCAGACATTCACTTTTACCAAATACCTCTAAATCTTCTTTCCAAAAAAAATAACTATGAAGCAAACAAAACCAAGTCAATCCAACCTCTTATGATAATGGTTAGCAGTTCTCCACAATTATTTTCGAATTGAAACAAAAATGAAAACATACAATGGGCCTATTATAAGATTAAGCAAATGGAGTAAGCTAATTTGGGAGCAAACAGACCATTTTTTCAGATAAAAAATGGTCTTAAATCCGGCCAGATTTTTATGGGTAGCTTGAGTTTCACATGGATCAAAGTTCCATGCATACAAAACCTTACGAAAAGGGTTTTGCCCCATTTTTAACCAACCCAAATGCTCAGAAAATCGATTAAAATTTTAAATTGACGGAAAATTTAAAATCTCATTCCCAAAAAACCTACCAAAAAAATAACTCGGATAGAAAGATTGCTCTCCAGTTAACACACTCCTTAAACAAATAATTGAATTAAATGCAGACATAAATAAGCATCTGAAACATTTAAGTAAGCAACCAAATTAAACACTGACATGTTCCCATACATCATCAATCCTTTGCCAACATTACATTTTCACATCTCCATGCAACACGGAATCGATCCTTGTCAACGACCCATTCCACATCTCCATGCAGCAGCACGGAATCACTTTGTTCTTCCACTCATAAAAAGGTTACCATTTTTTCAAAAGGTCAATAAAGCATTGCGACTTGGAACGCAACCAAAAGTTTCATTTCCGGTTCAGTGCAACATTTTTATGACTAGATGCAATGTAAAATCTAAAATGTCACCAAAATGATATTTCACTTGGACTTTTCATACACTCGTTGAACTTCGAATGCAACCTTATAATTGAGAATGCACAACCGTAGACCTAAGAAACTGAAATTGTAACTTTTAAACTCTACCACTCAAACGACATCATGCTCAACTAGGGCTAACTCCAATCTTCTACTGCTAAACGGGTGAACTAATGGTTACTCACACTTGCCAACCTTCGAATCCCACCTTTGGCTTACCTTCTAATTGTCATTTAATCTATCACAAACAGAAATCTCAAGTTACACGAGAACCAAAAAAACCATTATTTAAAAGAATAAAATCTGATAAAAGTTTTGAGCAGATTTTAATAATCCTTTAAAAATTGTGTTCGTAATTTTGAAGTAAAGATTGAGTTGGTAGGAACCATGTAAACCGTGCTCTAAACTCTGAAATAACAAGCTGGGTAAGTAGGAATTATGTAAATCACCCAAAATCCTAAGATACGAAACCATCTCTTTCACATAGTTCCAATATAACCCAGGCAAGATTTCTGGATAATTTTGGTCTAAATCCCTGCGCCTCGCGGTAAATTTTTCAAGATGATTAGTGGGCGCCGGGAGAAGTTTTTATCTCTGTCTGTCATAAAGTCTAATGTACGGTCACAAAAGGGATTTTTCTGTATTCTCATCGTGTTTAGTCATCCTTACTGACACGAAGAAACAGCCGAGTACTATCTGCTTCAGCTCCACCACGCGAATCTTCGTGACATTATTATTGTTCCACTTATCTGAAGCAATTTCCTCCATTATAGGTGTTTTCTTATGGAATTAAATGCGCCTCTGATAACGGGTCGGTCGGCGACTTTCAATAGATTCCGTTCAATTTGACAAGACCATATAAAAGACTTCTGCCTCCCAACATCCAAATTTTGACGGACGAATATGACATATAAGATAAATTAATAAAGTGCTTTTGAACAAACATCGCGGCAGCTTTGATTAAAGGTCAAAACTCGTAGAAAATATAGCATCCAGTAGGGTTATATTAAAACCTCAAGCCCGAGAATACTCGGGTATCTGCATAGCGGAGAAGCAAGCTCGGTTTATTTTGGAGTTCGGGATGCCATATATATAAGCTGTGCAGCCTTTTTGGAAGGATGTGAGTTATGGAAACCCGCATACTAGTTGCACTTCTTTGTACTGTTGGTAATTATGGAAAAGAATTTTATTAATCATTTTATTTGAGTACTACAATCGCTATAATTGTGACAGAGTAGTGGAGTTCAGACTTACCCCATATCAGCAATGGTAGTTTGGAAGTTGGAACAACCGTGATTACTGGCCATCGATTTTCTCGATTGTTAGCCATTTTCTTCGTACAGTACTATGGCCAATAGAGATGAGTACGTACCATAATTAATCCCAACTTCTACATATTTTATTTATTCAACAAATCTTTATTTGTTCTATAAGAAGGGGTAAGATGTTCATGCAGATTCGTGCACGCGAGCTCAGTTCAGTTCAGCACAAGTTTGGTCATGTCATGCGTCATGCGTAGTTGGCTGGCAAGCGGAACTCCTCGCTACAGCTATAGTTTATAGGAATTAGCCTCTCAGCATTTCTTACATGATTTACCATATTTTCTTCTGCAATTAGTTCTCTCCATGTCATAACCTAACCATAATTCTTCTGTTCTCCTTTCTAATATTTGTTAGCAAAATTGGTTGAACAGAGGTCCCGTATCATAGACAAGCCAAATATATAGGATCGTTGTGGAATTTCATTGTTGTAGTTTGCAGACTGTTGCATCTTTGGACACCTTATGTAACCAGAATGTCTGGCTATCGAAGGGTACTGCCGTTGCTTGTTTTGCTTTGCATCTTTTGCTTACGATCCGAGGCCAACAAAACCTTTAAAGTTTTCAAAAATTCTATGGCAGCTAATCTCGGACAGCCTGCGATGATGCCTGCGACTAAACATGCACAAGAACCTGCAGCGAAACATGTGGAGGATCACGAACGGGTAGTTGAAATGGTTGAAAGGTAGTCTACTACTGGAGGTACTTCTTTAATTGTTGTCGTTTTTGTCCGGCGTTGATTAGTAGATGAAGACGTTTTCATTAAATCTTTGAGTGGTGAGACTCAGGCCATTATATTCTCCATGAACCACGGATCTATAAAACGCTTATACGATCAAATTTAAAGTGTGCTAAATAACTTTAGGGCTAGATCATACGACCAAATTTAAAGTGCGCTAAATAACTTTAGGGCTAGGATGGATCTATGATTGTTTTTGTTTTGAAGGGCTGTGGAGCATTAATTTGTGGTATTTATCGCATGAACATTAACAGTTTGCGAAGGGAACTAAGTTATTTGTCATGCGGAACAGGGAACCCAATCGACGACTGCTGGCGCTGCGATCCAGATTGGGAAAACCATCGAAAGAGGCTTGCAGACTGGGCCATTAGATTTGGCAGGAATGCCATTGGAGGGCAGAATGGCAGATTCTATTTTGTCACTGATCCCAATGACTATGATGCGGTCGATCCCCGACCGGGCACCTTGCGCCATGCTGTTATTCAAAGCCAACCTCTGTGGA
The DNA here is from genome assembly GCA_000966675.3 of Picea glauca. Classification (NCBI taxonomy): domain Eukaryota; kingdom Viridiplantae; phylum Streptophyta; class Pinopsida; order Pinales; family Pinaceae; genus Picea; species Picea glauca. Next base: position 9,017 of record JZKD02S1710529.1, on the reverse strand, counting down.
TCATTTTTCAGAGAGACATGGCCATCCAGCTCAAAGAAGAGCTTATCATGAACAGTTACAAGACGATCGACGGAAGAGGAGCGAATGTCCACATTGCCAACGGTCCGTGTATTACGGTATTATCAATCACGGAATTCACATCCATGACTGCAAGCCTGCAGGAAATGCCATGGTTAGGGATTCCCCTGGACATTAGGGATTCAGGTCAGGGGATTTGATGTATAATAGATTCGGAATCTTGATAAATCTTGAAAAGTGTATGCAAACCTATATCTAGACTAGCTAATCATTCATTTAAAACAACATAACACCATAGAAAATATAGCAAATGACAAAATCACAATAGAATAGAATCACGCTTATTATCATTCACACATGCATAAACAAAAAGGAAATTATCATTCACACACAGAAAAGAGGCGTTCGCCATTGAACGACACAACAATAGAGTATGTAGCATCTATTTAAAGGATTGCGTAGCCTTATAGAAGAAATAATTGGCTTTTCCTCACTGAATGCTTACAAGAGTTTATTTTGGAAAATAGTTCACCCATTTTGCATGCATTATCCAAATAGGCAAATTATATCTAAGCACTAATTGACAAAAAGAAAAAGTATCATGTGAGTTAACTAAGAGTGCATAATATTGCATTAATTATCAACATATTCTCCCTTGATGCTCTCGGTTCACAATCTGATCTCGAAGTATTAAAAACTGGACTTTTGCAACTACCTTAGTGAAAATGTCTGTAAGTTGTGCTTTAAGTCTGTATATATCTTAGTTCTACTGCCTTCTTTTACACCAAATCTAGAATGAAATGACACTTTAAATCAAAATGTTTTGTCCTCCTATGATGGACTTGATTCTTGGCCAATTTTATGGCACGCATGTTATTACAAAAGATCATTGTATGATGAATTTGTTTCTCTCCGATTTCTTCTAGAACTTTTCTAAGCCATAATGTTTCTGTACCTATAGAGGTGGCTGAAACATACTCTACTTTTGTGGATGAAGGAATAAATATGTTGTTAGGGACCTAAACCACTAACTTCTCATGTAGGTAGAATAATATATTTCAATGTAATAAAGGTCTATACTAGTTAATAAGGTCTATTTAATAAATATGAACAAGTCAATGTAAGAAGACCTAATAGAGGCTTCGACTTCTATAAATATCTTCCTCTAGAATGTTCTTTAAAAGATAGAATTAGTATAAATAAGAGTAGAACGTATGAGAGGGATTTGTCTTGAAAATTATTGTAATAGAGCTCTACTCTGTTGGAGATTACCCCCTCAAAGAGGAAAGTGAACATTGTTTCCTATCAATAAAGGTATTATTTTGGTGTTGTGGTTCTTTATATTATGTTGTTCGTTGTTATATTTATCTTCTTTGTTATTATTTTGTAACTGCAATATTCCTATTTTCTGCTATTATAATAGATCCGATGTCTAACATATGCTCTTTTTCATTGAATTCCAGGTAATCAAACCCGAACCAAAAGAGAAACAATTACCATATGTAGACTTTCTATCATCCAAACTACCTCCCTAATCAGAATCACTAAAGACAACAAGGTTAAACCTCTTAGAAGTGTAATAATGAATACCAAAATTTAGAGTTCCTTTCACACACCTCAAAATTCTTTGGGCTGCTTTCATATGTATTTCATATGGCTCTGTCATGTATCTTGAAACAAGAGAAACTAAATAAGCAATGTCAGGTCTTGACTGGGTTAGAAACATCAAACATCCAATCATACATATGCATACTTTACAAGCAACCATATCAAATTTCTTCAACATATCATTTCCATACTTTGTTTGAAAAATGTAAATTTCATCCTCACTTTAATAAACCGCTATTCCCAAAAAAATTGCATGAGACCCAAATCTTTCATCTCAAATTCATTCATCATAGAAATTTTGAATTAATCCTTCAACTTAGAACTTCTACCCATATATAATAAATCATCAACATACACACTTACAATAAGAATATAAATACCTTCTTGTTTGTACTAAAATGTAGGTTCACTCTTCCTTCTTTTGAAGCCATTCTCCTGAAAATATCCATCAATTATAGCATACCATGATCTTGGTGGTTGCTTGAGGCCATACAAAGCCTTCTTCAACTTGTAGGCTTGATGTTCTTTCACTTGCACTTCAAAAATTTGTGGTTGTTCCACATAGACTTCTTCTTCTAAGTACCCATTCAAAAAGGCAATTTTCCACATCTATGTGATAAATGCTCCATTTCTTTTGAGTTGTTAATGAAATCATCATTCTAATAGGATCTTGTGTTGCTGCTAGAGCAAATTTCTCTTCATAATCAATTCCATACCTCTGTGTTAATCCTTTAGCAACTAATGTTTTTGTGTGTCTTTCAACACTCCCATCACTATTGTACTTAGTCTTGTAGACCCATTTAGTACCAATTTTTTTCTTGTCATGTGAAAGTTTTGTAAGCTCCCAAGTATCATTATTGTGAATAGAATCTATCTCTTATTTCATTGCTTGCACCCAAACCTCATTAGTACATGCATCTTCAAAACATGATGGTTCAAAATCAACCTTGGAAACTAAAGGAAAATTTACTATCTCACATATTGGATTTCTTCATGTTCTTGACTTGTGCTCCTTTGATAAATTTCACTTAATATTATTACCTTCCTTGTAGAACTTGACTTTGAAGTTGGGCTTGCACTTGGAACTGAAGAACTAGATGAGGGGTTACTTGGTGGATGTGTAACACTTAGGGGTTACTTGGTGGATGTGTAACACTTGGATTGACAGATCAACGTGGCCTTTTTTATGACCATAAACTCCCCCTTCATAAAAAAACACATCTCTTGACACTACAACGCTATTAGTGAGAGGATTATACAACCTATAAGCCTTACTTTCTTCACTATATCCAAAAAAAAATGCATGACTCGCTTTTTGGATCTAACTTTTGTCTATTTTGATCAACTACATGGACATATGATAGATAACAAAAGACTCTAAAATGATGAACAATATGATTGTTTTCATACCAGGATTCATAAGGACTCATCATATCAAGTGCACTTATGGGACATCGATTGAGAATGTATATAGTTATAATGATTACATCACCCCAAAAAGAATTGCTTAATCCCTTGATTTGTAACATACCTCTTTCCATTTCCACCGTTGTATAATTTTTACTTTCAACTACTCTATTTTGTTGAGGTTGTAAACATTGGTGAGTTTTCTTTTGATGCCATTCATAACACAATAATTATGAAAATCTTTTGAACACAATTCTCCTCGAGTCCTTAAGCATTTGATTTTGCAACCTCTTTCATTTTCCGCAAGGGATTTAAACCTCTTAAATGTATCAAAGGCTTCACCCTTGGTCTTCAAAAAACAAACCCAACACTTTCGTGAGTAATCATCAATAAAAGTAATAAAATATGATGACTCGCCCAAACTCTTTCTCTACATAGGACCACAAATGTCTGAGTGAACTAACTGAACTGGATAATGGGCCCTCCATGCATTTCCTTTTGAAAAAAATTCTTATGCATGTTTTCCCTTAGCACATCATTCACAAACCTCGTGTTCTTGAACCGTAGGCAAACCATAAACTAATTATTTTGATGTTAGAAGCTTCAAAGTATGAAAATTCAAATGTCCATGCCTGAGATACCACAAACAACTTTTTAACTCATATGCCATAATGGAAAGATGGTTGTTGTGTTCTCCAAACATCAATGGAAACATCCTATTCTTTGATATAGGCACACCTGTAACCACCCTATTGCCTCGATTCTTATCATAAATTGTACATTGGTTCTTTTCAAACACCACCTTATAATTTTTCTCACACAATTGGAAAACACCAATAAATTGTGCTTTAATTGTGGAGTGTAATAAATGTCTTTAACACTTTCCATACCTTCTTTAGTATGGACTTTCATAGCTCCTTTTGCAACAACCTCTAGTGTTTTTTCATCAGCAAGCTTGATCTTGTATTTGAAACATTCATCCATTGTATAAAAAATCTCTTTATTTCCTAACATGTGGTTAAAACACACTGAATCTAAATACCAAATATCTTTAGTACCATTTTCATCTTTGTCATAAGATAAAAATATTTTTTTTGGAGAGGCCTCATCAAGCTCTTGAGCATAATTAACACTATTGTTATTATTATCTTCTTTTAATCTATAGTTCCTTTCAAAGTGACCATACCTTTTACAATGATAACACTAGATATTTCTTTTAACAATTTTTCCTTTGCCTCTACCTCTTGAACCATCTCTTCCTCTTGAACCACATCTTCATCTTGAATAATTTTGATGTTGTCCTCTACCTTGGCCTTGGTTTCTTTTGGTTCTAGTGTTGGCATCTTCATTCTTTGTAATTTGTAATTTGTAAGAAAAAGTTTTATGGATACTTTCTCCAAATGAATCTCTCAATCTTTCTTCATGAGACATAAGATATCCAACTAGGTGATCAAAGTGAAAGATAGACAAACTCTTGCTTTCTTCAATGATTATGGCATCATGGTTCCACCTTGGTGTTAGAGACCTCAACACATTTTTAATCGCAACCTCTTTGTCTACAATTTCTCCAAGAGTAGACATCTTATTGACTACATCTTCTACTCTTACAGAATAATCACTTATATTTTCAATTTCTTGCATCTTCAAATTCTCAAATTGTATTTTCAATGTCTGTAGTTTGACAACTTTGACTTGATCGTTGCCTTCTTAAGTTTCTTGTAGAGTCTTCCACGCATCCTATGCTATATTTGCACCTACAATTCTTGGAAATAAACTTTTACCTAGAGATATTTGAATATGAAATAAAACTTGGACATTCTTCTTTCTAGATTCCTTCTTAACTACTCTATCATTTGCAGTAAGAGTGGTCCAATCTTCTGCATATCTTGTTTCTATAATCTCCCATAAATCTTTCCGATCAAAAAAGTAATCATCTTGATGCACCAATAATCATAATCACTTCCATTAAATTCTGGAATGGGAAAGGAATTAGAGTTTGACATGATTATCCTAAAACAATAACCCACTCTGATACCATATGAAGAGTCTATGCATGCCTATCTATCATTGAATTACAAAAGTATAACACCATATAAAAGATAACAGATGATAAAATCACAATAGAATAGAATCACACTTATATTCCATGCATAAATAGAAAAAAAAATATCATCCCAACTGATATTCCATGCATAAAGAAAAAGAAAAAAATTATCATCCTAGCTGCACACAGAAAAGAGGCATTCACCACTGATCCACATAACAATAGACTATATAGCACTTATTTAAAGGAATCAATATCCTCATAGAACAAACAGTTTATTGCTTCTGAATTAAATGCTTACAACATTTTATTTTGGAAAACAACTCATACATTTAAAGGAATCAATATCCTCATAGAACAAACAGTTTATTGCTTCTGATTGAATGCTTACAACATTTTATTTTGGAAAACAACTCATACATTTGCATGAATCATTCAGACAAACAAACTATATCTAAACATATCTAAACACGAACCGACAGAAAAGAAAACCAAAAATAAATTGCATCATGTGACAAGACTGAAACTGATAATCTTGCATCAATTATCAACATATCTATGCTAGTCATAAACACGTTACAAGATTTGTTGCCGGATCGCAAAAATCATACTCCGATGTCACCGGTGATGATGCAAGCTCTAAACACATGCTCTCACCACTGCATGTGATCCTTTATGTATAAAATATTGAAAACAAATTACTAAACTTATGTGCAAAGTTCACACAACACCAAAGTCGTTTGGCATGACTCAATCAAATATGCGAGTAGTTTGGGATATCGCTGCAAACTTTGATTTATACTTCGCTTCATAATATATTGAGAATCCGAAGATCCACTTCATAATATAATGAGAATCCTAAGACGAACAGAACATGGAAGATGATGACATCGGAAACCTTGATGCAAACATGCGTATAATGACATAATAAAAAACCAACACATATGATGCTACATAATAACACACTAGATCTACCTTCTGCATATTAAAATAACAATAACACAGGCAAAATTAATCTTTCAACACCTTAATTTAAACATAAATTTTAAAATAATCATCTTACATAATTTTTTTTCAATTCATCATTGGGAAAATATATTCAGTTGTCAACCAGGAGTGGGTACATGCATTATTGTATGTTATCCTTGAATGCAGGTAGATTCATTATTCTTATTCAAGAAAAAATATGCCACTTGAAATAACCGTCTATAACATAGTTGAGTTTCACTCTTGCCAATACTTCTCTTAATGTTACAGAAAACAAACTCTTAACCAATAAAAAAACAATTCAATCCAACATCTTATGATAATAGTTACCAGTCGTCTACAATTACTTTCTAATTGAAATAAAAAGGAAAACAGACAATGTCCATATTACAAGATTAAGCAAATAATCAAATTAAATGCAGACGTAAATAAGCATATGAAAGATTTAAGTAAGCAACCAAATTAAACGCTGGCATATGCCGATACATCATCAATCCTTGCCAACATTACATTTTCACATTCCATGCAACACAGAATCAATCCTTGTGAACGACACATTCCACATCTCCATGGAGCACGGAATCAATTTGTTCTTCCACACATAAAAAGGTTGCATATTTTTCTAAAGGTCAATAAAGCATTGCGACTTCAAACGCAACCAAAAGTTTTATTTCCGGTTCAATGCAACATTTTTATGACTAGTTGCAATGTAAACACAGCTACGCGTTCCAAAAAAATCTAAAATGTCACCAAATGAATGCAACCTCATAATTGACAATGCACAACCGTAAACCTAAGAAACTAGGAAATTGGAACTTTTAGACTCCACCACTCAAACGACATCATGCTCACTCCAATCTTCCAATGCTGCACGGGTGAACCAATACTTATGCACACCTGCCAACCTTCAAATCCCAGCTTTAATGGCCATGTAATCTATTACAGACAGAAAGCTCAAGTTACATGAGAACCCAGAAAACCATTATTTAGAAAAATCAAATAATAACAAAATCTGATGTTAAAGTTTTTGAGCATATTTTAATCATCCTTCAAAAATTTTGTTCGGAATTTTGAAGTAATGATTGAGTAGGTAGGAACCATGTAAATCCTGCTCTAAATCCTAACCTATGAAACCATGTCATTCACATAGTTCCAATATTTTGGTCCAAGTCCCTGTGCCTCGTGGTAAATTTTTCAAGATGATTAGGGGGCGGGAGAAATTTTTTTCTCTTTCTGTCATAAAGTCTAATGTACGGTCATCGTTATAGACACGAAGAAACAGCCGAGTCTTATCTGCTTCAGCTCCACCATGTGAATCTTCGCGACATTATTATTGTCCCATTTATCTCAACCCATTTCCTCCGTTATAAGTGTTTTCTTTATGGAATTAAAGACGCCTCTGTTAACGGGTCGGTCGGTGACTTTGACAAGACCATATAAATGACTTTTGCTTCCTAACATCCGAATTTTGACGGAGGGATATGACATATAAGATAAATTAATAAAGTGCTTTTGAACAAACACCACGTCAGCTTTAGTTAAAGGTCAAAACTTGTAGAAAATACAGCATCCAGTACTGTTATATTAAAACCTCAAAGCCAGGGAATATTCGGGTATCTACATAACGGAGAAGCAAGCTCAGTTTATTTTGCAGTTGGGGATGCCATATATATAAAAGCTGTTCAGTCTTATTGGAAGGATGTGAGAAATGGAAACCCGCATAGTGGGCGCACTTCTTTGTACTGATGGTAATTATGGAAAAGAATTTTATTAATCATTTTATTTGAGTACTAGAATCGCTATAATTGTGACAGAGTAGTGGAGTTCAGACTTATCCCATATCAGCAATGGTGGTTTGGAAGTTAGAACAACCGTGATTATTGGCTATCGATTTTCTCGATTGTTCGTCATTTTCTTCGTACAGTACTATCGCCCACATGGTAACACTGTTTATGGCCAATAGAGATGAGTACGTACCATAATTAATCCCAAGTTCAACGTATTTTATTTATTCAGCAAATCTTTATTTGTTGTATAAGAACGAGTAAGATGTTCCTGCAGATTCGTGCACACGAGCTCAGTTCAGTTCAGCACAAGTTTGGTCATGTCATGTGTAGTCGACTGACAAGCGGAACTCCTCGCTGCAGCTATAGTTTATAGTAATTAGCCTCTCAGCATTTCATCTTTGATTTATCATATTTTTTTCTGCACTTGGTTCTCTCCATGTCATAACCTAATCATAATCTTCTGTTCTCTTTTCTAATACTTGTTAGCAGAATCGATTGAGTAGAGGTCCCGTATTATAGACAAGTCAAATATATAGGATCGTAGTGGAATTGCATTGTTGTAATTTGCAGACTGTTGCATCGTTAGACCCCTTCTGTAACCAAAATGTCCGGCTATCGAAGTGTACTGTCATTGCTTGTTTTGCTTTGGATCTTTTGCATTCGATCCGAGGCGAACAAAACCTTTAAAATTTTCAAAAAATCTACGGTGGCTAATCTCGGACGGCCTGCGGTGATGCCTGCGACTAAACATGCACAAGAACCTGAAACGAAACATGTGGAGGACCCCGAACCGGTAGTTGAAATGGTTGAAAGGTAGTCTACCACCAGAGGTAGTTCTTTAATTGTTGTCGTTTTTGTCCTGTGTTGATTAGTAGATGAAGACGTTTTCATTATGTCTATGAGTGATAAGGCTCAGGGCATTATATTCTCCATAAACCACGGATCTATAAAACGCTCATAGGATCAACTTTAAAGTGCGCTAAATAACTTTAGGGCTAGGATGGATCTATGATTGTTTTTGTTTTGAAGGGCTGTGGAGCATTAATTTGTGGTATGTATTGCAGGAGCATCAACAGTTCGAGAAGGGAACTAAGTTATTTATCATGCGGAACAGGGAACCCCATCGACGACTGCTGGCGCTGCGATCCAGATTGGGAAAACAATCG
>JZKD02S1710528.1:680366-710175 GCA_000966675.3 Picea glauca | reverse complement strand
ATATAAAAATATAATCACCACAAATACTGAATACACAATAGATCCACAAAACAAGATAGAAGAAACCACACTTTATTATTACCAAACCCTTGAGGTAGGGAAACACCATACAATGAATCATATTATGGAAGGGATCCTCTCCTATTCACTTGCCTCTTCGAGGGGGCATCCTCCTATTGAGCTACCGCTCCAAACACAATATTTCTCTTCATGTCCCATTACATTGCTTGAACCCTTTATATAGTGCTACCATCACCTAATAACATTCTAGAGGAGGGGTCTTCTAGAAGTAGAACCTTCTAAGAAGTCCTCTTACATTTATTATATCTAATTACCCATTTATTATATATAACTACTATAGTGGGCCTTATTTAATAATATAGTGGACCTAGTCCACCTTACATTGAATGGCCTCCACTATTATCACTATGGGCCCTCTGAGCCCCCCCACTACCTCTCTAGCTACCTTACAGATAGAAGTAATGGTCTCTTATGAAGAAAAAAAATATATTATAAAATATTGATCAAAGTTTGGACTAAACAAAACTAGAGATGAAGTAATTGCATGCTTGATCTAAGTGAATGGTCTTTGAATTTCTTGTGTCCACTCAAAATTTTGATCCTTTTTCAACAATACATTTATTGGTTTTAAAATTGTGGCATAATCCGGGACATATCTCCTTATAAAGTTTATCTTGTCAAAAAATGATTATACTCCTTTTTTCGACGTTGGAGGCCAATTAATTGATAAATTTAAATCTCTCTGGATCAATATAAATTCCTTCTTTACTAACTATATGTCCCTAGAGTTTTCCCTCTGAAACTGGAAACAAACATTTATTGGGATTCAAAAATATTCCAGATAATATACATCGCTCAAATACTTTCCTTAAATGCTCGATGTGCTTTTCTCTTACTCTGGAGTGAATAGTAAGATCATCTTGATAGTCAGCCATAAATTTTCCAATTAAATTTTTGAAGGCATGATTCATTGCCCTTTGAAAAGTGGCTCCAATATTTTTCAAAAAAAATGGCATGCGTACATATGAATATGTCTCCCAGGGTGTAATGAAAGAAATTTTAAGCCTGTCTTCTTTTGTAACCAAAAATTAGTTATACCCAGAGAAACTGTCTAACATAGACATCATGGTTGAACCAGTCACTTGACATTAGGGTTGAACCAGTCACTTGTTGCAACAACATTTCCATGTTAGGGAGGGGATAACTATATTTGATACTTTCTTTGTTCATATCTCTAAATTCAACACAAAGACGAATCTCCCCACTTTTCTTCCTTATTATAACAGGGTTCGAAATCCATTATGAGTGTCTAATCGGAAATATTATTCCAACCTTCTTCAACTTTTCCAACTCAATGTTTACTAGGGGTATTAATTTAAGATTCACAATCCTCAAGTTTTTCCTAACTGACTTTGTTCCTTATTTGAATGGTATGATATGTTTAAATATGGACTTATCATACTCCTTCAAGTTATCATACATCCATGTGAAAACATCATGGTATTATTTGAACAAAGCGATGTATTGATCAACTTCTTTCTCAGTGCAATTGGTACTGAGATTTACATACTTCGGAGAATCTCGAGTGCCAATATTTATTTTCTAAGTTTTGTAAACTTTTCTATTATAAACTCCTTCTTTCAATTTGGGAACTTTAGTTTGGCATCTCTTGTGAAAATAGATTCAAAATTGATACAATCCTTTGAAAGAGATACATGACTTTGATCTTTGGGATTTTCTACAACATCATTTGTATCAGTGAAAAATTCAACTAACTACTCATCATTCTCAAAAACTTGGAGATATTATTGATTATCAATAACTAAAGGCATGAAAATACTTTTGACCTTTAATTTATTTTGATTTTGTGAATCGTCGGGATTGAATAAAGATGCAACAACTGAAAGTGAGTCTTCTTTTTTATTCTTATCTCTTGGGATGAAGGAGATGTTAAATTAACTAATATAATTCATCAGTTCATTTACTCTTTTGATATAAAATTTTAGTTTCTCTTTTTTCATCTTCTACTTCTTATTTATGTGATTTATAACCAGTTCTGAATCATCGGTCATTATCAAGTGTTCTATTCTCATATGTAGTGCAAGATTCATCCCTTGTATCAATGGGTCATATTTTTCTTCATTATTTTTACAAGGAAATTCGAGTCTGATGGCATGTGCATATATAACTGAAGTGTGGCTCTTCAAAACAACCCCCACTCCACTTGCATATTTGGAGAAGGAACCATCAAAAGACATCTTCCAAAATCCTTCAAAATGATTTTATCCTTCTTGTTTTGAAATATTGGGATGCTCTGGGTCAATCACAACATAGTTTTCAATCACAACATCAATGTATTCCTGCATTAATTCATTATCTCTTTTCCTAAAATAAATTGGTTTTCTGGCTTCTTGGGGTAATGTCACCATTGTTCCATATTTTTTTGGTAACATCATACAACTTCCATCATTCAGGATGTAACCTCCAATTAATTAGCACCAATATCTTCCTATAAATACTCCATATGCTGGAGGTAAGTCCACTACAATGATAGTGAAAAAAATTATGATATGGGGGGTTGCAGTTATCTAACCATAAGAATATTTAATTTCCCCATATGCTAGGAACTTTCTTGAATCTATCGCATAAATACTTTCTCCAGTTTCATAATACTTCATACATCCCTTTTCCAGAGCTTCCATTATTGACAAGGGAATAATACTATTGGTTGCTCCACTGTCAACCAAACAATTGTGTAATACTACATCATTATTTTCTATTGTGATGTAGAATGGTAGGACCTTACCCCTTGGTTTTACTACTGAAATATTTTGTTGAAGCTTGTAATTTCTTACAACAACTTCAATTCTCATAGTTGTCTCATCCACAATATTAAGAATATTTTCTCTTTTTTTGTGGGATTTTTATGACTTCCATGAAAGGGAGAGTAATCATCAACTTAGTCAAGTCATTAAATTATTTTCTCTTGTACCTCCCTCCATTGTGCAGTTGATCTAAAAATAGTGGGCTAACTTGTTATGCTATGCAAGCACCCTCTACTTCATTAAAATAAACTTTACAGGACCTTGCTCCATGTGTTAAAATATGCAAGATAGATTATGTGCCAAGTTTATGCTTCTTCTTTTAAATGTTTATATGTGAGGTCTTTGCAAGATTAAATATGTTGTTTACATAAATACAACAGCAAAAATAACTTGCAACAAATAATAACCAGTAAACACTCACAACAAGAACAACATGATAAAGGAGTTCACCCCTCTCTGGGCTACATCTCCTTGAGCCTCCATCAATGGACTTGGCTCTCTGGGATTAATTTTTCAAATATTATTTTAAAATATGCTTATCAACTCCAATGGAAATACTAACTGTACCATTGGGTTCAGAATACATAAAAACCCCAGAAATGACTAATAAAACTCTGAAAACGGATCATGGCTCATCCGAGTATGACCTCTTCTACATGTGGCCTTAAGCTTCCCTGAGATTCCTTGTGGAAAAAACACCTGTAAAAGTCCTCAAATGGATATGAAACCTATCCCAAAGTGTTCATATCATAACAATTAGCCAAAAATGATTATTCAATCACAGAAAACAGACATGGGCTCATTTGAGCATAACCTCAAACAATGAGGGCTTCAAGCTCCCTGGAGCTCTCTGAAAATTCAATGGCGAAAAACTTGCAAACAAAGTCTTAAAATGGATTTGAAAACAATTCCAATGGATTCAGAACGTCCAAAAACCCCTAGCTAGGCTTTTTCGGCACTTCATTTGGCCAAAAAATGAAGAAGATAGGCCTCCTGCCATTTTCTTCCTTCAATCTTGTTGTCTCTGGTTCACCAAAAACACACCTCTATGTGCTCAACCAAGAACACGCTCAAAAGTTTGTGCTAAAATATAGCACACATGAGTAACCACAAAAATGGTCAAACTGTCGAACAGTTAGGGCACGCCCAGCCCCTAACCGCCAAGGCCGAGGTCATATGGGTAAGCTCCTGAAACCATGGGCTAACCGTTTCCAAGGTCGAATGGTTAAATGACAAGTGGCGGGCGTTGTAACCATTTAAACCAAATCAAACTCCGAGTGCACTCCGTGTGTGGTCACATGTTATAAAATGTGCGACCGGGCTGGACTCTAATGAAATATGCCAACGCGCCTCCATGTATATAACGATCATATGGTATTGTATATAGGACTGGGGCTAACCGTTCAAAATGTGCCAAAACTTATGGATAGGTCATATGCATACGGTTTGTGCGACCGAGGGCTGGGGCTTAGCCCCAGCTCAGACGTGACCAAACTCACACTTTAATTCATTTTAACTATAATTAAACCCATATGTTATATAAGGACCACCATGTGGTATGTTGGTCGGGCGGCCATTGCTAAAGCTTTGAACGGGAGAGAAGGTCCGGGGTTCGATCCCTATGGACTCCATAATATTTTAACCAAACAACCATTTCCATGGTGCCATGTGGCAGCCCACCACTGTGCCACGTGGCACCTCATAATTTGCAAAAGACCATGCCATGTGTCACCAATAGATTCGTCCAAACTTAACTCAGAAATGCCACGTCACCTGCCATGTCAGTGATCATACCTCTGCCAATTCATCTCTGCCACATCATCGTATGGACATGCCACATCAACATCCGTACGGATTGTACAGTCAACCCATTTTTTTACCTGTTTGGCGATTCGAACAGATCGTGATATCTCTCTCATCTGATGTCCATTTGAACCCAAATGAGTTGCATTGGGTTTTTGACGACGAGGGCTACACACTCGTTCATTTTTAGGCAATTCTGAGAACTTTGATTTTTGAGCTAAATTTTGACCCCTGGTCCAGATTTTGATCACGCCTTCCCACTGAAAGGATTTTGGACCCACAAAATCTTCTGATTATCTATCCAAGCTTCAATACTCTTTTTCTTTCAAGTTCTATCAACTGATTCTACTTGAAAAGTCTTTTTGACAATCACATGGATACATTGACATGCCTTGCACTACAGCTGGCTATGTTCCTCAACCATTGTTCTCTGACTGTTGTTGACCCACTGTTCTCTTTGTACTTGGAAAAATACCAACCTTCCCACTGAGAATCAAGTCCCTCTTGCGAACTCTTTGACATCAACAATCTGCTCTCCAATGGCTGCAAAAACTTTCCAGCGACATCTTGTCACAAGCCAAGAAAACCATCAATCTTGAAAACAAATTTATACAAGACTAAAAATGATGCCAACAAAGTCTTTTTTCTCTTCAAGCAAACGGTCGCATCTTGTACTTCATCAAAGTACATGGAATTTTCCTGCATCTTGGTGTACTCAAAATCAACGTACAACCCATCAAACACCATCGACTAAACACAAGTCAAAAAACATGATCAACACAACATAGTCATCAAGACAACATCAACACAAGTCGAAACTCATTTGAAACATATCAACCTTCCCAAAATTACAATTCGACAAACATGATACACAATCATGTTACAATCATGAGTCATTCATGATGAACTATCACCAGGTTCATTGTTTACTCATACACAAAAACAAATGCATGTGCATGACTCTTCAACTCTCCTTCCAGTACAAACATAAGTACATAAACCCAAAACATGTGGGTACATAAGATCTGAATATGAAAAAAAATATGGATGTAACAAGTGAACATCATACCCCACTTTTACATCCTCCTGGCGAAGTTGTGCAACAACAAGAATGCCTTCACACGAATTGCATTCACATGAAAACTTGCATCATACAAGTTATGATAAACTGCTGCAACTTATCATACTCTCAACATAAATGCACACATAAGGCTGAAATATGCATCTACAATAGAAAATGCAAGCCTTAATTGCTCAAGAAATCCAACCATTTCTTACCAATCCAACTCAACGGTGACTTTTTCTGCTGAAAATCGTCTTCTTGTGAATCATTTTGACTCACGTCGATGATGGAATCTCCTCTTCCATTCTTTCTAATCTCTTTATCCATCTGCTTCTTGTGTTTTGGATGAGTGGTTGGATACAATGTCCAACATTGGTCAATGAGATGACCCCGCTTTTGACAATGAGTGAAAATCTTTTGCATCCTCTTTTCAAGTTGTCTTTGCTTGTAAAGTTTCCTGAAAGTGGCCAATATTTTCCAACATTTTGAAATATGATGGTTATATAAACCACAATATGTACATGGACTTTTTCTTCCATTTTTACATGCAAATTTATCATGCTTAACATAATCAAAAGCAACTGAATGATAAGCAAAATTATACCTTGAACATTCACCTTTATCGCCTCTTTGAGGAGGTGAATTTGAAGAGTTACAAGATCTCCTTTCTACCTTCCCACATCTCTTTCACCACGTCTCTCATAGTTAGAAGCTCCTTCAACATCTCTTTGTCAAAGAACTTAGATAATGAAGATGTATGAGAACTATCAATGTTTGAAGCTTCCTCCATCCTTGCAAGATATCAAACTTCAACACAAAACTTGCACAAATACTAACAGCTAAATCTCAAGCTATCAATGGCAAATACATGAGCAAAACAAACTAAGCTCTGATACCACCTGATCTGAAAATAGTGGGCTAACTTGTTATGCTATGCAAGCACCCTCTACTTCATTAAAATAAACTTTACAGGACCTTGCTCCATGTGTTAAAATATGCAAGATATATTATGTTCCAAGTTTATGCTTCTTCTTTTAAATGTTTATATGTGAGGTCTTTGAAAGATTAAATATGTTGTTTACATAAATACAGTAGTAAAAATAACTTTCAGCAAATAATAACCAACAAACACTCACAACAAGAACAACATGATAAAGGAGTTCACCCCTCTCTGGGCTACATCTCCTTGAGCCTCCATCAATAGACTTGTCTCTCTGGGATTAATTTTTCAAAGATTCTTTTACAAGCTTCTGCTCAACTCCAATGGAAATAATGACTGTACCATTGGGTTCAGAATACATAAAAACCCCAGAAATGACTAATAAAACTTTGAAAACGGATCATGGCTCATTCGGGTATGACCTCTTCTACATGTGGCCTTAAGCTTCCCTGAGCTTCATTGTGGAAAAAACACCTATAAAAGTCCTCAAATGGATCTGAAAACTATCTCAAAATGTTCATAGCATAACAATTAGCCAAAAATGATTATTCAATCACAGAAAACAGACATGGGCTCATCTGAGCTTAACCTCAAACAATGAGGGATTCAAGCTCCCTAGATCTCTCTGAAACTTCAATGGTGAAAAACCTACAAAATAAGTCTTCAAATGGATTTGAAAATAGTTCCAATGGATTTGGAACATCCAAAAACCCCTAGCAGGGCTTTTTCGGCACCTCATTTGGCCAAAAAATGAATAAGATAGGCCTCCTACCATTTTCTTCCTTCAAGCTTGTTGTCTCTGGTTCGCCAAAAACGCACCTCTGTGTGCTCAGCCAAGAACACACTCAAAAATTCATGCTAAAACCTAGCACACACACGTAACCGCAAAAAATGTTCAATCTGTCGAACAGTTAGGGCACGCCCAACCCCTAATTGCCAAGGCCGAGGTCATATGGGTAAGCACCCAAAACCATGGGCTAACCGTTTCCAAGGCCAAATGGTTAAATGACAAGTGGAGGGTGTTGTAACTATTTAAACCAAATCAAACTCCGCATGCACTACGTGTGTGGTCACATGTTATAAAATGTGCGATCGGGGGCTGTACTCCAATGAAATATGCCAACGTGCCTCCGTGTATATAATGATCATATGGTATTGTATATAGGACACGGGCTAACCGTTCAAAACACGCCAAAACTTATGGACAGGTCATATGCATACGGGTTGTGCGACCGGGGGCTGGGGATTAGCCCCAGCTCGAATGCGCCCAAACTCACACTTTAATTCATTTTAACTATAATTAAACCCATATGTTATATAAGGTGTGGTATGTTGTTCGGGTGACCATTGCTAAAGCTTTGAATGGGAGAGAAGGTCCAGGGTTCGATCCCCACGAAATCCATAATATTTTAACCAAACAACCATTGCCATGGTGCCATGTGGTAGCCCACAACTAGGCCATGTGGCACCTCATAATTTTCCAAAGACCATGCCACATGTCACCAACAGATTCATCCAAACTTAACTCAGAAATTCCATGTCACCTACCACGTCAGTGGTCATACCTCTGCCAATTCATCTCTACCACATCATCATACAGACATGCCACGTCAACATCCATATAGACTATACGGACTGTACAGTCAGCCCATTTTTTTACCTGTTTGGAGATTCGAACAGATCATGATATCTCTCTCATCTGACGTCTGTTTGAACCCAAACGAGTTGCGTTGGGTTTTTGATGATGAGGGATACACACCCGTTTGTTTTGAGGCAATTCCAAGAACTTTGATTTTTGAGCTAAATTTTGATCATTAGTACTCTAAATTCATCCTCTTCCTCTGATACAACTTCTTGGGTTCTCTTCATCCTCATTCCCTCCCTTCCTTATTCAGTTCTTCCTTCATTCCCTCCCATCCTCAGACTATCCTCTTGTCATCCCTCGGTTCCCCTATGTGCATGAATCTCCTTAGAAGTTCGACTCCATTGTCATCATGCACTTGTCACAAAATAAAATATTTATCCACGTACCCACTAATTTCATGAACCTTCTACAAATACCTTTGAATAAGTCCCTTTTTTCAACATTGAATGACTGGCTTTCATCATCTGGAAGGACTAAAATTCTCCGATGAGCTTAGGATTTACAAAAAATCGTGCAGATCCTAACCTTTACTTTAAGGTTGTGGATGATGGTCCGAT
Source organism: Picea glauca (assembly GCA_000966675.3). NCBI lineage: Eukaryota > Viridiplantae > Streptophyta > Pinopsida > Pinales > Pinaceae > Picea > Picea glauca. The sequence goes on along the minus strand of JZKD02S1710528.1, from coordinate 701,321 downwards.
AACACTATTGTCGTATATGGATGACCTATTTCTAAATAGGTATGGAAAATCTCATCTCAGAGTGTAATATGAAAACTGGCTGCTAACTTTGAGATAAAATATCTTTGGATGATGCATTACTTTTTTGGTCCCGAGATATGGCAGAGACATGATGAGGTCTTTCTGAATGAAGGGAAGAATACAGTATAAATTATGAAGAGGTTCAAGTTGTTGGATTGCAAGGCAATGGATACACCTATGGTATCAAATATGAAGTTGTTGAAGGATATGACTTTAGAAACTGTGGATGTTACTTTATATAGGCAGATGGTGGGTTAGTTGATGAAATTGACAAACAAAAGACTAGATATATGTTCTTTTGTGAACACTCTGAGTCAATATATGGAGTATCCCAAGTAGTTTCATTTGTTCGTAGAAAAACATGTGATGGGGTACCTTAATGGTACATTGGATTATGGTGATAGGTATGTGACATACCATGCATTCAACTTATATGGATATTCAAATTCATATTTGGATGATAGTATTCATGATCGAAAGATTACTTCGGCATATTGTTTCAGTCTAGGCTCCAGTATGGTTTCATGGAGTAGTAGGAAGAATTCATGTGTAGCACTTAGTACGACTGATGTAGAGTATGTGGAAGCATGTGCAGCAATTCACGAAGTAGTGTGGCTTCATAAATTGTTGACTGTTGGACTAAATTTTGACTTGTAGGTAAGACCTAAAAGAAGAGGATGATGAGACTTGTTTTGGAGGACAAGTGTTGAAGTCAGCAGGTTGAAGATTCAGTCGATATCCAATGCTCGAGAGGGAGCTGGACGGTCAGTTCCACAAAGAGTTGGGTAATATAGTAAGGATTAATAGGCTCCGCCAGATGCAGGAAGCAGTCATGTGTGGCGCTCAGTACGACTGAAGATGAGTATTTGGTAGCATGTGCAATGGAAGTGTGTCTTCGAGAAATTATGTCTAGGTTATTTGGTCTCAGAATGGAGGTGACATGCATTTGGTGTGAAAACTAGAGTTTCATAAAGTCTTCATAGAGCCCCGTGGTCTATGATAGGTCAAAGAATATTAAGATCAGATATTTATGTATTAGGGATATAGTGTAGAAGGGAGCAATGAAGCTCCAGGAATGTGACTACAAAGGATCGAGTTGTAGACGTGTTTACCAAGCCACTGTCGAGGATGAAGTTTGAGTACTTAAAGGAAAAGCTTGGTGTGGTCCCTCTTCAGAGGGAGTGTTCTCATCCAGAATGAAAATGGATGGCACTGAGACATGTGTAACTCATCCAGCATGAAAAATTGATGGAACCGAGTGTTCTCATCCATCATGAAAAAGGGTTGGCACTGAGACATATGGAACTCATCCATCATGAAAAAGGGTTGGAACTGAGTGTTCTCATCTAGCATGAAAAGGGGTTGGCACTAATACATGTGGAACTCATCCAACATGAAAAATGGTTGGCACTGAGTATTATCATTCAACATGAAAAAGGGTTGGCACTGAGACAGGTGGAACTCATCCAACATGAAAAAGGGTTGGAAATGAGTGTTCTCAACTAGCATGAAAAAGGGATGGCACTCAGATAGGTGGAACTCATTAAGCATGAAAAAGGGTTGGCATTGAGATGGGTGGAACTCATCTAGCATGAAAAAGTGTTGGCACTCAGTGTTCTCATCCAACATGAAAAAGGGTTGGCACTGAGACAGGTGGAACTCATCCAGCATGAAAAGGGTTAGCACTAAGTGTTTTCATTCAACATGAAAAAGGGATGTCGCTAAGACAAGTGGATCTCATCTAGCATGAAGAAGGGTTGGCACTGAGACAAGTGGATCTCATCCATCATGAAAAAGGGTTGGCACTAATACCAAGTGTTGTTCCAGAGTCTGTACTTAAGGCTTAGAAGTACAGTGTCTAGGCATCCGAAAGTGAGTAAGGGGTAGAGAAGTAAGAAATGTCAACCTTCGACAAGGGAAACTAGGGTTGATTTCAAGGTTGTTGTCTAGCTTCCAACTGTTCCTGGATGTTTATGTCCCTTTCAATCGCTTCCCACGAACGTTCCAGTCCTACCCGGGTAGTGGTTGTTTTAAGAATAGTATAAAAAATATTCAAGGCAATGTGTGTTTGATCTGATAGTCTAGGTTCAATATTAGGTTGTCTTGTCACAGGGACAGTCATAGAGGAACAGAATGATAAGAAAATATCAAAGAAATTTTTTAGATGTTGTCTCGATTTTGATCGTATAAAGGAGAGTTATAGCTCCGATAGTGAAAACAGGGTGCAAACCAAAGGCCCTTTCCCGTAACTGAGTTATATTTTAATAAATGTGTATGAGGTGTAAGAAAAACATTAAGTTGTCTATCATGTAAGGCTCCTATCAAGGGAGAATCTCACTTATAAACAGAGGAAGAAAAAGATAAAGAAATAACCTGATGAAGCATAAAATATATATATAGAAATCTAAAGTGTTCATTGATCTTATACCTGCTGATAGCCGGTACAGAGGAAAAATGACAAACAATATAGAAAACTAAAATTTATTCACTATAGTAGAGGTTGTACTAAATTATAGAGAAACATTCATCAGATACATATATGAAATGAAATTAGATATGGAATACGAGAAAACAAACTCATAACGCAGTTGTGACATAATCGAGAATCTTTAGATTTGCTTTATATTAACTCTTGAGCGAGAAAAATCTCTATTACAATCGACCCAAAAAGGTCCAACCATTTGTTCCTTCTATTGTATATTTATACAGATTTACATATGATGGAATCTCAGTCGTTCCAGGATTTTTAGTTACAACAAGAAGGAGATCAATCATTTCATTTCTTTATCTCTATCTCTATTTAGTACCAGAAGCCTTCCCCTTCGCATGCTCAGTACAAGTGACACATTTCTCCACCAGCCGAGATATCAACCTAGAAGGTTTCGCTTGACAATTGGCCTCACAAACATAACAATCCTTGATTAATTGTGGTAACCTTTCTTCCATCTGTCGGTCTAGGGTGTCGATGGTGCACAATCACACACTTGGTTTAATAATCCATTTATCTATTTGAACTGTGTCTGCCAGAGTTACTTGTGATATTTTGGCCGAATCTCTTTCTTCTTTCTCATTTATATCAAGTTAGAATTTCGCTATATTTATTTGGTTTAGTGTCTCAACATTGCTCTCACTATCAATGCCTAACGAATCTCCATCTATAGAACCGAAGGCCTCTTCCCAGGATTTCCTTATCCTCTTGGCTTGCAATTTTCCTTCTGATATGTCGTGCTCCCATTCTTTCAACAAGATATTACCTCGGGTCTGTTCCGAAATGGAAAACTAGGAACTGTTTTCCGATTCCATGTTTGTTGTAGCTATTACAACCTCTTGAAATGCGACCTGAGCTGCTCCAACTTCTCTCTCTCTGACAGATAAGTTTTCCAATACTTGATCAACAAGAAGGTAGTTGTCTCGAATCGTCTTTACCTTGGCAAGTAAACTTCGCTGGGCTATAGAAACTTTGCTCTGAATCTCCATAGCCTAGGACTGGAATATCCCGATATTTATAACTTGGCTTTCGACGAATTCTAATCTAACCTGTAGCTTCTCAATCAAGTCTCTTTGTTGGCCTACCTGTATTTGACTGGTCTGAGCTACCAGCTCTTCTTGTTTGAGCTTAGCTTTGAGCAGCTCAATTTCCTTTTTGTCGACCATTCTTGTTTGTTCTATTCCTGTGCTTGCCTGGTCCTTAGCAGCCTCCTCTGCTATGGCTAGTTTAGCTTCTAAGGTTTTAATGAGGCGATTTTTCCACTTCAGCTGATTTTTCAAAACCCCGACTGAAAATTGGTTTGTCGTAGCATACGCCCCTAATGTCCTGGCTATTTCTATCTCAAACTCTTCTTTCTTCTTATCTTTCTCGTTGATCAACACCTTCAATTTCTTGGCCATTGATCCTGTTTCTTGATAGAATTCTCTTTTTACCACAACTTTTCTCTTTTTATCAAAAAATAACTCATTTGGAGGGAGCTCTTCCATCCTTATAGGTCTCAATTCTTCGCTGAAAATCCACCCTGCGTCTATGTTTCCTTGATTTGATTGTAAGGGAGTAATGGAGGCGATGGGATCTTCGATTTGCTTAGCTAATTGGCTTGGAGTGGCAACTGGAGTTTACTTTTTCGGTGGATCGGGAGTTTTCATTTCTGGTTTCGGGATCCTAGTTTTCTCTTCCATGTCCTAGTGTTCTTCTTGTCTGGGTGCTGAATCTTTTGAGCCTTCGGCTTCTTTTTGCTGCACCTCTGTTGTTATTGGATTCTCACCCCACAATACTGGGGGAAGACAACTCCGTCGATGCTCTTGGAATTTTAAAACATCATCCCTTTCTTCAGGTGCCAGGGCTTGTATCTGAGCCAAAACCTCGACATAAGATCTCATGCCTCGGAAAATGTCATCCGAGGGAGAATTTTCGTGATCAAACCTTTTAAGCCCACAATTTGCTAAGTGGTTACTTATGACCCTATGTGGATCATGCTTCTTGAATTCGACATGAACCAATTTCAGGTCTTTCAGGGCTACTGCCTCAGCTTTAGCATGCCTGAAATCTAACAAAGAATAGGAATTTAAATGAATAGGAAAAGGTGGCCATACCTTCTTAGAATATCCTTTCAGTTCCTTGCTTACACCACCGATTACGGTTTGCTTGGCAATCTCATGACAATCCAGCATATCGGGTATGAATAGTGGTAAGGCATTCAGAGGAACAGAAGTGCTGAAAACCCTGAGATATGAAAATTCTTCTTCCACGTACCAATCGTCTATACTACTCAGATTTACCACAATACTGTCTAAGATCCTAGGTGGTGGGTGGCCGAAGATAGTGACGTGCAACGGTACCATTACCCAGTTAAATATTTCATATACAAAATCCGAAGCTTTGTCTTCCCACAACTTTGAATGGTAGATGTGGATGGGCTCAGCTTCTGATGGAGTCCAGCTCCAACTCATTAAGGGAAAAGGCGTCAGAAAACACATGGCATCCATGATATATGCGGACATCAAGAATGAAGTGATCTTTCCACTCTCCTTCTGCACTCGATACTCTGTAACTCGACTGGTCAAACTATCGGATAGTATTTTAGCCCAGTCGAAGGAACAGCCTTCGACGACCGAATGAATTAGAGGCTCCCACCGAAGGAAAAAATGTGTGGTGTCCTCTCTCCCATATAATATACAGGTCATCATAGCCACATATTTGAACTGTGGTTCCATAGAAGATATTGAATATATACCATTACTGTCTGACCTGAACTTCGCAGGGTGTGAAACCCAATCTTTGATTAAACCTTACATAGTCTTGTCGTATTGCACACATTCCTTCTGTTTAAAATTCTCCAAGAATTCGGCATTGTATGTAAGGTTTGACACGGTTGGCAACTTGTACATAGCCTACAATTGTTCAGGTCTGAAAGTTCCAATGGTAGCCCTCTACTCGTTGACGATGGTTCTGGTTGGTATATCTACATGGTCTAATTCCCACCGGACCATATCGTAGTAAGGGAGCAGACGTGGCCTAGCTGCTACTTTATTCATTTGAGCCTGGACGATGATCTTATATTTGGTGATCAGGTCGTCTTTTTCATTTTCATTGGAATCATCCGAAGCATCTACCAATTCGGACTGTAGAACCTCATAAATATACGACCAGGTCTTGACAGAGTCGACACTTCGAGGTGAAGTATCAGAAACGTTGTCTGAACCTTGTCTTGAAACCTCAACAATGGATTTAGACACTTTTCGCGGGGCCATGGCGGGGGATTCTACTTTATCTCTCCTGCGATAACAATATGTATACATACAAAAATTAGTTCTCTCTAGAAAGGTTTGCTCTGCGTAGAATAGAAATGAAATTTATGACAACAAATAAAAGATCCATGCTTTCAACCATTTAAACTAGGTCGTCCTTAGGAACAGAATGGTCAAATCATTTTTAAATATAAATTTAGCAATAAAAACCAAATCCTTACTTGTTGATTCGCCTCATTTCCAATTAATGTCTTAGATTTTGACAGTTCGTAATGCAATTTGGCGCAAGGAAAGTTTAAAATTTCCTCGTATACTATGCATATTAATTTTTGTATTAGAACACTGACAATGCTGACTTAACTTAATTAATTGCCTTTTTGAATGTTAATTAATCTTTCAGCATTCGCCTCATCGGGAGCTTTCACTTTAACCATTTAAACCTCTAAAACCCGAGGTTGCGATAATTAGCTTTGGTTAATAAAAAATGTAACCATGATTAGGAATTTAATTAATTACGTTGTTATTTATATTGCGACTTCGCAACTCGGGGCTTTGAAGGTATAGCTTATGAGAGGCTTGTATGCTGAGTTGTGAAATCGCGAGATCGTGATGATATGATCTAATTAAATTGGAGGATAAAACCAAATTAAGTGTTTAATTAATCACGTTTCTATTTTTATCGTGACTTCACAACTCGGCCTTTGAAGGTGTATCTTCTGAGGGAAAACATGTTGAGTTTCGAATTCCCGATAGAGCTTAACCGCGGTTAAGATTTTTACCTTTAACATTAACCTGGGTTACTAAAACAATAAACTCGCGGTTTCCGCTATCGGGGTTATGACGGTAAGACTTTTGGAGCTAGCAAATGCTGAGACACGAAATCTCGATGATGCTTAGCTGTGGTTTAGAGTATATTTACTCTCGGTACTGATCTGGGTAAACCTTTTTCTTTTCTTTTTTTTAAACTATTTCACCGTTTCGCCTCTCGGGACTTGTAAACTATGTGATCTATAACTTCCGACATGCGACATCCCGAGGTAAAAAGGAGAGACTCATTTAAACGATTAAAAGAAAATAAATTGTTCCTTAAGAGTATGATATCCATCGCTGCTTGCGTGATGAGACTCCTGAGAATTTGGGGAAAATAAAGGAGAATACCAAAACCATCTTTCGATTTCAAGCATTAGGATATAAAATTTAGAAAAGGCTAAAAAAAACAAAGGCGGCTCCAACACCAAGGGTGCACATGATCAGGTACTAATGCATTGTAGGGTAGTGGATGTCCTGGGGACATGTTGTAATTATTTGAGAACTACCCACGAGCCTTGGATGCATTACATGTGAAGTCACAAGGGTGCACATGATGAGTTACAGATGCATTGCGAGGTAATGGATGTCATGGTGACATGTTGAAGCTATTTGAGAGCTACCCACATGTAATSTGCAAAGGTAATCTTCARAGGTAATCTTGGCATAATGTAGAATGTCTCCCTCGTTGAGAGAGAGTGTTGATGTTTGGGTAGCATCAGAAAGACATTCTATTAGATTGATAATTAATAATATGATTATTAATTATTAAGAAATATTATTAATGTAATAATATATTTATAATATAAAGTATAAATATATATAATAAAGTATATTTATATTATATGTATAATATAATATAAAGTATAAATATATTTATTACCCAAGGGACGCATCTCTTCATGGATGGTCACCATGGTCACCATATGTTCTTTATATATAGAACACTCATCATTGTAATAATATATTCATTCACATACAATATCTTCTCATATCGAAAATTCAACACAATATACTGCAAATTTTGTAGTATATCCTCCTAATATGTTATCCAAACAAAAATCCACTACGTGAGAAGTTTGATTGATTACAAAATTTATTTGTCTTACCAACTCAGGAGTCCAGTTCCTTGACGTTGTGGTTTAGTACCTTCTAGTATTCTCCATTTATCTTTCTAACCACTCAATCAAAATAATTGGAAATTCTCCAAAGACAATTTCATGTAGCTCTATGTATACATACCTTTGCATCCATTGCTCGTCACTCATCTGAGGGTTCCTATTCTCTTTTAGAGAAAATTCCCATTCCTTCCCTTCCAACCATTCTGAGATCTCTTTCTTAGTCAGCCTCCAAAACATTCCCTCAATCACATATTCTCGGTCCCGTCAATGGAACCATTTTTTGGTGTGTGCACGGTTGTAAGACCCTAGGTTAGAGTTATCTTGACCAACAAAACCCTTCAGACACTAGCCCTTTTGACATCACCCGCATGCAAGTGAAGTCTCACCCAAGGCGTCTATTGGGGCTGTAGGAACCAAGTTTCTACAGTAGTGAGGGAATGGGAGGTGATCCTCATCATTCTTACTTATCTGTTATGTGCACGTTATTATGTAATTTCTCTCCTTAGGTTATTTAGTGAATTTCGTTATGTATTACCATTATACTTCAGATTGAAACATAGACCAAGTACTGTAACATCTATAACTATCACACATCTATTATATAAGGAATAGATCATCTAACATGCATACAGAGAATATTCAATATCTATCACATAAAATACAAGTAAACATAGTAGTTAACATGGTTCACCCAACTTTGGGATACATACACAATGTCTGGCTTCTTTATTATTCTTTTTATAATTGTCTCAGGCTTGCACACTACGCTTACAAAAGATAAATCATGTTATCTTATCCTTCATCTAGCCTTACCACTTTGCAATGCAAGCCTTTCTCTCTCTAGAACATCTCCTTAACATTTAGACATATAATCTTTCTTTCTCATCACATTCTATTACTCTTCTCACAAAAAGGAAACTCTCGAAAGATTGGAATAGACTCCATAGTACCACTCGAGAAGAAAAAAACAAGAAAGAACCCCTATCTTCCCAACCCATTTCATATTTATACATGAATTATAGGGATTAAAACCCTAATTTTCTCACCCCAAAACCCTATTACAATTCATGATAACTCAAGTTGACTCACTGATCAATATCACTTTTCCTTCTTTTCCTTCTGTATTTTTCTTTTGCACTCTGACTGTTGTTGTTCCTTCTTTTGTGCATCTTTATGCATTTATCATGTCAAGTTGTTATCCTTCCTTTTCGCCCACTTTCTTCTCTTTCTTTATTCTCTACTTTATTCTTCTGCCTTATATGTCCATACTGCACACTGTACTCCTGAATGTGTCTCAAATGTGCACTCCCGCCCCTGGATGTGCCTCATCTGCGCACTTTTCTCCTGTCTTGTCTTCTTTCTTATTTTTTTGCGCACATATTCCATACTTAGGATTTTCATGAATAGTATTTCCACACTGATTTTCCAATGTAGGATATCATGAGCCTGATTTTGAGTTCTTATGACTAGTCTATGAAAGGAGCAAGTTTCACACCTCCTAAATGGACAAAATCCATAGTTGTAACTTTCTGGTCAGCTTCTATTCAGATATTTGACTTGAAAGGAAAATCAGGCCAAAAGATGATGTAGGGAAGTGCGTGACCTTTCCAATGATATATCTTATTACTGGTTTCGACCCCCGATTGGTGAGAACGAGCCTTTCACAAATTCATGACAAGTTTCATAGGCAAAGTTGGTTACAATGATTCAAGGTTAAAATGTGTCATTAATGGGCTCTAAATCAGAGAATCGGGGATTCCTTGTTGTATTAGACTCAGATTCTTTTCCAACGATGCCTCATTTGCCATAATATGACATCGAATGACCTAGTTAGAGTTATCACAAGTCTTTGAACAATTTTAGGCAAGATGGTCTGACCAATTGTCATGTTACAGTTTTAGGGTAGTCAAAAAAATGGTTAAAAGACTTATCTCAAGAATACATTTCCACCTCGTTGAAGTAATCATTGATACCTTTCTATCGATACTTTATTTTCCCTGATTGGACATCGTATGGTGATTTGGTACCTTTCACAAGATTGGGCATTCTTGTGGGCCCCTCAAGCAAATTAGGGTCTTTGAGCGTAAAATTTCCTCGACAAAATGGAGGGCCCAGGTGGCATTGAATCAAATCACCAATGACATATTCTCAATTGTCTCATTGAGACCTTTCCAATGAAATGTTTTGCGCTCAATTCCGAGTACGTCTCAATTGGAATCATTTTCAACCTTAGCCAAGGAGGTCATGGTCAAAATTCAAAGTCAACCTTTGACTTGGCATGCATTTCAAGGAAAATATTTAAAAAATAATAAAATATAAGAAAATTGAGGAAAAAATAGGGCATGCCACATTGCCTCTTATCGGGATGATTTTAGGGGCTAAATTTTTCTCATGGGATAATTTTCCATGGTTTTTCCAAAAAAGAGATTCTCTATTTTAAAAATGATTCGCCCAAATTCTATAGGATACAATTATTTTACCTTAAAAATCACCAAAATTTTATAAAAACTATATAAAATCCTTATAAATTTGAATATTTTTACAAAAATATTGCCAAACATTTATAGTTGCCATATGAAGGATTAGTAAGATTTGTTAGTTTTCTACATTTTAAAATAAATTTGCATCCTTAAAATCATCCCTGGCCTCTTCCATGCAAATTAGGAAAATTTAAAAAATCAAATTTATGTGAAAATACAAAACCCTTCCCCCTCCTCTCCCAGCCTCATTTCACAGGTTTGCTATAGGGGGAGGGAGATCTAGTTTCAATGTAGATTCATGGAAAATGGGGGTGTTTCTGAACAATGCTCCACACATGTCTACACCAACACCAAACACAGAGCATAAGTACCTCATGTTCTTCATGTACACACCATTGATTTTGGTTTTCCATAGGTTCAGGGTTTAGAGTGTTGGGGTGATGGTCTTTGTTGGTTTCTATATGTTATGTTTGTTGTTCACGAGGAAAATTTGCAAATAGGGGGGGGATTCAAACCCCTCTTGGGAACCAAACCCAAGCCTTCATGGCCTCTTTAATTTATGAGTTTACAATGTTGTTCTATAATTGAGGGGGAGGGGTTTGAAACTCAAATATTCCTCTCTTACCCCTTTCCTCTTACTCGGAAAATCCAAAAAAAAATCATGCCAAACTCAATATGGAGGAGGAGGAGGTAAAACACTCAACCTCTCCACTCCATGTTCCAAATTCTTTGACCCACCTTTGATTAACAAATAAAATTCGTAACGGCCACCCCTCTCCCTCCACCAAGGCGGGCCACCCCAGCACCATTTTTTGTGTACATAACTGCCTATGCTTTCTCCTCTGCTCGGCCTTGAACTTCCCCTCTTTTCCCCCTCCCTCCATGACCAACATCACCATGAATTTTCATGCATCCACCCTTGGCCTTGCTTCCTGACCATCGACTACCTCCTCCAACAAACTCTCGACCCACATTTATCCAACTTTGTGCATAGAGCCACCAACCCTATCCCTCTACTTCCTCCTCCTCCATCACACCACTCCTCCATTGCTCCACCTCACAGTGATGACCTCCACCCTTTGCCTATCCATTACTCCACTACGCGCTCTTACAATCTCCAACAATCAACTAAACTCCACCTGTGGTCCCCCTCTGGGAGATATAAAGAAAGGGAGTGAGGTGGTTGTCTAACCACTGTTAACCACCACTTAGCGGTTGCTAGAGTAAATAAAATTTTCAATGGGCATGGATTTTAGCACCCAGGTTAAAATGGTTAGCCATATAAACATGGCCTTGAAATTTACGGTCATATGGATGACCCAATGCTAGTTTTGGTATGCCAAGGTGATATGGAGTGGTCACATTGCAAGGTCTTAGGGATTTAACACCTAGGTCATCAAAAGGTTTGATTTGGGGATGATTTTGATTAATTTTTGGTCATATGGGCGACCAGGGCTGGGGGTTTTAATATATGAGTTATTATTATTGTTAAATGGGGAACATGGGACCTGCATATTATTTTATTTTAATTTTATTATATATATATATATATATATATATATATATATATATATATATATCTATATTTTTTTTTTTAAATTTATTAATCAATAAATAAATAAAACATTTAAAATGTGTGCATATATATATTTCATAGTTTTAGGACTATATAATTAATTTAAATTTGTCCCCCTCATAAGGTCAGTGGGAGAATTAATATCGTATCTCCCTCATCTAAAGGCAGGGTTTCACCCATAAATAGTCAAAATGATTGGGACAAAGTGTATAATGTAGCCATGGCATTCACCTTCAGAAAATCATCCCACAATTTCAATAAATCATTCAAGAGTGACAAGGAATCTAATTGGAATGGATAACATGTGCCGAAAGGAGGTCTAATTGGAGGCCTTCGGGAGAAAAATTTTGGAATCTAAAAGAGACCCATTTCAGATATAGGAAATTTAGGCCTGTAGCAACCTATCCATTGTAGTGTCCAACCCATAAATCAAATTTAATTTTAATTGTTCCCTTAATCACCCTCCAACCAACACTTTCCTATGAACCTTTCATTAGTTTAATTTTATTCGATAATTTCAATTCCCAAAACAAGTAATTAGTTGACTCTCTCATGCATATGGTGACTATGCATCCTGCTAGATGAACAAATTAGAGATAGTCATGAATTTCACCTTTTATTAATCGATACAATACCCATATATATGCATTCATATGTCATTTGGATTTGTATTCCAAGGTCTATTGGACTCACAAAAATTACGTCTTATGAAGTTTCATATTCCTTCATCTTGTAACCCTAACCAGACTATTTTTTCAACATTCACCCCCTTAATCTGAAGGGGTACATGTGATTCCAAGGCTAGATATGATATCTAAAAGTGGGCAGCTGAAATATGGAAATGTGCAATTATTGATGGTCGAATGTGCTCTCTGAAAATGGTGCTTTTGGGATGACCACAAACCGAATGATGATGGTGGTTTAAGGAAGACCACAAACTAATCTGGTGGTTTAAGGATGACCACAAACTCTGGAACTCTACTCTAGGCTCAATGGTTCCTAGAACATTTCCTAAGTTAGCTAGAAGTTGGAAGTTGGTTTCTTCTGCTAATAAGAAGTTCTCTCGAATGTTGGTTTTAAGATGACCATAAAACTTTATGTAGAAGAAGTTGAAATTCTTATACCGAGTGGAGGTTTAAGGGAAACCACAAACTGTTGTCTAGCAGAAGTTGTAAGTCTTCTACTAAGTGGTGGTTTAAGGAAAACCACAAACCAATCACGCTCGCTTGCCACTCTCACTTGTTACCACTTGATTGATGGGACTTAAAAAATGGAATCCTGATTGTTAATTGGTGATGTTGTTACCCCCTGTTAGGGACAAGGTTAGAAGATGAAAATATGTACACTACAAGATGTGTTAAAACTCAATATTAAATTCATCGGTGTGAATGACATATCTTCTTGACTATTGATGACCATTAGCAAGAAGACATCCACTCATAGTGGTTCTTTACTCATGTAGATGTCTTGTGTTTGAAGCACTTATCTAGAGGATGATTGTGTTGTACACAATGTTCACAAGGATGAAGATCGAAGCACGGATCTTCCATGTGGACAATTTGCTGACAATGTTGGCATATCATAATCTACTCTTGAACTTGAGCAGGTGAATATGAAATTTATTGAAATGGTCTAGCACTCTCGAACTTGATCGGTTTGGTGTAATCCATATTATGAAAGGTAAAATACTTGTGATATCTGATACCTATTATATGCTTGTTGTTCCTAATTTCTTCCCAAGTTCTAATGATTGACTTGGAAAGAGGAAGTTTGACTTTATTTTCACTTGAATATGGAGTTGGCTAACTGAGTTGCTATTGTGTTGGCTGTTGGTCTAAATCAACCTCATCATCTTCATCATCTTTGAATATAGGGTTATGAAAAATGATGCGTTTAGAATGTTTTCAAAGATTCTTTCACTCAAGTGCATTGTGAATAAGTCAAGTATGAGTTTGAAACAATGCTACTTTGTCTTTTGTAACTTGCAAGTGTGTTAGAATAGATTACAGATTGGTTTTGTGAATGGTGATTGTATTGTCCATAGAAGATAGGATTAGAGTGTTCACTAAATCTAACAATTCCTCAACCCAATACATTTAGACACTAACTAGACCTCAAGGGTTTCTTGCAACTCCACCCTGAATTTACAATGAGAACTCAACTATGCAGACTAAAAAATGAAGGCAACAAATGGAAGGTGTCAACTTCTACAGAAAATGCACCTATTTAAAAAATAAATAGAAGTAAACTTAGAATTATTCATCACTGCTATTATGTGTTGTATATTCTCTCACGGGATTTGAAGTTTGTGCAGTAAGGGGGAACCCAACATAGAAGAATATCAATAACCCAAAGGAGCCCAAATCGCAATGTGAAGAAGTGGATGAAAGAGTCTTCTTTCAACCTTTTCTCAAGCAGTCCTCGGTCTTCTCAAAGCCCTAAAGGAAAAGTTGTCCTTCATTGTTTCCTCCACCAATATTTTTTTAGATTTGAACAATAATTATATGTGTGATCTAGATGGATATTTGTGGCCACCCACCTTTTCCAACTGTCTCAAAACAATTTTCTGGCAATTTTGGCAATTTACTATTTTTAGCAATTTTCACTTTTGGGGCTTAAATGAAGGTTTTTCAGGACATATCTTCTCAATGATATCTTACAACATGATTGAGGCCAAAAAATGAATCTCCTCTACGATACCTTTCCAACGGGCTATCATATGCCTAAAACGGAGATCGTATGCAAAAGTTACGACCCCGAGAAGTTAATGTACTAAATTACCCAAACGGGGCCCACATGACTTTTGGCACTTCATTTCCTAGGGTTAGGTTTTTGGATGTCTAGGTTTTTTTGAATTTCTGTTTATTGTAAAATTCCTTCATAACCTCATTATAATCATCTTCTTGCGAATGAGTGCAGTCGTCACATCTCTTCTTAGAGATAAGCCACCACCATTCCAACAAGCTTGTTTCCGCTGCATTTTACAGTTTCAGCTTATTTCATTATTGAATAGAAAACCAGTTTTACTGTATCTCTGCTATTTTGTGTTAATAATCTATTAATAATATGTATTCATTTCATTCTTCTCATAAAATCCGGATCAATGTGGAACCATACGGAGATAATAGTTCCATATATTGACATAGGACAAACAAGAGCACACACTTCATTTTCTTGTTGAGTTATGATGACGGTTCATAGCTTATGTATTTAAACTTGATTCTCATATGAAAAGATAGTTGAATTCTAAAAAAGACTTATATAGTGTAGTTCTAGTTCGTTGCATAATTCTAGGTAGAAGGAAGTGGCCATTCAAATTCACAGGCTAGAAAGTTAATAAAAAATCCCTTAATTCTTTAAGGATATACGTGTGAAACATCTCTTGGAGTAGAACTAATATTTTCATTCAAAAAAAATAGAGCACCTTTAATCTCCACTTTCAAACCTTCATCATATCCCATGTGTTATCACATGAAATTGCCTTGGGTCATTTATCCCTTAGGTTTAAATTTTTTATCATTTAGACTTTAGGTTTGCTTTATTTTTCTTTGTGTGATTTTCTTAGGTTAGCTTGAACAAATAAAGACTTGTGGTTTTGGTTCATTTTTGGCCTACACATAGATTTTAATCCTAGGTTCATTCTATGGTTTATGGTTTTGACTCATGTCTTGACTTGACATCAAGCATAACCCATCCCATGATCTTTATGACTTGACACGTCACTCCATCCACTCATACCCTTTATCCTTGCCATGTTGTCCCTATGTCCGATTAAAGGGGGGTTGATTAAGAAAAATCAATGATTGAATGCATTTAAGGCTCATCCTCATCCATCCAACCATGTAATCATCTCTCAAAGTAAGGTAACTTATAGTGAGTTGGAGTATTTACCAAGTCCATCTCATTCTGAGTAGAATTTCCTGCCTGCTTGTCGAGAATAGCTTTCCCCATAAAGAAGGGTTAAATACAAATCAAATTTTTGAAAAAGGCATTTCCAACTCACTAGGAGTTTTCATAGTGCACCCTTTGTCCTTTGATCTTTGCCATAAATTGTCATAATCAGTTGAGGTCATGATTTACCTTGTTTTCAGTGCCCTTGTTTATTAAAATAAAATATGAAGATCTGGTCATTAATGAGTTTGCTAACAGTTTGAGAATTTGAATTTTCTCTCAAGCTCAGCACTACTGAAATCACTAGTTTAGACCAGTTGCAGAATGCACTACAGGATCAACTACCAAAGATAAATTGGAGGCTGAGGTGGATGTGGCGGTTTCCTAACTGGTTGCAGATATTCCATTTTCAGTCACATCTCCAGGTATTCTGTGAGATCTCTCCATTGCATAGAAAATTCTTGAGATACCTCCTGCCTCAGCTTTTGGTAGCACCCGATGCTGCAGACTACTTCCTCCCTCATGCATTTTCATATGTAGATTTTCTCCCACATATTTTGCAACTATTTTCACTTGGATTTCACCTATTGTAGAGGCCAATTCGTTTTTCTCGTGAATATTGAGTACCTGTGAAATCACTTGGTCCTTATGAGCACATTGCGCTACAGAAAGACATTGTTAAAACTACGCTACATATCCCTTGTTTCATGCGTTTTATTTTATTTGGATTGGTTAGTGATATCTTTTGTATTCAGATACCCATGCATAGCCTCTTCTTCTCATTGTATCATCATTCATTCATCTCAATATCTTTTGGCAGTGATTAGAAGAAGTCCCTACCCTTCCAAATCTTTGATGACTGTGGTGTGGTGATATAAAACTAAACAATGCATCCCTTCCTTCCTTAACTCATAATTTATTTCTCTCAAATTTTAAAGAAAGGCCATCAAACGAGTCTATTTTTAAATCAAGGTGAGTGAAAGGAAAATCCTAAGAGAGAGAAATTATAGCCATTGTTATCTCTCATTGAACTTTGCCTCTCATTTTTCCCTTACCCCTCACTACACCACAAACTTTGATCCCCTGTATTTATTCATGGAGACACCTCAGAAGAAGAAATCTCACAAGGGAGAGAGTGTGGTCAGGACTGAACCCTATGACATGCACCTGCTTGACCTTGAGACAATGGTCAGGGAGGTTTTCCAAAGGGTTCGTTGTCTCTCTTTTTTCCAAAACATGCAAAGGAGACATCCTGAAGCAGAAAGGAAGTTTGCATTACATTTTGATGGCATTAAGACTAATGTGGGAAACCTTGAGTTTAAGGTATCTGAAACCTCCATTGCAGCAACCACTGGGATTCCTACTAGTGAGAGGTGGTTTAAATCCATGATCCTAAATGCTTCCTTCTCCAAGGACTTCCTCAAATCAGACTATAAGATAGATAATTTGTCAAGGGAGTGCCTAGAAGCCACCTAGTAGAATATTTTGATAAAATGATGAAGATTATCCAGAGATACTTCACGTGTGAGGGAAGGAGTAACATGTTATACCAGCACCATATAAGGATCTTACTACATTTTACTGGTAAAGATGCAATGAATATTCCTTTATACCTTTTGAGGAGCATGGGGAATATGTTGGATAGATTCCAAGCCAAGTCCAAGGTTGTGGACACTAGTGTCTTTCACTCTGGATTGATCAGGAAGTTGGTGATGGAAGATTTGAGGAAGATGAACATTCCTTGGGAACAATTCATTGTCTCTTCCCACATGCAGTTGGATATAGCCTCTACTCCTAAGTCTATGATGTAGAGTCCTTTTCCATATACTAGTGTTTCTCCAATAGGAACAAGCAGGAAGAGAATGAGAAAAACCACTTCTCAAGACAAATAATCCCCCAAGGAAATTGAAGAAGAAGAGAGGGAGGTTCATCATTCTCCACAGAGATATTTTTCACCTCCTCTTGCACCCGAATTGGAAGAAGTCCCTTCATCCACCAAAACCACAACCAAGAGGGGAGGAAATTGCATTTCTCTTCACCTGCTCCAATAGCTAAGATCAAAATCAAAAAACCTTTTACTAGATCATCAGCCCTCAAGGAGGTTGTTGAAGTAGAATTCCTACCCAAGGTTTCAGTCCCAAGGAAAAATAAAGATAAGGGTAAAGGCATTGAGAAGCCTATTGAGGTGATAGACAGATCCCCTGTGGAGCAGAAAGATAAAGGTGAATCCATTGATAAACTTGTTGAGGTTATCAACATCAATACTCCACCTAGTAATCGCACTTTTAAAAGATTGATCAGACAACTCAGGGAGGCTAGGAAGGAGGTTTCTCGTTTGAAAGAAAAAAGTTTGACTGAAATAATTAAGATGGAGGAGCTCATGGATATGTACAGTAACACCCTTTATTTGGAAAAAATTTCAGCAAGAAGAGCCTTGCCTCTCCATAAGCAACTTAACAACCTATATAGACAAAACATAGGCTTTCAGTCTCAAAATAGAAAAATCAAGGAAGAATTGCAACATTTCAAGGATGAATTGGCCCAGAGGAACTTGAATGTTCTGGTAGAAGCTTCCATTGAAAGAGATGAACTAGTAGTCATGAAGAGTACACCTATAGTCAAGAAGAGTATCCCTGCAAAGGAAAAACATGTTTCCATGATAGAGGGAAGCTCTCCTACAACAAGGAGGAGTTCTAGGTTGATGAAGTAGTTGGGGGATATAAGCTCCATTTTTGTTGGTGGTCTCTTTTTGCAAGAGTAAAGTGATCAAGGACAGTGAAATTTTCCACCTATACAGGCATCTACAAACTCCTACTCCATCAGCTAATTTTTTTGTGTTTTTTGAAGGATTGGTCTCATCATACAGAAAAACAAAGACATTATGTAGCGCCATGGTGCTACATAATCGTCTATATAGTATGTTCTACAAAACTCTGCTACCTAGAGTGATACAAAATCTCCTAATTGAACTACACAGTGGTGCTACCAAATCCACAAAGTTGTTTTGATGAATGGCGCTACCAATTCTGCAGGACCATTTGAGGTGTGGCACTACAGAATCTACAGAAGCTATTTTCAGGAGGGGCTCTATGGAATTGCACACAGTCATACACAGGATTGGCGCTACATAAATTGCAATCCTTTTTTGGAGGAGGCGCTACGAAATCCACAGAGTTTTTTTGTAGAGAGCGCTAAATAATTAGCTACCCAATGCACTACGAACTAGCACCTGCAATCAAGGGATTCGAATCATGACTCCTTTGGATGGTTGTTGATGTGGATAGAAGAGAGGATCATAGGTGGAAACATGGAGGAAACATACAACCCCTGTAGGACACTTGGAAATGAAAAGGAATGTGCCTAAATGGAGACATGTCATTTAATCCTTGTTGGAGTGGTTTCCAACATGGTTCCTATTTTGTAGCAGTTTGTTAAGAGATGTTAGCACGGGTGTTAGATTGGTAACTATTTTTTGAGAATCCAAGGGAAGGAAGGCCAGCTCACACCTTTTGTTGTTTCCTTTCCTTTTTGGTTATAAATACATATTGTAAATGATTGGAGAGGTTCGAATGGTTGAGATGGGCTCCCTAATTGTAATATTTTTGACTAAGTAGATTGTTCTCTGGTTATGTACTAGACTTGAGAATTTTTTATTAATAGAAGTTGGTTTCTCTTTATATCATCTTGTTGCCTCTTATGTTGAAGTATTCATGATTGGATGATCCACATGATATTTTTATAGTTGTGTTATGAAGAATGTTTGATTATAATACTACTATGATGTTCTTTAATGTTCGTTAAATTTGAATTCAAGAAGTTCTTGTGTTTCGGTTTTTCCTCCTTAGGTTTCTTGAAGACTTGATGTCAATAGCAAGCCTTTACACCTCCCTCACTAACGTCTTCATCCTATTCACTTTTACTCCCATTCACTCACTGAAGTTAATCAAGACCTCATTTTCTTGTGCATGCTAGCCCAGATTTCTAAGTTAAAACATTATTATTCTGAGTCTTTTCCATTTGAGCTTTAAAACACTCATTTACATTTACACATACTCTGATGGTTGCTGGGCTTATCCTGTTTGCAATATGAGGGTGATTCTCAGTGATAACACTGTGTAAGTAGGGTTTTCATATGTCGTATGTAGTGAATAAGGGTCACACCTAGGGAATCCGCACCAAACCCTAATGCATGTTCACTAACTAATATTTCTTACTAAGGAATGGAACCGACACTATAATACTCAATGTCAGTGACCATATTTCTATAATTTTTTCGAATGGATTTCCATTTGGTGTTTTTATCAATGCATATGTGATAATCATGTGTTGGTTGAGATAATCAGTATTTAATGCAACATGATTGAACTGAATCATCCATAGGCACAACTATATTTTCAGGCCATCCAAATCGTTCCTACCCGTATGAATATTCCCCGAGAAACTTCTTTAGCAGAACCTGCATGCACATTTGGATTTTGAGACCACATCTAGGGCGTCCTTCATTAGATTTTAGAAGGTGTGTAAGAAGGTTGATGAAAAAGAAAAAATAAAAATCATGTATGGTGTAGGGATGAGAAGGAAACAAAGAAGATGGAATTATGGAGGAAATTTGAGTATGCGCAAAGGTATTTGTGGAGTATGCTTGAAAATTTAAGTCAAGGGAAGATGCACGATAGTATATTACTTATTTGTTGATGAGGGAATGCTAATTCTCTCATCAATGAGCGACAACGGGGGAATTTGACATGGACAAATAAAAAAACATTAGGAGAACCCTAATAATGAGAATATGCCATATTTCTAAGGAGGGTACGAGAATCCACCTAATAAAGGGAGAATGTTTGCATGCTTGAGATAGACAGAGGGACAATTATGCAAGCAGAAGGAGAGAAATGAAACGACAAATAATTTTTCAATATGACACAAAATTATGTTCCTAGGACAGACTCGTGGGTATGGAAGTCAACAGACAGAGTTCATAGAATGGCATGCAAAATATGGTAGGGATATGTTTCTACACATGGGAGGAAAGGAAATGTCAGAGAATTTCTATGGACAACTACCATAGGCCCCAAAAACTATAGGGCTTTGATACCACTATTAGACACACAAATTGGAGATATGCATGAATTGCACCTTTTATTAATCAATATGATACACATACATATACATTCGTATGTCCTTTGGATTCGTATTCCAAGGTTTCTTGGACTCCCTACAATAGTTGTGTCTTATGAAATTTCATATTCCTTCATCTAGTAACCCTAAATGGATTATGTTT
>JZKD02S1710528.1:644028-662246 GCA_000966675.3 Picea glauca | reverse complement strand
TCTGTTTTTTTATGAAATCTTGATTTCAATTCTCTTTCAAGAAGAGAAACATTGAATTGATCAGGCTCTACATAGCTGAGATTTTGAAGGTCAGTACTTAAAAAAAAATTGTGTGATTTAGTAATTTTGTGGTATTGAATTATTTTATGGTTTATTTTCACTCCTTAAATCAGATTTTATGGTTTATTTTAACTCCTTCGAAAGATTTTATGGTTTATTTTCACTCCTTAAATCAGATTTTATGGTTTATTTTAACTCCTTCGAAAGATTTTATGGTTTATCCACTTTTGATAGAGTAAAACAATTACTGATTCAGCTACAATCACTCTAATTTTGTTCTTATATTTCATGGAACTTCTTGAATATCTAAGTATCCTCGCCTTAGTAAATTTACATTTAGGGATTCCTCCTTGAGTTGGAAAAGAACCAACTAGAAGTTAAGAGCAGTGGCTTTTGTGGTGATATTGGGCATCAGTGCTCTTGTGTATCCCTAAAGTTACCCTAATTTTTATTAGGGACTTAATATTATATAGTGTGATTTTGGGTGATAATAGATCCACCTCCTCTTATTAATGGAATATTGTGATTTCGGGGATGAATCAAAGAATCAGGCTTTAAACTTGGATAGTAAAAGATGTATAGTGTATCGTTTATCATTACCATGCCAAGGAATTTCTTTCCATCTTTGTGTAGAAATTTCAATACCAATTAAGTATTACCCATATTCTCTTGATCTAACAATTATTTGTCATTTGTTAAATACATAATCGCTTCTACTAATATTCTTGCGGAATTTAAACCATGATCGACAATGCAATATCAAGAACAAGAATCAATCAAACATAAAACAAATGTTTTATTGGGAAAGTGTAAAGCTAAAAGCCCCACTATCATATATTATGTATATCATGGATCATGAAACAATATCATACAAAAATCTAATCCAAGAGCTCTCAGTACAATACAATGGTCTCACACTGTCATACAAAAATCAACAAATACATGTGCCAATTCTCTACCTCCAGACAACCTGCCTCCTCTGCACAATCCCTGCAATGGATGAATTATTCCTCTACACTAGGCCGCACATTCTCATGGGCATATCCACTGTGTGTGTGATTGCATGAGTGCACTTCACTCAAATCACAACCGATAGCCAAACTGTCCCTTTCACCTGTTATCTCAACTAGGTCTCCACTAGATCTGATACGCATGTAGTTAACAGTGGTAAATCTTCAGTTGCATGTGAGATCATTGATTGCGAATTAATTAATAATTAATTCACTGAACTCTCACCAGTGAAATTTTATTTACAACTAGTAGAACTGAGCTCAACTCACTTGACTAAGTTAAACTACTTTACAACTCACATAACTACACTATTAATTCTGTTACAACTCCTAATCACTCAGTTATAAATGAGATAATAGATTAATATTTATTGTCCAATTTATTTAAGGGAAAAATAAATTAGACACACATTTCTTGTTGACTTTTCAACACTCCCTCTCAACAATAAAGGGATTATCCTTCACCCCAATCCTCTCTCTATGGTATTCAAATTTTCTCCTGGTGAGCACCTTCGTCAAAATGTATGCATCCTAATCTTCCATAGGAATGTATTGAAGCAACATGATCTTTCACTGCACACAATCTCTAAGATGATGATATCGAATACCTATATGCTTATATCTATCATGAAACATAGGATTAATAGAGAGTTTAATGCAACTCTTATTATCACAATAAATCACGGTCGGATCTAAATGGGAACCAAACAAACCAACCAAGATCTTTCTCATCCAGATAGCCTCACATGCAGGCCATGTATTCCGATTATGCTGAACTGAGTGCCATGGATCTTTGTTTCATGTTGTACCAAGAAAAAATTGTAGATCCAATACTAAAGATCCCCCCTAATGTGCTCTTTCTGTCCATTGGACTGCCCACCCAATATGCATCTGTGAAGCCATGCAACTTCACTTCATCCGTCTATCTGTAACATAATCCATACTCAGATGTTCCCCTTAGGTATCTCAGGACATGCTTACCCTCCTTCCAAAAGAGCTTGGCAAGCTTAACCATTTCTTGACTCAGCTGGTTAACCGCATAGCAAATGTCTGGTCTCATGCTCACTAGATACATTAGCGAAACCACTAACTGTCGATAGAAAGTAGCATCCACTATCTCTCCAGAAGTAGCTGCATCCTCTTTCCTCCAGTTTCCTGGAAGAGGAGTATCCATGGGTTTCGAGCCCTTCATGTGAAAATTACCCAGTATGTCCCTTGCATACTTTCCTTGAGACACAAAAAGTTCACCATCTCGCTGCAGTATTTCCAATCCAAGGAACTAATGAAGAAGGCCCAAATCATTCATCTTGAAATCCTTTGCAAGGTCCTCCTTGAATGAGTGTATTAGTTGCTCATCACCAGTCAATATTAAATCATCAACATGAAGAAAAATGATTAAACACTTACCCTCCACCACAATTTGGTATAGGTTTGCATCCGCTTCACTTTTGGTGAAGCCTAGTCCAATGAAATAGTTGTCTATTCGAGTGTACCAAGAACGGAGTGTTTTCTTCAGCCCATACAATGCTCTCTTGAGTCTGCACACATGTGACTCCCTGTCAAATGTCTCAAAACATTTTGGCTTCTCAATGTACACTTATTCCACAATGATGCCATTGAGAAACGCAGTTTTTACATCCATCTGATGAATGTGCCAGCCCATCTGCGCTGAGAGTGAAAAGATGGATCTTATGGAAGAGTACCTCACGACAGGTGAAAAGGTCTCATCATAATCTATCCCCTCGATTTGTGAGAATCCCCGAGCCACAAAACTGGCCTTGTATTTCTCAACACTCCCATCAGTAGCTTTCTTTACCTTGTAGATCCATCTTGAACCTACCACTGATTTGTCAACCGGTCTTGGGACAATTTCCCATGCACTGTTTTTGACAATGGAGTCATACTCCTCCACCATAGCATAAACCCAAGTGTGATCCTCCACTACTTCCTAAAAGGAAGATGGTTCAATGGAAATACATTTTCTCATGAGAGCCATGTATCCAATAAATCGATCAGGAGATTGTCTCTATCTGCGCTGTGAAGTAGGGACTCCTACATTCTGTGCAACATCTAGTCTCAATCTATCAGCTTCCGTGGTTCTCTTTCTGCCATTTCTAATGGATGGATCTGCTTGAGTGGCTTCCTCCACTCCATGAATCTCCTCATGTGGTCGATCCACATCTTGAGACTCATCTTTTGGAACCAGTAGTTCCTCTTCTGCTTATAAGTCTAGCTCCCTCTCAAGCAACAACAGCATGGCTTTCCCTCCATCGAATTTTATATCCGTTGCATAACAGTAATCTTACTCTTAGGCAAATGCACATGATAATTATGGGGTGTTTCTGTGTACCCCACAAATATCCCAACTTCAGTAGTCGGTTCCAGCTTCTTCCTAGCATCCTTGGTCACATGCACATAAACAGATGAGCCAAAAATCTTAAAATGAGAAATATCAGTTTTATTACTAGTGAAAGATTCTTTAGGTGTACTCATGACAAGTACTCTATGAGGACAATGATTTTGCACATAAACCGCAATATTGCATGCTTTCGCCCACAAATGCATTGGTAGGCCCTGATCATGCAACATCACTCATGCTGCACCCACGATCGTTCTGTTTTTCCTCTCTGCAACCCCATTTTGTTGTGGGTTATGAGGTGCTATGAGTTCTCTTCGAATTCCATTTTTGTTGCAGAAGTATTTTAATTTGTGAGAGATGTATTCTCCACCATTATCGCTCCTTAGAGCCTTCACTTACTTCTCTAACTCTTTCTCAACCAATGCTTTAAACTCACCGAACTTTGAGAATGTTTGATCCTTCTTCTGCATGAATAATATGCAACATTTACGAGAAAAGTCATCAACAAAAATAACATAATACCTATGTTTTTATGTTGAAGGAACCGAGAATGGTCCACACATGTCTGTGTGAATTCTCTCCAGGACCACCAAAGCACGGTTCTCCTTTTCATGAAAAGTGGACTTTACATACTTCCCCATGGTGCAACCCTTGCACTGATATAACTAAGAAAGTGTTCCCATTGGAATTCCAGTAGATATTTGTTGCATGATCTTCAAGGCTCCATGATGAAGATGGCCCAATCGCTTGTGCCATAATTCACCCTCATCCCGTCTCACCACTTTTTCTGCCTTTCCCATCATGGCAGCGCATCCATCTACCTCCAACATGTAGAGATTCTTAAATCGAATCCCTATCTTCTTGACTTTACCCATTTCTTTATGTCGCAGGAAAGATTTTCCTTCACTGAAAACAACATCATAGCCTCTATCCTCCGACATTGCAACTGAGACCAGGTTTTTCTTTAGAACTAGAACATGCATAACATTTTTCAATTGAAATGATTTACCTGACGCCCTCTAAAAGGTAATGGTACTAATGTCATTTGCATTGTATCATCCATCGTCACCCATATCAATATGCATTCTGAGATCTTTCTCCTCCAAGTCACTCAAAAACTCTCTATCTCCCGTCATGTGGAAGGAAGTTCCACTATCCAAATACCACACTGATCCTGATGCACTTGATGCCATGCATGCGATCAAGGAGAAGTCAAGTTAAAATTGTGAGGTAAGGGCCTCACTAGTTCCAGATCGACAAACCTTCTTGTTCTTCCTCTTCTGCGGACAGTTAGTAGCGAGATACCCATGTTCGTGACAGTGAAAACACTTCACTTTGGAAAAATCCAGCTTCTTCACTTTAGGCTCGGATTTTGAATGGAATTTCTTCCCCTTTCATGTCCTTACCTTAGCATCCAAAGCACAATCCTCTTCATCATCATGCTTTGATGAAGATCCATCTCCAGTGTTTCGCCTGAACTCCTCCTGCACTAGATCCGACCATAGTCGTTCCCAATCTGGCAATTTTTCACTTCCATTGATAGGGTCTTGATAACTATGCCAACTCTTGGGAAGTACTAGGAGAACCAAGCTCACCAAATCAACATAAGCAATTTTTATTCCAACACTCCCAAGCTCATCCCGACATTGGGCAAACTTCTTGAGATATTTTGGAATGGAATCTCCCTTTTCCATCTTGATCTTCTTGAGTTTATCTTTGAGCGAAAATTTTCTATGGTCACTGTTGTTTTGGAACAGATCTATCAAAACCTTCCACATTGTATGTGGTGTGGCTTTCCCATGGAGACTTGAGACAATGTGGTCTCGTACTCCCTCCAACAATATCCTCCTTGCCTTTGCCACTTTCTTTTTCCATGCATCAAGATTTGCAGTGTCTATAGCAACTGGCTTAGGAACATCTTTGTCAATGAATTCCTTCAAGCCATTGTCTTCAAGTATTGCCTCCATCCTATCCTTCCAAGCAATGTAGTTCGAGCTTCCCTCGATTGTATACTCCAACCTCAAGCCATTGAAATCCATTTTGATCTCGAATCAACTGTAGCACCAAGAAAAGTCTTTCTACAAATTCAAATTCTATCCAATCAAAAACTCAGCTTCTGCAATTCCTCTTGCTCGTTCCAGTCTCATGTTGAACCTCCACGACTGCATCTAACCCAGCCTGTGGACCTTACAATATTTTCTGCACCTCCCGATATATTTGACTGCGGGATTTTCACACTGTAATTCACAGTGGCTTGCAGAAATCTCTAGTGATTTCCGCACTGTGATGCATAGTGGTCTGCGGAAAGTACGCACCCTATGAATGTATAGGGTGTGGAAATGTCCATGGATTTCCACATTGTAATGCATAGTAGCCTGTGGAAATGTCCAATAAATTTTATGTGTGGACCAATTAGTAGTACGCTGCCATAGCCTGCTAGAGGAGGGACTCGTGGAAATTTTGAAATTTACGCACCTCACTTTCATGGCTCTGATACCATGTAGAAATTTCAATACCAATTAAGTATTGCCTGAATTCTCCTTATCTAACAATTATTTGTTGTTTGTTAAATACATAATCGCTTCTCCTAATATTCTTGTGGAATTTAAACCACGATTGACAATGCAATATCAAGAACAAGAATCAATCAAACATAACATAGATGTTTTATTGGGAAAGCGTAAAGCTAAAAACCCCACTATCATATATTATGTATATCATGGATCATGAAACAATCTCATACAAAACTATAATACAAGATCTCTTAGTACAATACAATCGTCTCACACTGTCATACAAAAATCAACAAATACATGTGCCAATTCTCTGCCTCCAGACAACCTGCCTCCTCTGCACAATCCCTACAATGGATGAATGAATCCTTTATACTAGGCCGCACATGCTCATGGGAATATCCACTGTGAGTGTGATTGCATGAGTGCACTTCACTCAAATCACAACTGATAGCCAAATTGTCCCTTTCACCAGTTATCTCAATTGGGTCTCTACTAGATCTGACATGCATGTAGTTAATAGTGGTAGATCTTCAGTTGTATGTGAGATCATTGATTGTGAATTAATTAATAATTAATTCAATGAACTCTCACTAGTGCAAGTTTAGTTACAACTAGTACAATTGATCTTAACTCACAAAACCGAGTTAAACTACTTTACAACTCACATAATTACACTATTAATTATGTTACAACTCTAAATCACTCAGTTATAAATGAGATAATAGATTAATATTTATTGTCCAATTTATTTAAGGGAAAAATAAATTAGACACACATTTCTTGTTGACTTTTCAACACTCCCTCTCAACAAGAAAGGGATTATCCTTCACCCCAATCCTATCTCTATGGTATTCGAATTTTCTCCTGGTGAGCACCTTCGTCAAAATGTTTGCATCCTGATCTTCCATAGGAATGTACTGAAGAAACATGATATTTTGCTGCACACAATCTCTGAGATGATGATACCGGATATCTATATGCTTAGATCTATCATGAAACACATGATTAATAGAGAGTTTAATGCAAATATTATTATCACAATAAATCACGGTCAGATCTAAATGAGAACCAAACAAGCCAACCAAGATATTTCTCATCTGGATAGCCTCACATGCAGCTTGACTCACTGCCATGTATTCCACTTCTGCTGAACTGAGTGCCACGGATCTCTGTTGTCTGCTATACTAAGAAACAACTATAGATCCGATACTAAAGATCCCCCCTGATGTGCTCTTTCTATCCATTGGGCTGTCTGCCCAATCTGCATCTGTGAAGCCATGAAACTTCACCTCATCCATCTGTCTGTACCATAAGCCATACTAGGATGTTCCCCTCAGGTATCTCAGAACATGCTTACCCTCCTTCCAAAAGATCTTGGTAGGATTAACCATTGCTTTACTCATTTGGTTAACCGCATAGCAAATGTCTGGTCTCATGTTCACTAGATACATTAGCGAACCCACTAACTGTCGATAAAAAGTAGGATCCACTACCTCTCCAGAAGTAGTTGCATCATCTTTCCTCCAGTTTCTTGGAAGAGGAGTATCCATGGGTTTGCATCCCTTCATGTGAAACTTACCCAGTATCTCACTTGCATACTTTCCTTGAGATAAAAAACGTTCACCATCTCGCTGCCATATTTCCAATCCAAGGAAATAATGAAGAAGGCCCAAATCCTTCATCTCGAACTCCTTTGCAAGGTCTTCCTTGCATGAGTGTATTAGCTACTCATCATCAGTCATTATTAAATCATCAAAATAAAGAAAAATGATTAAAATCTTACCCTCCACCACAATTTGGTATAGGTTTGCATCCGCTTCACTTTTGGTGAAGCCTAGTCCAGTGAAAGAGTTGTCTATCTAAGTGTACCAAGCACGGGGTGCTTGGTTCAACCCATACAATGCTCTATTGAGTCTGCACACATGTGAATCCTTTTCAAAGGTCTCAAAACCTTCTAGCTTCTCAATGTACACTTCTTCCTCAATGATCCCATTGATAAATGTAGTTTTTACATCCATTTGATGAATGCACCATCCCATCTGCGCTGAGAGTGCAAAGATGGATCTTATGGAAGAGTATCTTGCAACAGGTGGAAAGGTATCATAATAATATATCCCCTTGATCTGTGAGAAGCCCCGGGCCACAAACCCAGCCTTGTATTTCTCAACACTCCCATTAGTAGCTTTCTTTACCTTGTAGATCCATCTCGAACCTACCACAGATTTGTCAACTGGTCTTAGGACAATTTCCCATGCACTGATTTTGACAATGGAGTCATACTCCTCCACCATACCATCAACCCAAGTGGGATATTGCACAGCTTCTTGAAAGGAAGATGGTTCACTCACAATACATTTTCTCATGAGAGCCCTGTATCCAATAAATTGATCAGGAGACTGTCTCTGTCTGCACTGTAAAGTAGGGACTCCTACATTCTATGGAGCATCTAGTCTCAATCTATCAACTTCCATGGTTCAATTTCTGTCATTTCTGATGGATGGATCTGCTTGAGTGGCTTCCTCCACTCCATGAATCTCCTCATGTGATTGATCCACATATTGAGACTCATCTTTGGGAACCAACAGTTCCTCTTCTGCATGCAAGTCTAGCTCTCTCTCAAGCGACAACTGCATGGCTTTCCCTTCATCAAATTTTATATCCCGTTGCATAATAGTCATCTTATTGTTAGGAAAATACACACGATAATTATGGGGTGTTTCTGTGTACCCCACAAATATCCCAACTTCAGCAGTCGGTTCCAGCTTCTTCCTAGCATCCTTGGTCACATGCACATAAACAGATGAGCAAAAAATCTTAAAATGAGAAACATCAGGTTTCTTACCTGTGAAAGCTTCTTCAGGTGTACTCATGCCAAGTACTCTATGAGGACAACGGTTTTTCACATAAACCGCAGTATTGCATGCTTTCGCCCACAAATGCATTGGTAGACCTTGATAATGCAACATCACTCATGTTGCACCCACAATCATTCTGTTTTTCCTCTCTGCAACCCCATATTGCTGTGGGTTATGAGGAATTAAGAGTTTTGTTCAAATTCCTTGTTTGTTGCAGAAGTCCTTGAATTCGTTAGAGATGTATTCTCCACCATTATCACTCCTTAGAGCCTTCACTTGCTTCCCTGACTCTTTCTCCACCAATTCTTTAAACTCACAGAACTTTGAGATTGTTTGATCCTTCTTCTGCATGAAGAATATCCAGCATTTACGAGAAAAGTCATCAACAAAACTAACATAATACCTATGTTTTGTTGTAGAAGCAATCGAGAATGGTCCACACACATTTTTGTGAACTCTCTTGAGAATCACCGAAGCACGATTCTCCTTTTCATGAAAAGTGGACTTTACATACTTCCCCATGGTGCAACCCTTGCACTGATCTAACTGAGAAAGTGTTCCCATTGAAATTCCAGTAGATATTTGTTCCATGATCTTCAAGGCTCCATGATGAAGATGGCCCAATCGCCTGTGCCATAACTCGCCCTCGTCCCGACACACCACTTTTTCTACCTTTTCCATCATGGCAGCGCAACCATCTACCTCCAACATGTAGAGATTCTTAACTCGAATCCCTATCTTCTTGACTTGACCCGTTGATTTATGTCACAGGAAATATTTTCCTTCACTAAAAACAACGTCATAGCCTCTATCCTCCAACATTGCGATTGATACTAGGTTTTTCTTCAGACCTAGAACATGCATAACATTTTTCAATTGAAATGGATTACCTTACTCCCTCTGAAAGGTAATGGTACCAATTCCAGTCGCACTGTATAGTCCATCGTTTCCCATCTCAATATGCATTTTGAGATCTTTCTCCTCCAAGTCACTGAAAGACTCTCTATCTCCCGTCATGTGGAAGGAAGTGACACTATCCAAATACCACATTGATCCCGATGCACTTGATTCCATACATGCGATCAAGGAGAAGTCAATTTCAAATTGTGAGGTAAGGGCCTCACCAGTTGCAGCTCCACAAACCTTCTTGTTCTTCCTCTTCTGCGGACATTTAGTAGCGAGATGCCCATGTTCGTGACAGTGAAAACACTTCACTTTGGACAAATCCATCTTCTTGACTTTAGCCTCAGATTTTGAATGGAATTCATTCCCCTTTCCTCTCCTTTCTTTAGCATCCAAAGAAAAATTCTCTTCATCATCACGCTTTGATGAATATCCATCTCTGGTGTTCCGCCTGAACTCCTCCTGCACTAGATCTGATCATAATCATTCCCAAGCTGGCAATTTTTCCCTTCCATTGATAGAGTCTTGATAACTATGCCAACTCTTTGGAAGTCCTAGGAGTGCCAAGCTCACCAAATCATCATCAGTGACTATTATTCCCACACTCCCCAGCTCATCCCAACATTGGACAAACTTCGTGAGACATTTTGGAATGGAATCTCCCTTTTCCATATTGATCTTCCTGAGCTTATCTTTGAGTGCCAATTTCCTATGGTCGCTGTTGTTTTAGAACAGATCCGTCAAAACCATCCACATTGCATGTGGTGTGGCTTTCCCATGGAGACTTGAGACAATGTGGTCTCGTACTCCCTCCAATAGGATCCACCTCGCCTTTGCCACTTTCTTTTGCCATGCATCAAGATTTGCAATGTTTGTAGCAACTAGCTTAGGAACATCTTTGTCAATGAATTCCTTCAAGCCATTGTCTTCGAGTACTACCTCCATCCTGTCCTTCCAATAAATGTAGTTTGAGTTTCCCTCGAGTGCATACTCCAACCTCAAGCTATTGAAATCCATTTCGATCTTGAATCAACTGTAGCACCAAGAAAAGTCTTTCTGCAAATTCGAATTCTATCAAATCACAAACTCAGCTTCTGCAATCCCTCTTGCTCGTTCCAGTCTCATGCTGAACCTTTGCGACCGCTTCTAACCCAACCTGCGGACCTTACAAGTGTTTCTGCACCTCCTAAGATATTTGACTGTGGGATTTTTGCACTGGAATGCATAGTGGCTCGCGGAAATATCTAGTGGTTTCCGCACTGTGATGCACAGTGGCCTGTGAAAAGTACGGACCCTACGAATGTCTAGGGAATGGAAATGTCCATGGATTTCCACATTGTAATGCACAGTAGCCCACGGAAATTTCTAGTAACTTTTATGCGTGGACCAATCAGTAGTACGCCACCGCACCCTACTAGAGGAGGGACCCACAAAAAATTTTAAATTTACACACCTCACTTTCG
Organism: Picea glauca; assembly: GCA_000966675.3. Taxonomy (NCBI): domain Eukaryota; kingdom Viridiplantae; phylum Streptophyta; class Pinopsida; order Pinales; family Pinaceae; genus Picea; species Picea glauca. The sequence goes on along the minus strand of JZKD02S1710528.1, from coordinate 651,080 downwards.
TGGCTTTGATACCATGTAGAAATTTCAATACCAATTAAGTATTGCCCGGATTCTCCTGATCTAACAATTATTTGTCGTTTTTTAAATACATAATCGCTTCTACTAATATTCTTGTGGAATTTAAACCACGGTCGACAATGCAATATCAAGAACAAGAATCAATCAAACATAACACAGATGTTTTATTGGGAAAGCGTAAAGTTAAAAACCCCACTATCATATATTATGTATATCAAGGATCATGAAACAATCTCATACAAAACTCTAATCCAAGATCTCTTAGTAAAATACAATCGTCTCACACTGTCATAAAAAAATCAACAAATACATGTGTCAATTCTCTGCCTCCAAATAGCATGCCTCCTCTACACAATCCCTGCAATGGATGAATGAATCCTCTACACTAGGATGCACATTCTCATGGGCATATCCATTGTGTGTGTGATTTCATGAGTTCAATTCACTCAAATCACATCTGATAGCCAAACTGTCCCTTTCACCTGTTATCTAAACTGGATCTCCACTGGATCTGACATGCATGTCGTTAACAGTGGTAAATCTTCAGTTGCATGTGAGATCCCTGATTGTGAATTAATTAATAATTATCATTGAACTCTCACTACTGCAAGTTTAGTTACAACTAGTACAACTGAGCTTAACTCACTTAGCTGAGTTAAACTACTTTACAACTCACATAACTACACTATTAATTCTGTTACAACTCCAAATCACTCAGTTATAAATGAGATAATAGATTAATATTTATTGTCCAATTTATTTAAGGGAAAAATAAATTAGACACACATTTCTTGTTGGATTTTCAACATTCCCTCTCAACAAGAAAGGGATTATCCTCCACCCTAATCATGTCTCTATGGTATTCGAATTTTCTCCTGGTGAGCTTCTTCTTCAAAATGTTTGCATCTTGATCTTCCATAGGAATGTACTGAAGCAACATGATCTTTCACTACACACAATCTCTGAGATGATGATACTAGATATCTATATGCTTAGATCTATCATGAAACACATGATTAATAGAGATTTTAATGAAACTCTTATTATCACAATAAATCACGGTCGGATCTAAATGAGAACCAAACAAACCAACCAAGAGCTTTCTCATCCAGATAGCCTCACATGCAGCTTGACTCACTGCCATGTATTATGCTTCTACTGAACTGAGTGCCACAGATATCTACTTCCTTTTGTACCAAGAAACAACTGTATATCTGATACTAAAGATCCCCCCTGATGTGCTCTTTCTGTCCGTTGGGCTACCCACCCAATCTGCATCCGTGAAGCCATGCAACTTCACCTCATCTGTCTATTTGTAGCATAATCCATACTCATATGTTCCCCTCAAGATTAACCATTGTTTGACTCATTTGGTTAACTGCATAGCAAATGTCTGGTCTCGTGTTCACTAGATACATTAGCGAACCCACTAACTGTCGATAGAAAGTAGCATCCACTACCTCTCCAGAAGTAGTTGCATCCTCTTTCCTCCAGTTTCCTGGAACAGGAGTATCCATGGGTTTGCATCCCTTCATGTGAAACTTACCTAGTATCGCCCTTAAATACTTTCCTTAAGACACAAAAAATTCACCATCTTGTTGCCATAATTCCAATCCAAGGAAATAATGAAGACGGCCCAAATCCTTCATCTCGAGCTCCTTTGCAAGGTCCTCCTTGCATGAGTGTATTAGATACTCATCACCAGTCATTATTAAATCATCAACATAAAGAACAATGATTAAAATATTACCCTCCACCAAAATTTGCTATAGGTTTGCATCCGCTTCAATTTTGGTGAAGCCTAGTCCAGTGAAATAGCTGTCTATCTGAGTGTACCAAGCACGAGGTGTTTTCTTCAGCCCATACAACACTCTCTTGAGTCTGCACACATGTGAATCCATGTCAAAGGTCTCAAAACCTTCTGTATTCTCAATGTACACTTCTTCCTCAATGATTCCATTTAGAAATGCAGTTTTTACATCCATCTGATGAATGCGCCAACCCATCTGCGTTGAGAGTGAAAAGATGTATCTTATGGAAGAGTACCTTGCGACAGGTGAAAAGGTTTCATCATAATATATATCCTCGATCTATGAGAAGACCAAGGCCACAAACCTAGCCTTGTATTTCTCAACACTCCCATTAGTAGCTTACTTTACCTTGTATATCCATCTTGAACTGACCACTGATTTGTCAACTGGTCTTGGGACAATTTTCCATGCATTGTTTTTGACAATGGAGTCATACTCTTCCACCATAGCATCAACCCAAGTGGGATCTTCCACTACTTCCTGAAATGAATATGGTTCAATCACAAAACATTTTCTCATGAGAGACATGTATCCAATAAATCGATCAGGAGACTATCTCTGTCTACGCTGTGAAGTACAGACTCCTACATTCTGTGTAGCATCTAGTCTCAATCTATCATCTTCCATGGTTCACTTTCTTCCATTTCTGATGGATGGATCTGCTTGAGTGGCTTCCTCCACTCCATGAATCTCCTCATGTGGCTGATCCACATCTTAAGACTCATCTTTGGGAACCAACAGTTCCTCTTCTACATGCAAGTCTAGCTCCCTCTCAAGCAACAATCGCATGGCATTCCCTTCATCGAATTTTATATCCCGTTTCATAACAGTCATCTTACTGTTAGGAAAATACACATGATAATTATGGGGTGTTTCTATGTACCCCACAAATATCCCAACTTCAACAGTCGGTTCCAACTTCTTCCTGGCATCCTTGGTCACATGCACATAAATAGATGAGCCAAAAATCTTAAAATGAGAAACATCAGGTTTCTTACCAGTGAAATCTTCTTCAAGTGTACTCATGCCAATTACTCTATGAGGACAACGGTTTTATACATAAACCACAGTATTTCATGCTTCCACCGACAAATGCATTGGTAGGCCCTAATCATGCAACATTGCTCGTGTTGCACCCACGATCATTTTGTTTTTCCTCTCCACAACCCCATTTTGTAGTGGGTTATGAGGCACTATGAGTTCTCTTAGAATTCCTTCTTTTCTGAAGAAGTCTTTGAATTCATTAGATATGTATTATCCACCATTATCGCTCCTTAGAGCCTTCACTTGCTTCCTCGACTCTTTCTCCACCAATGCTTTAAACTCACAAAAAATTGAGAATGTTTGATCCTTCTTCTGCATGAAGAATATGCAACATTTACGAGAAAAGTCATCAACAAAAATAACATAATACCTATGTTTTTATGTTGAAGGAACCGAGAATGGTCCACACATGTCTGTGTGAATTCTCTCTAGGACCACCAAAGCACGGTTCTCCTTTTCATGAAAAGTGGACTTTCATACTTCCCCATGGTGCAACCCTTGCACTGATCTAACTGAGAAAGTGTTCCCATTAGAAGTCTAGTAGATATTTGTTGCATGATCGTCAAGGCTCCATGATGAAGATGGCCCAATCGCATGTGCCATAATTCACCCTCGTCCCGGCTCACCACTTTTTCTTCCTTTCCCATCATGGCAGTGCAACCATCTACCTCCAACATGTAGATATTCTTAACTCGAATCCCTATATTCTTGACTTGACCCCTTGCTTTATGTCGTAGGAAATATTTTCCTTCACTGAAAATAACATCATAGACTCTGTCCTCCAACATTGCGACTAAGACCAAGTTTTTCTTCAGACCTGGAACATGCATAACATTTTTCAATTGAAATGGTTTACCTGACTCCCTCTGAAAAGTAATGGTACCAATTCTAGTTGCATTGTATCTTCCATGGTCACCCATCTCAATATGCATTCTGATATCTTTCTCCTCCAAGTCACTAAAAGACTCTCTATCTCTCGTCATGTGGAAGGAAGCACCACTATCCAAATACCACACGGATCTCGATGCACTTGATGCCATGCATGCAATCAAGGAGAAGTCAAGTTCAAATTGTGAGGTAAGGGCCTCACCAGTTCCATCTCCACAAACCTTGTTTTTCTTCCTCTTCTAGGGACAGTTAGTAGCGAGATGCCCATGTTCGTGACAGTGAAAACACATCACTTTGGACAAATCTAGCTTCTTGACTTTAGGCTCAGATTTTGAATGGAATCTCTTCCCCTTTCCTCTCCTTTCCTTTGAAGGCAAAGAAAAATCCTCTTCATCATCACGCTTTGATGAAGATCCATCTCTGGTGTTCTGCCTGAACTCCTCTTTCACTAGATCCGACCATAGTCGTTCCCAATCTGACAATTTTTCCCTTCCATTGACAGAGTCTTGATAATTGTGCCAACTCTTGGGAAGTCTTAGGAGTGCCAAGATCACCAAATCATCATCAGCGACTGTTATTCCCACACTCCCCAGCTCATCCCAACATTGGACAAACTTCATGAGATATTTTGGAATGGAGTTGCCCTTTTTCACCTTGATCTTCCTGAGTTTATCTTTGAGCGCCAATTTCCTATGGTCATTGTTGTTTTGGAATAGATCTGTCAAAACCTTCCACATTGCATGTGGTGTGGCTTTCCCATGGATACTTGAGACAATGTGGTCTCGTACTCCCTGCAACAGGATCCTCCTCACCTTGTCCACTTTCTTTTTCCATGCATCAAGATTTGCAGTGTCTGTAGCAACTGGCTTAGGAACATATCTATGAATGAATTCCTTCAAGCCATTGTCTTTGAGTACTTCCTCCATCCTGTCCTTCCAAGCAATGTAGTTCGAGCTGCCCTCGCGTGCATACTCCAACCTCAAGCCATTGAAATCCATTTCGATCTTGAATCAATTGTAGCACCAAGAAAAGTCTTTCTGCAAATTTGAATTCTATCCAATCACAAACTCAGCTTCTGCAATCCCTCTTGCTCATTCCAGTCTCACGTTGAACCTCCGCGACTGATTCTAACCCAGCCTGCAGACCTTACAAGCATTTCCTTACCTCCCAAGTTATTTAATTGTGGGATTTTCGCACTGTAATGCACAGTGGCTCGCGGAAATCTCTAGTGATTTCCGCATTGTGATGCACAGTGGCCCGTGGAAAGTATGCACCCTACGAATGTCTAGGGAAAAAAAATGTCTAGGTATTTCTGCATTGTAATGCACAGTAGCCCGCGGAAATGTCTAGTAACTTTTATGCGTGGACCAGTTAGTAGTACGCTGCCACACCCTGCTAGAGGAGGGACCCGCGAAAATTTTGAAATTTACGAACCTCACGTTCGTGGCTCTGATACCATGTATAAATTTCAATACCAATTAAGTATTTCCCAGATTCTCCTGATCTAACAATTATTTTTCATTTGTTAAATACAGAGTCACTTCCACTAATATTCCTGCGGAATTTAAACCACGATCGACAATGCAATATCAAGAACAAGAATAAATCAAACATAAAACAGATGTTTTATTGGGAAAGTGTAAAGCTAAAAACCCCACTATCATATATTATGTATATCATGGATCATGTAACAATCTCATACAAAACTCTAATCCAAGAGCTCTCAGTACAATACAATCGTCTCACACTGTCATACAAAAATCAACAAATACATGTGCCAATTCTCTGCCTCCAGACAGCCTGCCTCCCCTACACAATCCCTGCAATGGATGAATGAATACTCTACGCTAGGTTGCACATGCTCATGGGCATATCCATTGTGTGTGTGATTGCATGAGTGCACTTCACTCAAATCACAACTGATAGCCAAAATGTCCCTTTCACCTGTTATCTCAACTGGGTCTCCACTAGATCTGACATGCATGTAGTTAAGAATGGTAAATCTTCAGTTGCATGTGAGATCTCTGATTGTGAATTAATTAATAATTAATTCACTGAACTCTCACTAGTGCAAGTTTAGTTACAACTAGTACAACTGAGTTTAACTCACTTAACTGAGTTAAAATACTTTACAACTCACATAACTACACTATTAATTCTGTTACAACTCCAAATCACTCAGTTATAAATGAGATAATAGATTAATATTTATTGTCCAATTTATTTAAGGGAAAAATAAATTAGACACACATTTCTTGTTGACTTTTCAACACTTTGATTGGTTGTCTTCAAATTAATTTTATTTACATCATCATTTTTTATGAGAATTAAAGTTGCCTTTACGCTTCTTATGTCATGATTTATTTTTCTCCCCAAACTCTTTCTTGCACTTCTATCAATTTTGTTCCTCAATTTTGACAACATAATAGTAGGTGGATCACAACAAAGAGATTATTAGAAGATTCATTTATGTTTGGATGTTTATGTGTAGGTGAATGTGTTGTTTTAGAACCAAGTGTCATTTAGATTCCCAAATAGCCAGTGTTGTACGTTGGATATGAAATGCATTGGTTTCATGCTTTGTTCCTTATTTTTTCTAGCTGATTTTAGGTTTCATGCTTTGTCCCTTATTTGTTTATGAACATGTTGTATAATTTTCATTACAAATATCTAAATATATACCAAATTATTTGACTATAATTGTATGTTGTACTTATAATGTTTTGATGGATTTGTTGTAATAGGTAATTACAATGTCAACTCCAAATGAGAAAAGAGAGCTTGTTATGTTAAAGCGACAAATGGTGATTCATGGTGATGGGAAATGTTTTTCCCTTGTTGTGAATGCAGGGGTTTTAATGGAAGAAGACTACCTTTAAAAATAGTTGAAAAACATTGTAGGGAGAATGGGCACATTTAAGGGGGCAATGAATATCGTCCCATGGTAAGTAATTAGTTATTATAGATCTTTAAGGGTATTATACATTAATTATTTTTTTTAATTTATCTTTCAAAATAATATGTGTGATATACTCTAACTGTATTTTATTGCTTCTATTGTTTTTTATTAAAGAAAAATCATCCTAAGAATGTGAAGTCACTTAGCAGGGGACGTTTTCATAGAGATAATACTGAAGAACAAGCTGAACTTAATCGTGTGGATAATGATGATCACGTTATTCCTATGGAAAATGATGATATTAATAATACAGTTGATGATTATGGGACAAATAGATTGATCCAAGACATTTATAATGCTCCAATGGATGATGATGTCAACTTGGAGGAGGA
>JZKD02S1710528.1:602926-624967 GCA_000966675.3 Picea glauca | reverse complement strand
ATCTAGACCTAATCTCTATAGCTCCCTAAAGCTACTAAAGCTACTAACTTGGCACTCAATTTAGGACTGACATAACTATTACAAAGACAGTCCCACCATTTTAATGCTAGATATATATTCACTCTGACACAATCCTCCATTCTTGGAAGTTTTGGGGTGATTAATATATCATTTGATTTATTGCAATGTCTAGAACAACATACCATTGTAACTGTGTTTGGTTGTCTCCAAAATTACTCTGCATTTTTCATCTAGGGCATTAACTGACTAAAGCCAATAACTTGGATCATGTTCCTTCTAACTAGAWTTAGATACTAAGTTCCATATAAGTATACCTTGCAATTGTTGTTGTCACCATGTTTGTGTGGGTTTGTTCTTTTGGTCACTTGTTTATTAAATATTTCCTTGAGCTAATGATATAGTTGAACCTGTGACAAGCACACAATTGTAATTATGCTCCCTATAGTTAAGTGCAACTTATAATCATTTATCATAAATAAGGAAATGATATTTTTCTTAAATTTGGATTTGAGTCCTAGTTGATGCCATAATTTATATCTATGTGTTGTGTGGTGATTAATTGTAGCAATGGGAAGAACTTCTTATCATTCAATCGAGTTCAGTAATGAGGTGTGTATTGTCTTTTTCTAGACTATGAATAGGATATTTAAAACAATCCAATATCAAGGTTCCTATTCCATTCCACATGCCCTATGAGTGGAAGGAATGCCCTTTTAGAACCCCTTGTCCATCTGATGAATGTGTTCTTTTTTTAACCAATTCTCTCTAAGGTGATATTGTTTTCTTATTATTTCACTATCTATGTCTACCTTTGGTGTCATCGCCTATGTTATCCACTTTTGTTGTAATTTCAAGGTAAGTATAAATACAATTATATTTTGAGGATGATTCATATTTTCATCCATGAATTGGATATATACAATTGCAATCTTTGAGTGTGAAAAGTACTCCACTTTGTTTTTGTAAGTGGCGGGGGTGTCATGTCCAACACTGGTGGTCCCTTCTCTGTTATGTTAAAAACAAATACCTAGTTTCCTTTTTTTTGTGTATATAAGATAACCACCCTTTGTGTCAACACTTCATTTATGTCCTCTACTACCGACACTCTTGCAGTTCTCTCTCTACTTTATTTTGGTATGCATACTAGACTCTGGACTTTGGAAACTATCCTTATTTTAGTATTAGTGTGATTTGACCATATTTTAATTATGTGGATTTATGGATTTGATTTCAATGGTGTGTCCATATTTGGTTTTCAAGTTATGGGAACCATGATTCTTGATTTTATTTGGAAAGCTCATGTTGAAATATTTTAGCATATCATAGAAAGTAGATCATTCAAAATAGTTCACTACTTGATTGTAATTTTCCATATGGTAGTTGGTCCTCCAAGAACTGGGAATGATCACTATATTTTGATATTCATCCTTTCTTTGAAAATGGCCTTTTCATTTCTCCACTACAAGTTTCATTGGCATTCAAAAGGGAATTGGTTCTCATTTATTATGTCTTTATCATTTCCCAAATTCCATAGTCAAGAGAGATAGGCCATCTATTATTATTCCTATTATACATGTCATCATCACTACAAGGATGAAGTTAATGATACTAACCTTCAATAGAAGGACTATCAAGGCCTACTAACAAAACAATTTTATCCTACAAATCATTTATAGAAAAACATGAAAATTTCCATGGCCTTGCACTCTAGTTTCAATGCTTCCAGTAGTTGGTGGATGGGTAGTATTTGACCTCTAAGCCTATTGAAAATGTGAATGCTCCATTTTTTGGTCCTCATTGAGTGACATATTTTTTATTGGGAGCAAACCCATTGAAGACTTCTAAATGTACTTGTGCCTATAGAATGCCAACCAGGGTGAATACTCATGCTCCATCTTCTTTACATGTCATTGTAGCTTCTAAATTTCAGCTTCTTATTCCCTGGATTTTTCTCTTAGGCATTGATTTTCCACATCTAACAGGAATTCATTCGATTTAATAGTTCCCAACTACTCCGAAAGGGAGGTATGTTGCTGTAAAATATCCTCCACCCAATGCTCTAGATTCACCTTCCACAATTTGAGACTTGATATTAAATCCCCTAGCATGGATTGAGACTCATCACAATGGTGCTTACATCTAGAAATGACAAGGTAAATTGGATCACCGGTATTTACCATTAGGGGGTTGACTCCAGTGCCATCTCCCAAGTACATAATGAAAGCATGCTTATGTAGCTTTCTAGTCTCGGCTTATTTCTGTGTGAATGACATATTTTATTTTCTTAAAAACCCCAACATTCGTCTCTCTAGCGATGAATAGGTTTTTCTCTTGTATAGCCATTTGGTCGCAAAGTATGTAACTTCGTTTCTCCAGCGACTACTTTTTCGTCCTTCGTTTGACCTTTTTATCTTCATGGTTGGTCGGTCTAGCGACTAATATTCGTCATTCTACTGACTAACTGTGGTTTATTGACTAAGTTTTCCATGGTTGCCTTGGTCACTCTTGCGACTAATATTAGTCGTTAGACCGACTAAAATTCGTCACTAGACCGACTAAAATTTGTCACTAGACTGACCAAGGTTATGTTTTCCTTAGAGATGCTAGAAAGGCTTGAAACTAAATTTGGTCACTAGACCGACTAATCTTCGTCGATGGACTGATGAAAAAAAAATCATATTGGTCGCAACAATGACCCTATTCTGATGAAACTTTGTCGCAAAAATGTTCAAATTTAGTAGTGACCAGACACATCCTACCAATGGAGGGCTGACTTGAGGACCTTAATCAGACAACTCAACTTGCTAATTTTCTGAGCAAGTGTTGATGAAATTAACCCCCAAATCTATGCAATTAGATTCAGCCAATAGCCTGGCTAATCCTTGGCCCTTTACCAATTTGGTGGGCTTTATTTCTAGATCAAATTCAATGATTTTGGCAATCCACTTGCTCCTTCTTCCATCTATGTTAGGCTGAATGAGAATCTCCTTCACAGAATTTGAAGGGATATATTCAATGACACTTGAATGCATAACATAGACCCTGAAGGCCTTGAGGGATTTCACCAAAGCATAGGCATGTTTTTCCATGATGTCATATTTTACTTCAGCATATCTCAATGCCCTACTAAAAAAGGAAATGGGCTTCTCTAACCCTTCAGCATTCTTCTGCAATAAAACGGATGCCACTGTGTCAAATGACGCAAAGGAAAAATCAGAAAATCTTTGGAGTAGTTAGGACTGATGAGCATAGGTGCCTTAGTCAAGGCCTTATTGATCTAGTTGAAAGAATCTCTGGAATCAACGGTACATTTCACTTCATTCCCCTTTCTGAGCATGGTTGTAATTTATTTAACTAGTTCAAAAAAATTTGAAATAAACCTCCTCAGAAAATTTGTTTTACCCAAGAAATACTGAACCTCTTTATTGGATCTAGGAAAAGACAAGAATTGGATGGGCTCCACTCTGTTTGGATCAATCTTTACCCCTTCAGCTGACACAATGTTCCCCAATAATTTTCCCTCCTTCATGGAAAACAATGACTTCTTAGGATTTAGGGAGAGACCAAATTTTCTGCTTTTCAAGAAGACCTTTCTCAGATGATAACAATGCTCTTTATCAGACCTAGGGAAAACTATAATGTCATCTAGATATATGACTCCAAATTTATCCTTTTCTCTAATGAAGGAAATTTCCATAGTTCGTTGGAAGGTTTCACATGCGTTCATAAATCCAAAGGGAATCTTAGTGTACATGGATGTACCCCAGGGAGTAGTGAATGTTGTCTTTTCTCTAACTTCAAGCAAGACAAAGATCTAATTCTAGCTAGAAAATCCATCAATCATGGACATCCTAGATGCACCTGTCACCCTCTACAATATGTGTTCCATTTTTGGCAAGGGATAATTGTCCTTCTTAGAGCTCCTGTTCTGGTTCTGGAAATTGACACAAAGTATGATTTCTCCATTCTTCTTTCTCACTGGGACCAAGTTGGCCACCCATTCAGAATACCTCAAAGGAATGATAATCTAGGCAACTAGAAGATTTTTTACCTCCTTTTCCATAATAGGCAGCAGCATGGGAAATTTTTGTCTCAATTTATGCCTAAATGGTTTGGCCTCTTCCTTCAATGGATCCTATGCTCAATGATGCTTGTATCGTATGTTTTAAGATCTTCATATGTCCAGGAAAACACATCAGCAAATTTTTTTAACAGTTATGCATATTCATCCCTTTGTTCCCTTGACATACTTCTCAACAACTTGACAAATTTTGGATCATTCTCTATACCAATATTGCACTCAGCTACATCAGCATCATCAGTTGAACGGTTAACTTTCACTGCCACATCATTCCTGTAAAATAGTCTTTCCAAAGGAATGAGTCCCTTTGGAATATGATTTCTAGGCAACCGAACAATATGATGATTAGAAATTTTGTTCAGGAAAACATCAGCATGAGGATTACTTTCAGAATCATAATCTTGATGAATATGTAATGTAGAAAACTCACCAACAGTCTCAAGGAATCTTTTGATCTCAAGATCATCTTCAAACACTTTCCAATGCTTGACATTGTCAGGTATAGAGGGTCTATATTTTACTTCTACGTGATACTTGATTTTAGGTGGCAAAGGGACTCTGAAATTACTTGTTGAAATGACTAAAGAATCAACCATGGTATTCTCCCCTCTTGGAATGAATGAAATGTTGAAATCTAAGAAAAAAATGTCAACTAGGTCCCACGTTTCATTTCTATAATTTCTTAGCCTAGGGTGCTTAGCTTGATAAATATTTTTGACCTGATTGACAATTAATTCATCATCCCCAAATACTGAAATCTCTTCAATCCCCATGTCCTTTGCATCCCTTAAACCCAAAACAAGAGCTTCATGCTCAACCACATTATTGGTGGTTTCAAATTCTAACTTGTAGGACAGAGTTATAGTCTCTTGAGTGGGTGAAATAAAAATCACTCCAGCACCAACACCTTCCCTAGAATAGGCTCCATCAAAAAAAAAATTCCAAATAGAGGTGATTGGAGGAGAATATTCACAAAAAGAAATGGGCCATTTTCTGATTTCAAGAGGGGGTTCAAGAGTATCGGTGAGCTATAGAAAACTAGATCCCAAATCAGTATCAAGAGAAAAAATAGGATGGTTTGTGTGGTTTTCTTCTTCACTAATGATGTAGGCCAATTGAGGTTCTCTGTAAAGTCTTCTATGCTCCCCCCCAAACACACAAATGGTATCATAGGTGAGGTCCATATGCAAGGTTCCCCAAGTCTTTTTATCCAAGATCTTGACAAGAGCATGCCAAACTTGGGGGGGACATCAACCACCACAATATCCATGTCCACACTTTTTAAGGGCAGCTGAAACAAGGTCACAACCAGATATTTGATGACCCCGAGACATTACACCTTCCTAGAGTCAAAATATTATAAGTCATGGTAAGTCTTTGTGATTTCTTGTCCAAGTTCATCCATGATAGTTTTGGGCATTATATTATGAGATGCCCCTGAGTCCATCAAATAGTTATGCAACACCTTGTCATGTATGTTCAGTGAGGTGTAGAAGGGAGAGGATGAATCATCTATGTATTCTACCAAAGGACCTAATATGACTGCTGGATTTTCATCTTGAATATTTACTGAGTCTGTGGAATGAGATGAAGGCTTGGGTTGAAACATTTTCAAGAGGCACCTTTTGAAGTCTTCATTCTTGAATAGCTATGAAACGGGTACAGGGATTCTAATTTTTTTAATTTATGCTCAAAATTAAAAGAGGAGGGGGGCTTTAGAATCTCTTTTAATTATGGGACTGGGATTTTGACCACTAGTGGGGGTTTCTATACCTCCTTATATTTGTTGTTGTTTGCTATATTTTTAGAAGGCTTCTCTGCTCTGGTAGGTTGATTAGGAATGTCAGACTTCCATTCTTTCTTTTTGGACCTGAGGTTATATTTATTTGGATTGCTACTGGTCTTCTCCCCCTTACTCACCTCATTTAGTTGGTTGTCCATGAAGGACTCCTCGTATTCAAATATGATTAAATGGGGAAATGAGGAGGTGTCTCCAAGGAAATGGATTTTAGGATCAACCTCTTCTTCCTCTCCTTTTTCATTAGTAACAAGGTTATTTTGGAGAGGGGTTTGGATTTTTTGATCATTCCTATCCCTTCCTCTTTGATCTTTTGGGATAATATGGGGGGTGTTATTTGCTCTTCTGAAGTTACCCTTATTTTCAACATTAGGGGGATTCCTATATCTCTTCTTTCCTTCCAATTCCAACCTTTCCATTCTAGCAAAAAGTGATTTTAGTAACTTGGTTACTTCATCCATTTGAGGGGGGGCAGTAGAGGAACCAGAGGCTGAAGCCTTGGGCCTACCTTTTTTTCTTTCTCTATCAACCTTATTCCTAAGCTTGTCAACTGCCAATATATTGGACTCCACTTCTAGGGTTGCATCTTGCATATGAGCCAAGGAAGTGCCTCTTATTTCTCTTAATAGAAGGGAAAAATCAGGGTCGAAAGCAATAGAATAAGTAATTTTGGTAGAGGTTTATGTAGTTTTAATCTCAGTAGGAATCTTATTATACATTTTGTTAAACCTCTTGTAAAATTCAGAAACAGATTCCCCTTCTCTATTTTTAAGTGATCAAAACTCTGTACTATAGTAGATGAAGTCTTTTTTAGCCCCCTAATGTTCTAAGAATGCATCATCTAGGGCTTCAATCCCATCAATAGATCTAGGATCCAAGGCCCTAAACCATTTCCTAGCCTCCCCATCAAAGCTATGAACAAAAATCCTCATCCATACATCTTCATCTACAATAACATAGTTATCTGCATAACTGTAAAAGGATGCAAGGTTCTCTTCTGCAGTTATGTCTCCCTCAGCTGTGAAATTAGGCAACTACTTAAGGTAGCCACCAGCTGGGAGAGCATTCAGAGGCTGAGACAAGACAAGAGAGGCATATCTAGCAGCCACTATGGCATCCATTATGTTCCTAGGGGAATTATCACCTGCCATTGGGATGTGAATTGGAGGAGAACCAGGAGGAGATGGAGTTTGAACAAGCGATACTGGAACTATGTTCCTGGGAGAAATGGGGAACAACTGATGATTTGGAGAAGAGGCTGCAAGGATCGAGGGAATAGAGGTTTCCCCTTCTGTAAATGAAGCAACTCTAATAGGGGGAGGAGCGGTAAAGATCAGAGTGGGAAAATATTCTAAGGTCCTGGGTCTAAACCATGGTACAACTTTAGGGGAAACAAGAGTGTCAAATACTTCTCCTTCCAAACCGAGACCAGGAGGGGAGAAAGCAGCAGGAAAACTCCCAAAAATTAAATTTTTGGAAACTCCAACAAATGGTATAACAGGAGAATGAGAAGCATATACTGGAGTTCCTAAAGAAGGAGTATGAAAATTACCAAAAGTACATGGTACAATAGCTGAAGTACCTTCCTGAGGGGTCTTTCTCTTTCTAATCATTCTCTCTGGGTCAGCTTTAGGTGTTTCTAGAGGCAGTTGTAGAGTAGACCTCGTGTGTCTACCTTTCGTAGCTACAACTAAAACAATGGAGTGGAAACAATGGAGTCACCACAGTGGAGTCCCTAGGTGCAAGATGCAATATTCAATGGTTCTAATGTCGGATGCACCTTCATAATTAGAAGCTCTTTGTCGCTCTATCCCAGGGAAAAGTCTTCAATTCGTTCCTCGGCAACGACACCAGAAATGTTAGCACTAGAATTCACCTTCTGATTGTGTTTAAGGTAAGCATAGTACCCATCAAATTATATGTCACAATGAATAATTTTAAAGAGGTCAAATGGGTGCAGACTCCAGAAAATATTGTTTTAACTCAGAAAACTGGACTAGCATGCACAAGCAGGTGAGATCTTGATCAACTTCAGTCAGTAAATTTTAGTAAGGGTGAGTAGGAGGAAGAATAAGTGAGGAGGATGCATAGGTCTGTTATGGACATTAGGTCTTCCAACAACCTAAGGATGAAAAACTTCAAACAAAATATCCTCTTGGATTCAAAGCTTCAGAAAACTAAAGATCATTATAACAGGATTGAAATCAAACATACATCCCAATTCAGTTAAAACAATCCATGTGAATCCTTCAATCATGAACTGTTGGCCCTTGACCAAGTTTTGAAGTTACTTGGTCATATTTGACCATTTTTGGGACTTCAACAGCCTGTTGAATATGGATCACTATATGAAGCAGAGATCAAGGGATCTCAGCCCACTTTCGGACCCCTTTTTTGGGTTTTGGGAGTGTAATGGGAAATGGATCTAGGCCCATGGGTTTACCCACATTTAGGCCCACTTTTGTAATGTATAAATAACCATCTAGGCATCTAGTGGAGAGGGGGGAGAGAAATATTGTATGTTATCTATGTGATATAGGCTAAGTGCCAAGAAGGGATCTGTGTGATTGAGATCTTTGTGCATTCTGTATAGACTTTCAAAGCTTAGTGCAAGTCACTGTGTGAAGATATAGAAGTCTTTGTACTGAAAGGCAAGGAAGAAGGATCTAGCGGGCTGTGCAGATCTTCTATTCTGTGCGAAGTAAGGGTTTCTACGACTTTGTGCATGTAACCGATTAGCTGACAATAATAAAGAAGAAGAGTTGGTGGATGTAGCCCCACGGTGGGGGTGAACCACGTAAATCTGTGTGTTATGCTTTGTGCCCTGACTTGTTGTGTTTATCTCTGCTTTTGCTAAGTGATTTGATATATTTAGATGGATATATTTATTCTTTGTGCTTATTAGATGTGTATGAATAGTAGATATGATATCTATGAAGATTCTTAGTGTTGATCTACTGGATCGAATCTGATTTACTGTTGCTAAGTACTAAGATACATTAGATCTAAGTGGATTTTGCGATGCTCTCTACTATCTGTGAAGTATAATAAGGACTAACTATTGGTGAATGATTGATGTTAAGTTCTCTATAAGCGATATGATCACATATCTGTGTCCCAGCTAAGTTTGCAGACACCTGAGTCTTGCAACCACCCCTGCCTCTACCTCGGGTGAGACTTCATCTGCTTCGCAGGTGTTGTCGAAAGGGTCGGTAGTTAGGGATTTGTTGGTGCTCTCTTGTAGCATTGAACCCTGGGTTTTCCCCTGTGCCAACATGGACACTTCAGTATCAGAGGAAAATAATATGAAAAGGAGGTTGACTTTCATTAAACAAGAAGTCTCAAATCAAAATACATAACCAAAGAACCAGAGCTTCATCAAAACTTTACAATGCGGAAGCCTTGATTAACCATCGACCATAACAAAATATCAAAATGAACTATTTATGCTCAGGAGTGACTACCACCACTAGAGGAGAGATCAAGACAATGCTTTCAATTCTTTATGTCTACATGTTCTCTGGCAGATTGTGCATGCAATCTCTTGTCAGATGTGAGCTCTGTCAGACACAACGTGCTTTCAGTAGGGACCTGACTTGCTAGTAGTCTTGTCTCCTTAACCATAACTTATAAACCTTCCATTTATGGGGGAGATGATATTTCAACCACCTCCCCCGCTTCCATTAACTGTATTCATCGGGATCAAGATGAACATAATTCAACTTTGTGCTTGGAAAACGTGACGGTTTCACTCTACTCCTTTGCCACATGGATCTTTGTTGGATGCTTGCCTGGAAAGCCGACAGGTGGACGTGAATGATAACGGTGGAGAGATGGTGAGGTGATTGGAAAGAACCGACATGGATCAATGACGGATTGATAGCCAGGTGGATGATGTGGATGGTGGAATGATGACTAGGAATGCGCAGGTGCCGACCTGCGGGAGATGAGGTGTAAAGGAGTGAGGGTGATGCGGAATAGGGAGAAGACGTGGAGGTAGAGGGATGTGAGTGGTCAAGGGGGATACGAAAACATGATGGAGGTGACATGGAGGGGAAGTGGAAGATACATATCGAGAGGTGAGAGGGGAGATGTGACCGCAGGAAGGGGACAGACACGCGAGTGATGTGAGTGGAGGACAGGTGGAGGACAGGTGGCGGCCGGAGAGATAGCGGTAATGGGAGGTGGTAAGGAGGTTATCTTTGAGGGGGGGGTAGGTGGTAAGTTTTAAATCATATTTGGGGGTCTGAGTTTCTGAGAGGGCGACACATAGTGGGGAGCCCGCACCTGCAAAACCACCAACTCGGACCCCCCCCCCCCATTAAAGGCAGAAGGTTGGGGGGGTCCTATATGAAATAAGGACCATAGATCTAAGAATGCAGGCACTGAGATCTGAACGCTCCATATTCATAACCCACTGAGTGACCAAAAATTAGGATAAAAGGTAAAAGTGGGTTGCGGAGACCACCCCCTTTTGCATTTCTTCACCAAGGGGTTATTCCCTAAGGAAAAACACCCCTTTACAAACATATGTGCTAACACTTAGGGCATCCTATTTCTCCCACAAATTCTTATTTATGTATTAAAACTAACCTATAGCTTTTAGGGATGATTTAAACTATAACCCTAACCATTAATTTCTCACAAACTAACCCTAGATTAACCCTTTAACTTTGCTAGTTTAACCTACTAACCTAGGTGCATCTATTGGGATACCTTTTGGAACTTTCTGATGGTCATATTTGATGTTGTACTTCATTGAATGATACAGCCATAAGGCTGATATACTTCTGCATAATTTTACTTTTATGACAACCATCTTTATTCATTCTTGAAGTGTTATTTTCGGTCCAGATTGGTTACTAGTTTTATTGTTGACATTGCTAACTAATATAGACCTTTTACTTGTTGATTTGTCCATAATCTATTTCTGATTTACTAACTTGTATTATTATATATTTTAGGGATAGAAAGATTAACTTTCCAATCCATTACTATACTTGGTTGTAAAAGTGTCTTTTCTTGTGTCTCAGGCAGGTTCAGGTGCACCGAAAACTATCTCTTTACTCGATATCCATTTATCTCTCTTTACTTACCATTTTCAACCAATATATTATTCTATCACTTGACCTTCTGGGGTACTTCTCCTTACACCTCCCTTAAGCCTTCTCTTTCCCCATAGGTTCTATGGGATCGCCTCCCGGGAGTGACCTTAGTCACCCCCCAAGTGCGGGACCTACATCGAGGTGACATTGGGTGTAGTGTCCCATAGTTGTAGTGCATGATTTTGTGGTGGGGTCAGGATTTTCCCAAACTACAACTTGTTCTATAACATTTTGGCACCATTTTCGGGGAGGATTTTGAATCCTCTTTGTTCCCTAAATGACACTTTTTTCCAGTCTCTTTCCCAAATCGTTCACCCCAGTCTTTCTTGGCGACTCCACTCCAAGAACCTACACACTTCCTTTGACAAAACATCTTCAAAGTTTGTCTAGCAACTCAACCTTTATTGAACCCACCTTTCCATTACGTACCTTTCCCCTGCTTCCCCTTTTCATCCTTTGATAGGCCTTGCTCTCCCATGGAGACTCCTTTTAGATGTTCTTCTAGCTGATGGGACTATGGAACCTTGGAATCAACCAAAACCTCTTCATTTCTAATGGAAGGAAATTTTGCAGATGGAAAGGGAAGGAGTTGCTAATAAATCCGTTGAAGAGATGATGAACCAAGTAAAAGAGTTATTGAATGAATATGCAGAAGACCAATCCCTCATAGATGGAGAGGTTCTTGAAGAACATGCTTATGCATAAATATTCCAAGAAGATCCTGATGAAGCTTATCATGTTGAAGATTCTGAAGAGAACACTATGAGTTATGAACCTTTCAAGATCTTGATGACAGCTTGTTCCATGATCTTGGAAGTCAAGGAGTACTAGAAGAGCCCTCAAATATAGATGGCCAACATATTTACACTTGCATATAGATTGGAAAATGTGGATGGGATATGCCTCTTTTCACCTTTGACAGAGACCCCACCTACGATGTTGAGGGTATCCCTCAAACAAAGGATTGGTCTCCATGCATATATGACTCAGATTTTTAGGATGGTGATGGTGGTATGATCACAGATTTGTTTGATCCATTTGAGGATGAATTGTTACAATATCTTCAAGGTGATTTCCATTCATCCCTTTGTTGATGTTTGGAAAACATCGGGAAGACATTCGCTTAGAAAAATAATTAATAATATAATTATTGATTATTAAATGTCATATATAATAAGTAAATGATAATAATAAATAGTTATTGATTATTCAAGGGATGCATCCTTTCATGGATGGTCACCATATGTTCCCTATATATGGAACACTCATCATTGTAATAATACATCGATCATATCTCATATGAAGAAAAACCAACATGGTATCAGAGTAGGACTGGGCCGATTCCCATACAGGAGGGCCCGGGTAAAAGAAAAACCAACACTTCCGTCTTAAATTATGACATGGAGCTTTGAATTTGATTGTATATCATTTTGTTGTATATGTTATTATGTAAAACCATGAATTGGAAAACTATTGCATGATGAAAAAATAAACGGAATGCCAATGGTCCCGAAATCGAAGTCCTCACAAAAAAATCTGATCTGTTTGGCTTCATATGATACGCTTTTCGATTGATAGCAATAGCAATCTGTAAATAGACGAGATGTCTTATTATCGACTACGTGAATGCATACTCCATTGGGCGATGCAATCGATTTCAAACAACTTGCTACAGCTAAGAAGAACTGGAAGCACATGGGTTTGATATATATTTCAAACCTTATCATCTTCCCACATGGAAACTTGCAATAGAAATAATGGGAGACTATTATCTAGAAATTATTTTTCAAACCTTATCATGGAAACTTGCAATATCAACAATGGAGAGGGAGATTTTTACGCACCATATTTGTTTCCAGTAAATCACTACAGTATTTAGGAAGGGGTATGATCGAATACCAGCCATCACAATTCCCTAGTTTTGAGAAGGCAGACGCCTTGAAGGATTCCCTGGGTAATTGGCTCAAAATTCTGTGATTCCCAATTGCATTTATGCTTCCCCCAGATACCAAGATCGAAGTAATGATGGTCTTATAAAACCTTGACAATGAACGTGTTTCATGAATAATGGACCTGTCTTCCTATGTATGGACAATGAGTTCATCAAGGTTGTCTTTGGACATATGGACAATGAGTTCAGCAAGGCTTATAATGGAATCTAGGTTGAATCTGGGCATTGTCAGTGCATAAAATTCAAATAGAGATGGAATGAAAAACATAAATAAAATAAGGTTAACATTGACCATTCAAGACATATATAACTAAACATAACTTTTAGGGTTTCTGAAGTACCTGTAATACAAGTCGGTTCAGATTTGTGTATGTGGTACATTCAATGTCCAAAGAACGATGACAAATGTCATAAAACGTTTCATTATCAAGGAGAATGGCCACATCGGTGTGTTCAACAAGAGAGTGGAGGAGCCAGTTCCACAGAGATCAATCCCAGAGGAGGGAAGTTTTTGACAGAGTAGAGAAGCTACTCTCAGTCTTAGTTCTTAGCAGTTACAGAGTCCCAAAGGGAGTAGTTGCAAAATCCCAGAGGGAGTAGTTGAGGAGAGAGTGGAGGACCTACTCTCAAAGAAAATATCTAGATAGTTCTTTGTAGTAAACACCCTAATCCATCTTGTGATTTGAGAAGACTAAGTTGTAGAAGAAAAAGTGTACCAGTTTGGTACAGTTGGATATGTCTTAGGAGATGAAGAAAAGTTGCAGATATATACAGTTCTAACTAGGTAGAGAGTGCACTTGATAGAAAGCGCACCAGAGGGTGCTGCCTCAGCTTGAGATCAGTCACGACTCATGGAAGCAGACTTCTATAACACTCAGTACTGCAGAGGTAGAATATATCATAGCCAATTATGCAATTCATGGAAGCAATGAGGCTTAAGAGGCTTCTCGCAAGATTTCATCTGAGACATGGTGCAGATGAAGCAACCAGGCTTCAACACACAAATGAGAAAGATGGTGTAGACTTCATCCTGACGTGCCTCAGATGGTCATATGAATGAAACAATACATTGGTTTCAAAAGGAAACCTCGATATGTATTTTGAGATATTTAGTCCATGAGGGAACCTTAATATTTATTAGACATTGGTTTCATAAGGAAACCTTTATATGTCAAATAAGGTCCAAGATGGAATTCCCTTTTAGAGGGAGACAATTGAGCCAATTGATCCCATTGATCCTATAGCTCCAGTTAATGTTTCCAGAGATATTGTAGTAGGTTGAAAGATACTTGCATGGGCTCATTAGACTCTGCAGTAGGTAGAAGTACATGCAACTCCTCATGGCACCTTCTGAGAGAGAAAGAGACCTCATAGATATTTGTGCTATGCTGCAACTATGAGCCACATCATTGATTCTGAGCCTTCTTGTTATGAGGAGGCATCTAGTCAGCCAATATGGAGAGATTCCATGATGGAGGAGTATCAATCCATCATGAAGAATGATGTGTCAGATATTGTTCTGAGACCTGAGGGGAAGTTTGTAGTGACTTCTAAATGGATATACAAGATCAAGCACATAGTTGACAGGAGCATCGAGAGGCACAAAATGAAATTTTTTGCTAGAGGATTCTCTCAGGTGGATGGAATATATTTTGAGGAGACATTTTATATTGTTTCTCAATAAAATTCTATCTAGATGATTATTTTCCCTACAACATCCATGGGTTGGAGAGTACATTAGATGGATGTAAAGACAATCTTTCTCAATGCAGAGATTGAGGAATAAGTATACATCGAGGAACCATATGGTTTTTTGATACATGAGACAGAGTCTCATGTGTTTAGGTTGAAGAAGGCATTGTATGGACTCAAGAAACCACCTTGATATTGGTATGCGAGGATTGATGCACACTTGATGATTTTTGGGCTTCAACAAAAGTGTTATCGATCCCATCATGTACTACAATATTTTTAATGGTGAGTCCCTGATTTTTTTCCTCTACGCTGATGGTTTATTTCTCACTAATACAAAGAGCCTTACTATTGAATGAAAGTATGTGTTGAACTCTAAGTTTGAGATGAAGGACCTTAGTATGATGCACTAATTCTTGGTACTAGAGATGTGGAAGAGAAATGATGAGATCTTCCTGAGTCATGGGAAGTACATAGTTGAGATATTGAAAAAGTTTGGGATGTTGAACTTGAATCCCATGGCTACACCAATGGTGATGAATCCGAAGAAACTAAGTGTGTCTTCTTCTGATTCCGACAAAATTGATATGAACTTGTACAAACAACTGATTGGATCATTGATGTATCTCATTAACACCAAACCAGATGTTTTCTATGCAGTGGGTGAACTTAGCCATTTTATGAGTCAGTAGATATAGACACACTGGATTGTTGTGAAGCATGTGTTGTGATACCTGCGAGGCATAGTTGGACATGGTCTAAGATATACTTCCAATATTGATATGATATGGCAGGAATATATTGACCTTGATTGGGCAGGGAGTGTAGTGGATAGAAAGAGAACCTTCAGGTGTTGCTTCACTTTGGGATCTTCCATGGTTTCCTGGTGTAGCAGGAAACAAACTTCTATGTATTTGAGCACAAGAAAAGAAGAGTACATTTCATTAATTATGTTAGTCCGTGAAGCAGTGTGGTTTCTCAAGATCCTTGCATATTTATCCAAACATGTACTAGATTCCACCATTCGTCATTATGGTAACCAAAGTTGTGTGAAGATCTCAGATAATCCAGTGTTTCATGACAAATAGAACCACATTGATATCAAGTACCATTACATCCGAGATATGGTGTAGAGGAAGGAAGTATTGGTGTTGTACCTTCCTATGGATGAGAAGGTTTATGATATTCTTACCAAAACAGGACGAAGTTCAAGTACTTCCATGACATACTTGGAATGGTAGATAATGCCTCCCTTGTTGAGAAGGAGTGTTGATGTTTGCAGCTTCCTGAGACATTCTCCAGATCGTACTCCTCTGTGACTGAGTTGAGTTTATCTGTGATTACACTTATCCGAGAAGGGATAAGCGAGTTTGCACTTATAGCCCAATGTCCCATGTGGAGAGCACGTGAGGACATGTCAAGGGAGTTGACCCTTGACATCACACACTATGGGAGTTGACCCTAGTGTTTCTAGAGGGTTTAGCCTCCAGAATTCCACATGGGAGTGCCATGTGTGACAAACTTTCTCCAGATCGTATTACTCTATAATTGAGTTGAGTTGATCTGTGAGGACACTTATTCGAGAAGGGATAAGTGGGATACTTATTCGAGAAGGGAAAAGTGTGTTTGGGCTTATATCCCAACTTCCCATGTGGAGAGAACATGAGGACATGTCAAGGTATTTGAGCCTTGATATCACACACTATGGGAGTTAACCTTAGTGTTTTAGAGGGTGTAGCCTCTAGAAGTCCACATGGGAGTGCCATCTGTGACAAAATTTCTCTAGATCATACTCCTCTATGATTGAGTTGAGTTGATATGCGAGGACACTTATTTGAGAATGGATAAGTGGAACACTTATTCAAGAATGGATAAGTTCATTTGGGCTTATAGCCTAACGTCCCATGTGGAGAGAACATGAGGACATGTCAAGAGAGTTTACCCTTGATGTCACACGCTATGGGGAGTTGACCCTAAGTGTTCCTAGAGGGAGTAGCCTCTAGAAGTCCACTTGGGAGTTCCATGTGTGACCAACCTTTTGATATTGTGGTGGTTGTGTACCATTTGCGGAGACTGAATGTCTCTAGAAAGTAGTTTTGTACTACTATGAAAAGATACCTCCCTAGCTAAGAGGGAGTATTGATGTTTTAACATAGAGCAGACCTTCTCCTAGATTTGGATGTAGACCAAGGGAGATATGATACATTTATCATAAAGGTACACTTGTGGTAAGTGGGCCTAGATGTAGTCCTTCCTTGATCATGACAAGGAATAATATGGACTCGAGGTGCTTGAAGTGCTTTCCACATGTTAGCTAGCATCAGACTGACATTCACTCACAAGTGTGTACTTGTGGTCAAATATCCTAGTGTGGTATTTGTCCTAGTAATGGTGATTTGACAAGGAATAATAAATACTCAAGATGTTATATGCTATTACATGCAGACCCAAAGTGATCCTAATATTAGAGAGAGTTAATTGGCTTAGAGGGAGAGCCGCAAAAGGATTTTATCCTTGGTTCAGGTGGGAGAGAGATGTCTCCCAAGAATGATAGACAAGTGTCATGAGTCTAGGGTGAATTTTGTATACTTCAAAGACAGTATTGGCATGTTGTAGAATGTCTCCCTCATTGATAGGGAGTGTTAATGTTTGTACAACATCGAGAAGGCATTCTCTTATAGTAATAATTAATAATATAATTATTGATTATTAAATATCATATATAATAAGTAAATGATAATAATAAATATTTATTGATTATTCAAGGGATGCATCCTTTCATGGATGGTCACCATATGTTCCCTATATATGGAACACTCGTCATTGTAATAACACATTGATCATATCTCATATGAAGAAAAACCAGCACCCTTGGGATTTTTGATGCATATCCTTTCGAGGATGCATATTTGTTCTATGAGTATTTTCAACCATATTTGCCCTTGATTTTGGATGAATACCAAGACATAGCCATCCAGGGGAAATCAAAGGTTCACTCTATGAAGTGGAATTTTTTTCGTCTTGGATATTCTCATGAGGATTCACAAACGAAGAGGCAACGCTTTTCTTCTTCTAAACTTGAACCCATCTCGTACCTCATTTCTTCCCATTGGGTGAAGAATCATGTCTTCTTGAGTTATCTCATATCCTCTCAGTCTTCAGGAAGTAGTGATTGTGTTGATGAGGATGAAGATGAGCCATCATCTACATATTCCATTCCACTCTAGATATGGATAGATCAGGCTTGTGGTTGTTCTTGCAAGAAGGTGTTCCAGGATGATCGAGATTGTGGTTTCTCTTTTCAGCAGAATTTCCTCCCTCCCACCCATCTCCATGAGTTTTATTTGATGATTGGTTATATGTTTATTTATTCTCATGATTAATTTGTGTTGGACTTATCATTGTTGTTTCACATGATTAAGAACATGGGGAAATGTTTTTGTATGTTGTTCAGGTGGTTTCACTGGTTGTACAATTTCACCTGATACCTTTGGGACTTGATCTTCAGGGTTCCAGGACCCTAGGTTAGTAGCTAAGTCATCTTTCCTTCTTCCATATTGAATTTGTTTTTCTCATATTATTTTATTTTCATTGAATTTTCATTTTTCTCTACTTGCATTATTTATTTCATCATCATATATGTATATTTAGTTGGAAATGTTTTCAAAATTTTCATTTTCTAGATTAGTTGGTTTTGATTATGACCATATGAGAACAATGATGAGTAGGTCATCCTGCACTTGAAAGTTTGATGTTTCCTTGCAGGCACGGGTATACAAGGAGATGTTGTGGTTCTCATGCACTCTACGTCGAGCACATGTCCCCAAGTAGGAACCATATGTTATCCCCATTTTGTAGATAACTAAGGATATTATGTCTCGAGGCCCTCAAGTTGTAGATATGGAGTGTTGAGATACCACATGACCAACAATATCCTTTTTCTAATCTAGAGACCCGAATCACCACCACAATGATCCAACACTTTACCATCATCCACACTAGCTTTCCACCACAGGTCACTTGGATCTTGCTCCATGTGGTACAATTCAGGTATGATGGTGGGTATCATTTTAATATTTGAGGCCTTCATTCTTTTGTATCAGAGGTTATTTTTTATTATGAGACATTTTCTTTGGAAACTATGCCTTTTAACTTCTTTAAATGTCGGTGGTTGGCTTGGGGCACTCAAGTAGATGGTCACCCTTTGGATGGGGTGTTTTTGGGATCTTCCTTTGATGATTCATCGTGCCACTCCCGACCATACTTACCACTCTCCATCACTATTTCTCCTCATGAGATCATCTCTTTGGATTTTGGGGTAGATTGAACCTACAAGGGACCATTCCTCATTTCATGGGAAGAAGGGGTTGAAGGCCGAGAGGGGAGTTAGATGGAAAAATATAAAATCTTGATGAAATAACCTTCTATATGTTTTTCCTAGGGGATCCCGAGAAAGCAATGAAAATCTTCTCCGCAAGAAAATAAGGACCCCATGAAAATAATAAATAAATATTCTTAAAGGATTAGTTGACGATAGGGGGTCTCATCACAAGCCATCCTATCACATCCATGGGTATCTAATGGTATGAAATTACCATTTATGGCCATAACACTAGGTTTATGAATCTTAGTTGCATGGTTTAGGGAAAGTGGGTCTCATCACGAGTCAACCTACTCATCTTCGTGAAAGTACTTGTGGGTGAAACTTTCATTACCTGGTCACCAAGCCAGAGAATTGGCCTCCAACTCACCCTATTCTATATTGAAAGAAAATCAAAATAAAGAAAGATAAAAGGAAATTTATGGGCTTGGAAAAAATGCATTATGGATGAAGGTGTGTTACACCCTCCACAAAGGCACCCATAAATGAGATACTATGGACCCTTGCATATCATGAACCCCGTTCCCATTTATTATTTCCCCCATCCATTCCACTTCATTCACATGACTCAGATAGGGTTTTTCCTAGACTTAGGGGTTTTGATCCATTGAAAAGACTACCATCCCAACCCTCCCACAACAAAACTTGGAAAAATGTCTAGTTTCTTAAGCACATGTTTGTATGATGTAGACCTGGTATACATGCTTTGATGGCTCTTTTATTAAATTTATTTACTCATCATGATGCTTTGACTTAAGATCCTTGGAGGTCGTATCCATTTGTATTTTAGGTACATGTTGGTAGCCATTTTTGGAAGAACAAGCCCAGCTTGGACTTCCATGGGGCAAGCATCCCATGAGATGGATGACATAGGCCCACATGCCAAATGAGAGAGAGATGCCTTCATAGGCCTAGGAGATATTTGGTTAGACATATCCCACCCTTTGCATGCCAAACAACTTTCCTAGAAGGGGAAAAACATTACACCGAAGGGGCTTGACATCACATTTGAGGGGCATATGGTGGTTGATTATGAAACAGAGCATGACACATGGAATTTTGAGGTGGAGAGGCTTCGAATGATTTCCACATGGCCTTTGGAGGCCCTACTTTGCAACCCAGATCCAATGACTTGCTCAATTTTCCAAAACATCCTCCTTCAATGGATGACATCACCTTTGTTTTAGGGTTTTCAATGTGTAAAATGATGTTAAATTATTGTAAAGGGGAAATACAAGGGTTGTTATCCCCTTGTATTTTGTTTTACCCTAATATTATGGACAATTGTGGACAAATTATGTTTATGAGGACGATATAAATTGAGATCACCTCATTTCATTTTTACAGAGGACATAACTCTCCATTGCGAGAGGCTCTTGGATTGAAATTTTCGCTCTCTTTGGCTATTTCTCTCTCTTTTGATTTTTTTTTATGGGTATGTATTCGTTATGGTTTATGGAGATGGTGCACTATCCTTGGAAGGATTTGTCCATTTCTTTTGCGGTGGTTAGTCTAGCTTTTATTATCTTTTAATGCTTGAAGGTTCCATTTATTTCATTGTATTATCATTTGTACAAGTTAAAGGTTCTATTTTCTTGAGCCAAGTAGGAAGTATAAGGGCACAGACCCCTACTTGTGTTTCCACCATTTTATTTCTAAGGTAATATTGTTTCATAAGGGTTTACTAAGAGGAGTATAATTGCATACACCCTCCTAGTTGAAACCCTAGCTAAGAGAAGCTTGCCTTGCGGGTTAAAAGGGATTAAACCCCCAAAGAAGTAGACTCTCTAGATTCTTCAAATTATCTTGAATCCATTAACCCTTTATTAAAGGAACTAGTCATTTACTCATTGCATGGGAGAAATAAATTTCTTCCTTGGTAAATGTACAAATTTCAAGTTTTGAAGTTGTCTCTTTTTTATAATGATCTTGATGCCTTGGGGATTGTTCCTCCCTTAGGGAATCATATTTCTCCCCAAAATTCCTATTTTTGTAGTAAAAATAACCCACAACCATTAGGGGTTCTTTAAACTCTAACCCTAACTCCTAATATCTCACAAACTAACCCTAGATTAACCCTCTAACTTTGCTAGTTTAACCTACTAACCTAGGTGCATCTGTTGGGATAAATTTTGGCACTTTTTGATGGTTAGGTTTGTTGTTATACTTCATTGAATGATATGGCCATAAGGCTGATATAATTTTTCATAAATTTACTTTTATGACAACCATCTTTATTCAGTCTTGAAGTGATATTTTCGGTCCACATTGGTTACTAGTTTTATTGTTGACATTGCTAACTAATATACAACTTTTACTTGTCGATTTGGATGTAATATATTGTTGATTTACTAAATTTTATGTGGTTGTATTTTAGGGACAAGAATATTTACTTGATGATCCATTACTATACTTGGTTGGCAAAGTGTCTTTTCTTGTGTCTCGGGAAGGTACAGGTGCACCGAAAACTATCTCTTTACTCGGTATCCATTTACCTCTCTTTACTTAATATTTTGAACCAATGTATTCTTATATCACTTCTCCTTACACCTCCCTTCATCCTTCTCTTTCCCACTAGGGTCTCCAGGATCGACTCCCAAGAGTGACCTTAGTCACCCCCCAAGTATGGGACCTGCATCGAGGTAACATTGGATGTAGTGTCCCATAGTTTTAGCACATGATTTTGTGGTTGGGTTGGGATTTTCCCAACCTACAACTTGCACTATAACAGGTTGAATATATGACTAACACACACATCGATTACTTGATCAAATGATGTAGTGTGTTGGTCAATTTCTCGACTGATTGTATCCAGATGTAGGTCGACCTCTCTACCGACTGAACCTAGGATATGTGTGGTTAAGCCCTAATATTGGCTCATTGCCCCTTAATTGGGACATATTAGATTAGTAATGTTATTTTATTTATGTCGGCTTTAGGCCATTAGTTGTAATTATACCTCCTAGTCTCCTATATATACCAAGGAGATGTTATTTTATTTATGTCGGCTTT
>JZKD02S1710528.1:526131-565403 GCA_000966675.3 Picea glauca | reverse complement strand
GCATCTAGAGGAAGATCCTTCTAGAAGCGGAAGCTTCTATTAGGTCTTCTTACATCTGCCTTATTCTATTTTATTGAAAGGACTTATTAATATTGACCTTTATTACATCCAAATATATTGTTCTACCTATGTGTGGGTTAGGAACCTAACACAACTGCTCCCGATTCCACCTGCTATTTGGAAGGATATCTCTATGGATTTTATTACCATCTTGCCCAAATCAGGAAATAAATCAGTCATCACGGTGCTTGTTGATTGCCTTTCCAATTATGCTCATTTCTGTGCCCTTCAACACCCATTTACAACATCCATGATGTCTCAAATTTTCATGGATCTGGTCTTGATGCTTCATGGCATGCCGCACTCTATTGTTTCTGATCATGACCCAACTTTCACAAGCAATTTTTGGCAAGAACTGTTCAAGATACAAGGCATCGAATTGCATCTCATCACAACTTATCATCCCCAGACTGATGGCCAAAAAAAAGTTGTCAACAAGTGTTTGGAAACATATTTGAGGTGTTTTTCCTCGGAAAATCAAAATTAGTGGGCTTAATGATTAGCCCTAGATGAATGGTGGTACAACACTTCATACCATACAACTACTCGCATGACTCCTTTTGAAGAAGTATATGGACATAAGCCACCTTCAGTTCTCTCATACTTACCAGGTGCCTCGAAGGTCCAGGTAGTTGACCTAACACTTATATCTCGAGAGGGTATTCTCCATACACTCAAAGAGAATTTGGTCATGGAACAAAATTGCATGAAGCAACAAGCAGATCAAGGTCGCTCTGAACATCAATTTGCAGAAGGGGATCATGTGTTTCTTCGACTGCAACCTTACAAGAAAACTTTCCTTAAGGAAAAGCATTGTTAGAAGCTAGCGCCCAAATTTTATGGTCCTTATACCATTCTCAATCCTGTGGGACAAATAGCCTATCAATTATCTTTTCCCAAGCATTCGAAGCTACATCTTGTTTTTCATGTTTCATGCTTAAAGAAGGTGATTGGAGATAAGTGCCAAATTCAAACAAACCTTCCAAAGTTAGCTGAAGAAGGATCCATTTGGCTATAGCCAGAAGAAGTTTTGGACCAATGTGAGCGTCACCTACATCAGAGAACCATCAAGGAAGTGCTAGTCCAGTGGAAAGATACAACTCCAACAGATGCCACTTGAGAACCAACTACCATTCTGTAACAATTTCCTCATCTCAAGCCTTGAGGACAATGTTGTTTTTAAGGGGGCGGACATGTTAGGGTCCTAACCCGCACATAGGTAGAACAATATATTCGGATGTAATAAAGGTCAATATTAATAAGGCCTTTCAATAAAATAGAATANGAAGACCTAATAGAAGCTTCCACTTCTAGAAGGATCTTCCTGTAGATGCTTCTTTTTAGTATAAATAGGAGTCGAGGGTATGAGAACCCTAGCTTGGATATTATTGTAATAGAGCTCTACTTAACTGGAGGTTGCCCCCTTGAAGAGGCCCATGAACATTTCTTTCAAATTCAAAGTGTTATTTATGTTATTATTCCCTTATCATTTCAGTGCTATTGTGGTGAATGTTCTGGTTATATTGATGTTATTCTGCCATTTCTATCATTTTATTTATGTTCTACATACATTTTATATCTGGTATATTACACGATTCCGACCAATACTTTTGGCATGACGAATCCACTTCAATCCTTCGGGTTCCCACCTAGAGGAGGTCAGTATTACACTTTGGGCACTCCCCAACCTAGATCTAATCCAGTTGTGGGAAATTTTAACAACCCTCAGCTTTGATCTAATTCAACTGGGGGAAATTTTCATAACCCTTATTAGAACATTCCTGCTGGAATGATGCCCAATAAATATTTTACAAATCAACCTGGAGAAGGGTCTTTTAATTTCAGACAAGGTTTTTTTCCTTACCAGAATCCTGGATGGAATGCAATTCCTAACACACAATCTTTCATGGGAGGATGGGGCCAGGTGTCGCAACCCCGTATTCCCTTTCTGACCACACTTAATTTTCTAGATTTGTATAAACTAATGAATGACCTAGTGAGTCATGATCCCACAGGGCCCCCTGTCCCTACCAAACTTCCTTTGAACATTCCAAAGTTTGACGGTAAGAATGGTGAAGACCTTGGTGATCACATCACTGCTTTTCACCTTTGGTTCTCATCAAATTCTCTGAATCATGATTATATTAGATTACAATTGTTTTAGTACACCTTCATTGGAGTCACGTCGCAATGGTACATTGAGCTACCTAGGGGGACATATGGGTCTTTTCATCAATTGGTGCTAGCCTTTCTCAACCACTTTAAACTTGCCATTCGTTATGATGCTAGCCTTGAAATTTTGTCGACTTTACGCCAGGGTATCGACACTCACATATCGGACCATATCCAGGAATGGCGTAGGTGAAGGCAGTTGGTTAAGACTCCTATACCCCTAACCTTTATTCTAGAATGGTTCCTAAAGTTTTTGCACACTCCTATTTCAAAGGACGTTGCTACTTTCGAGGTATTCAGTGAGGAAGAAGCTATCTTTAGAGCCCATCAACTTGATTTGATATATGCTCAATCTGGGATGTTATACCACCTTTTTCCAGACACACCATGGCCAAATCATGATCCTAGACAGAATCCCAGACCTCATGTTGATGGAATTGTAGGGTCTGCCAATGTGAAATCCACAGACTTAGCAACAAAGTCTGCTGGAGGGACAACTTCATTTGGATCCTCCAAACCCACCCAATCGGCGGATGTACATTCTGTGCAATCGTCGAAGAACCCAAATGGTCACCAGAAACCAAATGGGAATAAAAGGAAAGGTAGAAATAATCGTAAGGGTGGGAAGAATAATAATAAACCCAAGGACAAAGATAATAATGGGAAATAGAATGATAATGCTAGGGAGGACAAGAAATAGAAACCTAAGGTGAAGTTTCCTTGTAAAATTTATACCGATGACCACCTTACACACTTGTTCCCCAAACTTGCGGAGGCTACGAGGCTTTCAAATCTACTGCCCACTGTTCTGACGAACCCATTCCCACACAATTATCACTTAGCCTCGAGCTCTTCGAACACCAGAAATGCGTCCGATGGAAGTCAAAACCCACCATCGCAAGATGGCGATCATTTTTGCATCAATATTGTGGACGCGAAAATTGATATAGCCACCCGCTCTCGAGATTATAGCTCTTCAAAAGCTAGTACCAGCCTAGAATATCCTCCTCCCCCCCGGAGATGAACTTACAGATCGAGAAACTAGAGCCACTACCTCGTATTCTGAAAGGAGTACTCAAGTTCTCTACCCACAACCCTAATGCTAGAGCCTCCAAGAAATGATCTATTGTTGAGGATCTGGGCCAAATCCCTTGTGAAATGTCGAATTTGGAGGCACTCCAGATGTGTCCATCATAGAGGAATGCCTTACTCTCTACCTTAGGAGATATAGAACCTAGTGGCTCGAAAGTTATCAAGTTTCATGTCATGGATGTGAAGCCTCGCTTACCCTACAATGTGGCTTTCCAAATCCATGTGGAGTATTCCAAGTACACTATCAAATGAGCAGTCGTTGATGAAGGTGCTGCCACTTGGGTGATGTCCCTGGTCTATTGGAAAGCTATTAGTTCTGCAACCCTTTCCAAGTCATTGAACATGTTGACTTCATTTGATGGTCATTCCTTCCACCCTCATGGTATTCTTCTCACCTTTCTGGTCCAGTTAGGTGGGAAGACAGTAGAGGTGGAAGTATAGGTAGTTGATGCACCTCTAGATTATAACTTGTTACTAAGTCGCAATTGGACCTATTCCATGGTCCCTGTCGTATCATCTGTTTTCCGCACACTTTGTTTTCCTCATCAAGGAGAGATTGTGACAGCCAACCAATTATCCTTGGCGTACTCTAGTCTAAACGAATCTATTGGACTGTCGATCCCAGTGATCAACAATTCTCAACCGACAACTGAGAATATCAGTGTCAGAATGTATTCTTCCCTCATGGGTACTTTCGACTTCTCGACACCGATTCACCATGTTTACACCATGTCTAGTAGGCCTACTTTAGTAGGGAGGTCCATTCCTTTTCGCACTTCCTAACTTAGTGATCCATGGACCCTACCTTCTCCAACTTCGTCAAGTGAAGGTCAGTCACATGCGAACATGGCTATGACACTATCGACAGTGGAGATTATGTATCAAGCAATTCTTGACTCCTTCGTGGATCCTGATCCTGTTACCTCGCAGACGGATGAGGAGGATCCCGTTCTTAGGCTTGTATGGGACACCTCATTATCTTGTTCACATGATTTCTTAGATAATACTTTTCCTTCGGACAAAGCCATCCTCGAAGCCGTGAATGTTTCTGAGAGACCTTGGGATGATATGCATCATCGATCTTATTTTCTCCCAAGTCTTGAAAGAATCGAGTAAGATGATTTTTGGTATACCTTGAGTGAGATAGTCGGTCACGCCATAGTTCCACTTGATATGCATGACATTTATGCCAAATTAAATATGGTGAGTATTTCTCCTACCGTCCCGATCGATATCTCTCGCACCCCTGGCAAGATTGAGAACGCAAATATAGGTGCGAATTGTTCGCCAAAAGAGATTCTGATCTACACCAACCTCTTCAAATAATTTCGAGATGTATTCACTTGGTCATATGAAGAGATGCCCGGGATCGACCCTCATATTATCGAACATGATATTAGGACTTATTCGGATGCTAAACCTTTTCGACAATGTCTTAGAGATTTTAATCCTAGGAAGGCTCCTGCTATTAAGGCAATGTTGGAGAAGCTACTTAATGTTGGCTTCATCTACCCGATTCCCTTAACTGAAAGGGTATCCAACCTCGTTCCTGTGAATAAAAAGCAAGGAACCATATGTGTGCATATGGAATTTCGTGACCTGAACAAGGATTTTCCTAAAGATAACTTCCCCACGCCTTTCATTGATCAGATTCTCAATGAATGTGCAAGAAGTGAAATATTTTACTTTATGGACAGATTTTCAAGATATAACCAAATCTAGATCAAACCTGAGGACCAACACAAGACGACATTCATATGTCCTTGGGGTACTTTTTCATACCAAAAAATGCCTTTCGGCCTGAAAAACGTCAGAGCGACCTTCCAACGCAACATGACTTTCACTTTTCATGATCTCAAGCACATAGTCGAAGCTTACCTAGATGATCTTGCTGCTCACTCTCGCAAGAGAGTGGATCGTGTTACACACCTTCGGCTGGTTTTTGAAAGATGTCATTACTATAGAATCCAGTTAAACCCTCACAAATGCATCTTTTGCATTAAGTCTGGTCGTCTCTTAGGATTCTTAGTTTTCAAGATCGGGATCATGGTAGATCCTCTTAAGGTTGAGGCAGTACTTCAATTGCCTCCCCCGTGCATGATTAGACAACTTCAAGGTTAACAGGGGAAAGCTAACTTTCTGCATCAGTTTATAGTGAATTATGCCAATATCACTAAGGGTTTCATGCACCTATTGAAGAAAGACACTCCTTTTATCTGGGATAAGCGAGCCCTGGAGTCTTTCGACGCTTTAAAGAAAGCCTTAGTATCAACCACTCTACTGAAATATCTTGATTACAGTAGAGATTACTTGTTGTATATTGCAGTGTCTGAAAAAACAATTGGTATGGTTCTAGTTCAGGTGGATGATGAACTCCATGAGCATGTCATCTACTATATTAGTCGAAATTTAGTCGATCCTGAGCTTAATTACTCTCACGTTGAAAAGCTAGATTTGGATGTCGTTCATGCAGACCAATGTTTATGAAACTATATATTTATTTGGAAGACTATTGTGTTTGTTGATGTCAAACAGTTTCAATACATCCTCACTAGGCATATCATAGGCAGGAAATATAATAAATGGATTGTCATCTTACAAGAATTTGATTTCAACTTTGCTTCGACCAAGTCCAAGAAATCACTAGCTTTTGTAGAGTCAATATCTGATTTCCCACGATTAGACGAGGATGTTATCCATGTCAATTCATTTGCAGATCAACACATTTTCCTTGTCTCATCATCTGAACCCTGGTATGGAGACATTTTTTTATATCTTCAAACCTTGAATTTCACTCAACATCTCTCGCGAGATGATCGACGGTGTGTTAGATACCAAGCCAAAACTTATACCATCGTCGGAGACACTTTATATCACCGAGGAATAGATAGTATCTTACATTGTTGCTTAACTAACGACGAAGCTGAGTCAGTCCTAAATGATTGCCACAAAGGGGATTGTGGTGGTCATCTTTTCGGGCTTGCGATTGCCCAAAAACACCTGCGAGCTAGTTACTCCTGGCCCACCATATTTAAAGATTGCGTTGAATAGGTTAATAAGTGTCACCCCTACTAGGTTTTCACTCAGAAAATGTGCTCACACCCAAACCCTCTTCACCTAGTCATTACTGTCGATCCCTTCACCAACTGGGGGTTAGATTTCATTGATTGCAATCCAACTTTCGCTGGGGGGAATCAACACATTATTGTGTCTTTTGACTACTTTACCAAGTGGGCTGAAGCGATGCCTACTGTAAAATCTGATGGGAAGACTGCAACCTTCTTTGTGTTCAATCAAATTATTGCCTGGTTCGATATCCCGAGTGAGAATGTCATTGATCATGGCAGTCACTTTCAGAATGAAATAATGGTAGAACTAGCATCCAAGATGGGGTTTAGACATGGTCACTCATATCCTTATTACCCCTAGGAAAATGGACAAGTAGAGGCCCTCAACAAATCTCTCAAGACCATCTTGCAAAAAACTGTCAGCCGGAGTAATTCTGATTGGCACACCATGCTATATCCCGCGCTTTGGGAATACCGAAACTCGGTCAATAATGCCACTTGTTTTTCCCCTTTTAAATTAGTACATGGTGTGGAGTCGATACTTCCTATTGAATGCCAAATCTCTTCTCTCAAGTTGGCAGTCGAGCTCCTACATGACACTCCATATTTAGAGCGACACCTTGTACACCTAGAGAGTCTTGACGAGCAACGTCGAGACGCCTTTACAACTATCGAGGCAAACAAGAAACATGTCAAGGTTCAGTATGAAAAATATGTCTATCCCCGGTTGAATGCTGAGGGTGACTTGGTCCTCTTGTATGACCAATCCAAAGAATCGCTAGGGGCAGGAAAGTTTAAACCTATGTGGCACAGTCCTTATATCGTGCAACGTGTTCTAGAAAAAGGAGCCTACGAGTTGGAAGATTATGAAGGGAATAAACTGGCCGAGCCCAGAAATGGGTTCTACTTGAAAAATTATTACACTTGAGCCCTAGTCTTGGGTGAAATCCTTTGTATACTAATGTAAATTTGGTGTATATACATTTTTTCCCTGTTTCTTTTTGTCTTTGGCTTGCTTATCGAGTTTTCCCTTTTGGTTGGAAGATGTTAACTGAGTCTTCGGTCTATCTAGGATTCACAGATGGAGCCAATCATCATACACAGAACTTGGCTTCCGCCACTTGGGTGATTTACTCGGTCAAATGTCTATTGGTGTCTTCAGGTGTCATATGCCTATGGCCATCCACGAATAATGTGGACAAATATAACGCCTTCATAGAACTTTTGTGCGATGCCATCTCACATGGTATTCACTCTCTAGAGGTTCACTTGGATTCTCAGTTAGTAGTATGTCAGTTGAATGGCCATTATCATGTGCATGATCCTATGATTCCTACAGGTACATCTTTTAGAATGAAAATTTGATTTTATTACATATTTTCACATCCCTAGAAGTTCTAATCATGTATCTAATGCCTACGCTAATTATGTTTTAGATTGGCATTTGTCACATTAATAAATTAAATAAAACCATTAAATCAATGTACACATTGTAAGATATGAGTAAAGCCAAAGATCCCTCTTTATATATTTCAAAAAATATGGTGTTTATATTACAAAATTGGGGCTAAAACCCTCAAAATACATATACAACCGATATACATATCCCATGACATCTATACATGTGGCGCCGGATGCATATCATGATAACAAACCACGACGTTTGTGAGACGCTGAAAAGGTCATACCCATGCTCTAGGTACACCAACAACCTGCTGCTACATGGCTTTAGGTAGACCCTCTACTTGAACCATAGGAATCCTCTGTGTCAAACGAGATAGGTTGCCCTGGACGTTCTGTAGGACTCTCTCCGCTTCTCCTTCAACTACCTCATCTCCCTGGTGCCTCCGTCTGTGTCGTAGGAATCCATTTGGTCATTATGGACCCACATATGAAATCACACAAGTATATAGTTAATATTCAAACACCATCCAAACATATTTTTGTTTCCTTAAATAAAAAAATACAAAAAAATGAAATATGTAAAAATTTTTACCTATGGCGTCGTAGGTGGCTTCTGGTGGAAGAGGCATATCTAGGTCCCCTCTGAAATCGATCCTCGCATAGGGATAGTCATCCAGAGCAATGATTTTTCTCCGCCACTAGAAGAAAAAATCATCATTGTAGGGTGTTACCACCCTACGTCCCCCCTGTTGTCTCATGACCTTGATCCACTACGCCATGGCTAGATCACGTGGTCTTCTAGGAAGGATCTCCACTCTGGGTCCCAGACCTAGAAACCGATCAAAAAAGAAGCTGCAAAGGATAGAGGCAAACCTGAATTTTCACTTACCCCCCTGCTTGCATTCTGTCAACTGACCTTTCATATTGGTCAGTAGTGAGGTACACCAATCGTAGATAGTGGGTCTCGCACACTCCAACGCGTAAAACATAAGTGGCCTCGATGCTTGATGCAATGAGGCCGAACCTATAATTTGGTAAGCATGAGCACAATGATATTCAGGCTGAGGTTACTTATAGCTCAGATGGGGACTTGACTTCCCACCATGGGAGTCCTTATAACACAGTGGGTTTCGATATAATCCTCGATATTCATCCCACTCCTCGCTCCACGTGACTTGAGGTTCACAACCTCTCCTCGACATGAAAGACTAGTTAAGAAGTAGATGTCCTCTACTTCGATCCTTAATGGTTGTCCATCAAGGATAAAGCTCTCATTATCGGAATCCCAATA
The DNA here is from genome assembly GCA_000966675.3 of Picea glauca. Taxonomy (NCBI): domain Eukaryota; kingdom Viridiplantae; phylum Streptophyta; class Pinopsida; order Pinales; family Pinaceae; genus Picea; species Picea glauca. The sequence goes on along the minus strand of JZKD02S1710528.1, from coordinate 556,316 downwards.
GCCCACCAACATCTCCAACAACCTCACTTGGGCCCTCATTCCCTTGAGAGCCCAAAACTTGTATAAACCACATATTTTTAGATCTGCTTGAGCCACTAGATCTCGATCCACTATTGCATCTACCTCCTCATGCTCACGCTCTCTCCATTCCAACACCATCCTGCAAAAAACAAATCATTTTTGAGTTATAAACCCCTCTTTTTTTCCTTTTGCGTACATATACGCGACTTTACTTCTCATGGTTGCGAGTAGGTCTTGATATACGTCCCCTGTGGTTCACACAGGGGCTTATATCTAGTCGTATACACAACCTATTCAGAGAAACCCATGTATACCGAAAACCCCAAGTTGTGCCCTAAAAATATAAAAAAATAGAACCTAATTCAAAAATGTAAACCACTAAATTTGAAGAATATGGGATGAAGAGTTACCTGATCCAGACGATTTGTGATTCCGTTGCCTATCGCTCCCACAATCATCGTTTGAATCTTGGAGGTATTTTAGTCTAAATTGCACTGTTTTGGTAAAAATCAAAATGATACAGTAATTTGTGATTTTATTACTATATATAAGCTATTTTTACTCACTTGATATAGTGTCATGCTATTTTTTCCCCTAACGGACTAATTCAAGAATGGTTCTAAGTTGGTTTTTGCAGTTTTGACTCAGTTTTCTTACAGATTTCAACATCATAGTTGGTCGTTTGTCTCCTCAGGCAGGTATATTCATAACCTAGCATATAGGATAGATATCTAATCCATTGTGCATTTTGCATTATCCTTCAAATACCACTTTTTATGCATTAGGGATGAACCCATTTATTGCGACGCATAACCCCCTATCTTCTATTAATAGCATCATTAATAAATGGTAGAGACTTACTAAACATGGGTACCCTAGTTAGAACCTCTTTGTCATTTGGTGCCTATGTCGAGATTTTCTTTAGGACCAGGAGTCCTTTATAATTCAATACATGACTATATGATGAGCCTCATTTCTCATTCATGCACATGCGACCTTATTACCTACAAACTCCCAAAAATGAGTCTCAATTAATCTCTTTTCCGACTCATCTAAAAACTGAAAATATTGTCGAGTGATTTGTCCTTTTCACACTTGTTAAAGTTGGATTTGAAAGGTCATGAGTCTTAGTTAAGCTCTTTTCTGACTCGCTACCAAAAATTGAAAATATTGCCGAGTGAACTTGTCTTTTTTCACACTCGTAAATTGGATTTGAAAAGACATCTATTTGGCACAAGTTTACCCCTTTTTCACACCAAGTAGACTAAAAGATATAAAAAAAGACATTTTTTGGTGTTAAGTTGTGATTGCATCTCATGCCCTCGCTTGCAGTATTGAGCCTTTAGACGGTTCTCTCTTTGCGTTATAAACTGTATCCTAAGCAGTTTTCATCCTCAACCAAGAAGAGCCTTGATTATATTCTTCTCTATTTGACACCCTATACCTTAGAGGGAATATCACCCCAAGTGTCCATCTCCCGCATGCATTCCCTTGCATTAAGCATAGGTACGTTCCACTGCTGGAACTAGTTTTTCTTACTTGCAACACTCATTCCCTCCTTTGTATCATAGCATTCATTTGTTATGCAAAAACAAAAAAGACAGGCAAGAAGGGAGTACTATATTGTAATTGGTAGCAGTCGTGTCGCCTTTGAACAAATAAAAAAGTTATTGAGTCCTTGTGTCATCATAATTTTGGGTTTAGCATGGCCTTAGGAAGTTGATCTCGCTACAGAATTTTCTCTACTGACTGGTTACTCTTCCAGTCCTTATAGAGAACATTATGGATGCCTCATGCATCTAATTGTCACATCATTGATTCCATGCTACCAGAGTCCACCATATTTCTCATGCTCTTGTTCAAAGGAAGTATATCAACATGTGTCGTCCACTCCTCAGAAATATTGACAAGCATGACAACCATACCCTCAGTTTTGTCTCTAAATCACTTCATACTTTGGTCTTATAATGCACCCCGGCCCTACTTTCATCATTGGTAGGTCACCTTGAACCCATCAATCAACACTTCATCATTGGTCATTAACTGGGTGGTTTCCCTTATGTTCGACAACAAGACATCTATTCACACTTTGGGATTTGTGCAGTGTCTTGGATGCCATTATCCTTATTGGTGGTTTCCTCTCCTTTGTCAGCAGTTTTTCATCATTGGATGCTATTCAAAGGGTCTTTTTCGTGTGCTTCTTGCATTTGGCACATGCGAAATATGCACAGGGTCATTGGTTCGTGAACATGTTCTTCATCCGATATCCACCAAATCATGAAGCTCCTGCTTTGGTCCTCATGATGACTGATGAGAGATGCCTCAATGCTCTCCTTTCAGTGGGTCTCTTTCCATCGACTTCAGCTCATTTATTCTGGATATGGGACCTAGAGTTTTATGAGTACCTTGAGGCTTGCAGTCATTAGTGGTAGGTTCTCTCACCATTGACAGATGGGAGTACATCAATGTCTCCTAACCAATGGATTTCTCAAGCATTCGACACCAACTCCTTTATTCACACTTGTAGAAATGTACTCAGTGCCTTGATACCTACTTTCCTTATTGGTAGGTTGTCTCGCATTTGTTAACGGTATACCTCAATAACTGGTACTTAAACGATGTCTCATCGTGTTCAAACTCAACTCATTTATTCACACGATGTATACTTGCACCCTTGCTGGATAGTGTAGAAGACTTGAAGACATCTCTATGTGGTTGTAGCTTTCCTGAGGTGTTGCTTCCCCTTCATTGGACCAATACCTATTTGACTTTATTTATCATCGGAGATCAGATTGTACTCCGTGGTATACAAATATCTTCATATTGATTTTGAGACTGGTTTCACTGGGCCTTGTTCATGACTATGACATCTTTTGGAATGTAACCACATTTGTATTTTCCTATTCATGGCCATGAACACTTGTTTGGTATATTTTCCACATGGATCTGCATTTTATTCTTGGTAGCCATGTATGCAAAGTCAGTACATAATGTAATGATTAATTGAGTTCGTCCAACTGGTTCTATACCACTCCACTTCTGGGTTATTTATAATGTATTTCGGCCATCGCAGATACTCCTATGATCTCACACATTAGGGGGCATCTGTTATAGCAATATTTGCCTCACCATTGCTATCTTGCACAGAGGGACTTTTTCCATTTTCCTATGTAGACTTATCATCCCCTTTTGATGAATCCAGAGATAAAAATATACATTTTCCCACATATATGCTCCCTATCTACTTTGCAATATGCATATATGCTTGTTGATCCACTACAACCCACGTACATCGGGATTTGTGCCAAAAAATTCAAAATGAGGTCGGGTTTCCATGTCACGACAAGAGATGTCTGATCCTTGGCCTCCCATATACTGGAAATGTTCTGACTCAACCCTTCAATTGCATCCTGAAGGATATAAGAGAACAATTTTGACCTATGGAAAAGGAGGAGAAAGCATTCAACTTTAAGAGAAAAGTTACTCTAGAGAAATTACTTCATATTGAGTCTGCATCCCTCTGTCCCTCAAGTCTAAACACAGTGTTTATCCCCCAAGCTCTTTCCCTATTGTTGAGAGGACCTCATTGCCTCTTTCCTATGAGATTGCCTTTGGTGGAGGATTGAAGTGGTGGATACCCAGTTGGAAAGAACTTGGTTTCTTGGTTTCTAACTGTGGCGACACGAAAGTCTATATCGTTGTCACTTCTACTAATCAATTATTAATAGAAATACTCCTTTCCCGTCCTATTGATACCTTGCAAATATATGATTATTATCCATTGGCATGTTTGTAATGTTTATTAATGGATTATGCTATATGATGTGCTAACCCCTTTTATATTATCACTGTATACTTGCTTTGCTTGTTTGTTGAGGACTTCTTGCAGGCATAAAGATTTGGGTCAAAGTTCTCAATGGTGGAACATCATCAAATGTTGGATCGAGGTAGGCCTCTTTATTATATTTCACATTAGTTTATATAGCATATGTTGGAATTGAGTTGATTTTTGCAGTCATACCTATCTGTTGTGGTTTACCCTTGGCCATAGAGAGTTTTTCCCTTGTAACACTTACTTCAAAGGAAAGGTCATAAATCAATCATCCCTATCACCCCACCTAGATGTATAATCATTATCCCAATCCTTCCTAATTAGGGTTTTAGAGGTTGTATCCAAAAATATCCTTTGGAATATGCTTGTCTCAATCAACTCCAATAGGTTTACTTGGTTCAATATTTCCCAGCATGCCATCGTACGGATCTACCCACTACATAGGTTGCATAGACACCCATGAATCATTATCCACTTGGACGTTTTCTTGAATGGATGGTATTTCTTATCTAGGTTGATATAAGTGGCCACCTAACTTAGAAATGGTCTTAAACTTCGAGCACATTTTTAGGCACTGCTCACTTCTCATTGGTTTTGGGAAATTGAAACATAGATCTCGGTGTTGGGTATGTGTTATATTCTTTGCATAGTTATCCTCATGCATGATAAGTATGGGTTGGGCACAACATCAGGCAGAGGAGGTTGAAGAATCTAGGTCAATAGATTAAGGTTTTTGATGGAGAAAAATCATATATATTGTATTTGTAAATGGTGAAGTGAATACAATGTATGTTAGATGTGTGGCTCTAAACATTTGTTGGTAAATCATATATATTGTATTTGTAAATGGTGAAGTGAATACAATGTAAGTTAGATATGTGGCTCTAAATATTTGTTGGTTTTCTCGGTTAAGGGATTCCAAGGTAAATTTCTAAGTATTATGTGTGAATGCTATTGTTCTCTTAATGTTTTATAAATAATATGTGTATGCATTTTTATATTGTAATCTTTGTAATAGTCCAAAAAACACCCCAAATAGAGATTGTATGAAAAAGTTTTGTCCTTGAGAAGTTGGTGTCTCAACGAGGCTCATAGGAGCATGCATTCATTTTTCCACCTTATCCTCTAGGGTTAGGTTTTTTACTTCTTAAGGTTTTAGAATTTATGTTAAAAGGAAGTTTCAATCTCTTATAATGGGAATTTTTTCAAATAAGCATAATCGACACATCTCTTTTTTAGGGATAAACTACCTATGTTCTAGATAGTATCTATTACTTTTCCTATTGCATTATTTTCACTATTTCATTCATGAATAGAGTTTGGGTTTCACTATATTACTATGAACTTTGTAATATCTCTATGTTATTTTTCCTATTATTTCTATCTTCATTTCATTCTCAACATAATCTAGAGTAGTTATATTAGACAAATTTGTTCTTTGTTATTCTTCCATGCATGTCCCTAACAAGGTCATGGTACATGGATTTGGGCCTTACACTAACCGAGCCTAGGGAATAATTTCCTCACTGACCCAAGTGACCTCCCATGTTGGAAAAATATAAAGACAATGGAGTAGGAGATCTTATTATGATGTTTATCAAGGATGCCCTTATGAGACAAAGGAACGAGATGATGGATAATTTCACCCAGATCCTTCGAAAAATACCAATGGTGATGTATGCACCTTTGACAAATAGTCACTTTAAGGTATAAGTTAAGTTTAAAATTCCTTTGTTTGAAGGAAAGATAGACACATATATTATGGAGAAATGATTAAGTCTACTAGAGGGTTATTTATCTCTTACTGTTTTTTCCAACTGCGAGAAAATCACCTTCACACTCTTTAATTCCCTTCCTCTAAAGAATTATAACACACATAATATCATCAAGACAAGAATACACTAGAGACGACAAGAGACACAAGAACTGGTAGAAAAGGCCTTGTAGCATCCCCAACCACCCATTGGGCTATGCCACTTAAATTTTGAACTCTGATATAAATTTAAATTATAAAAATACTCTGCAAATGCACAAATTCACACAAAATAATAATAGAAATACACATGCAACATACATAGGAAAAAAACCCATGAAAAAAATGCATAAATATTATGGCAAAACGTGAATTAACACAAATTGACACTTTCTTTGATTAAAATAATACCAACTCCATGCAGACCTTCCAAGTTCCTCCCAGCCTTAAACCGCACTGCTCATAAATCTAAGCAGTGTGTCACCCCCGAGCTAGGACTAAAATCCACCTGGGAAAAGGATTCCTAACCCAACTAAGGTATCTCATACAATAGGAAAACTCATTCACAAGTGCCAACTCAAAATAACATCCTATAGTCCCTCATTCCCCACATGCTTGTCCCACCCCAAGAAGTGTGCCCCTTCTCTGCTCAACAATCCCTCGGCCGCCCCACTTACCTTTAGGGGCTTCAACAATAGGCCAAAGAGGAAGTATCAAATACCTGTAGCTTCAGTTTGACACCTTCGAGAATCAATTCCCAACAATTATCTCACTTGGAGAGAATGCTCACGGGCCTGAAAACATGCCTCTTTAATATCCTATGGGATTGATCAAAACTCGCTTCTTTAGTCCACCTCCGAGCTAACCATGGTACATATGTAGAAATTTTGATACACTCAATGTATTTCCTGCGATTCTCCTGATCTAACAATTATACGCCACTATTAAATATAGAATAGCTTCTACTATTATTCTTGCGGAAATTAAACCACGATCACAACCACAGTCACAAAGTGAAATATCAAGAACACACAACACAAAAGTTTTACTGGGAAAGTGTAAAGCTAAAAACCCCACTATCATATATTATGTATATCATGAATCATGAAACAATCTCATACAAAACTCTAATCCAAGAGCTCTCAGTACAATACAATCATTTCACACCATCATACACAAATAAACAAATACATGTGCCAATTCCTGTGTCCAGACAACTTGCCTCCTTTGCACAATATTTGCAATTTGAATTCTCACAATGATCATTAACTAATTGCCTAGTTTGCACATGCTCATAAGCATATCCACTGAATGTGTGATAAAATCACAAATGATAGCCAAACTGTCCCTTTCACCTCTTATCTCAATTGGGTCTCCACTGGATCTGACATGCATGTAGTTAACCATGGTGAATCTTCAGTTGCACGTGAGTTCACTGATTAATTGAACTCTCACTAGTGCATTAATTGAACTCTCACTAGTGCATGTTTAGTTACAACTAGTACAACTGATCTTAACTCACTTAACTACACTTATAATTCTGTTACAAATCCAACTCACTCAGTTATGAATGAAATACTAGATTAATATTTATTGTCTAATTTAATTAAGGGAAACGTAAATTAGACACATGTTTCTTGTTGACTTTTCAACACTCCCTCTTAACAATAAAAGGATTATCCTTCACCCCAATCCTGTCTCTATGATATTCAAATTTGCTCCTGGTGAGCGCCTTCATCGAAATGTCTGCATCCTGATCTTCTGTAGGAATGTACTGAAGCAACATGATCGTTCGCTGCACACAATCTATGAGATGATGATACCGGATATCTATATGCTTAGATCTGTCATGAAACACAAGATTAATTTAGAGTTTAATGCAACTCTGATTATCACAATAAATAACTGTTGGATCTAAATGAGAACCATACAAAGAAACCAAGATCTTCCTCATCCATATAGCCTCACATGCAGCTTGACTCACTGCCATGTATTCCGCTTCCGCTAAACTAAGTTCCACAGATCTCTGTTTCCTACTGTACCAAGAAACAACTGTAGATCCGATACTAAAGATCCCCCCTGATGTGCCCTTTCTATCTGTTGGGCTGCCTCCCCAATCTGCATCCGTGAAGCCATGCAACTTCACCTCATCTGTCTGTCTGTACCATAATCCATACTCAAATGTTCCCTTTAGATATCTCAAGACATGCTTACCCACCTTCCAAAAGAGTTTGGTAGGCTTAACCATCGCTTGACTTAGTTGGTTAACCGCATAGAAAATGTCTGGTCTCGTGTTCACTAAATACATTAGCGAACCCACTAATTGTTGATAGACAGTAGCATCCACTACTTCTCCATAAGTAGCATCCTCTTTCCTCCAGTTTCCTGGAAGAGGAGTATCCATGGGTTTGCATCCCTCCATGTGAAACTTACCCAATATCTCTCTTGCATACTTTCCTTGAGACACAAAAAGTTCACCATCTTGCTGCCATATTTCCAATCCAAGGAAATAATGAAGAAGGCCCAAATCCTTCATCTCAAACTCCTTTGCAAGGTCCTTCTTGCATGAGTGTATCAACTTCTCATCACCAGTAAGTATTAAATCATCAACATAAAGCATAATGATTAAAATCTTACCCTCCACCAAAATTTGGTATAGGTTTGCATCCGATTCACTTTTGGTGAAGCCCAATCCGATGAAATAGTTGTCTATCTGAGTGTACCAAGCATGGGGTTCTTTCTTTGGCCCATACAATGCTCTCTTGAGACTGCACACATGAGACTCTCTGTCAAAGGTCTCAAAACCTTCTGGCTATTCAATGTACACTTCTTCCTCAATGATCCCGTTGAGGAAAACAGTCTTAACATCCATATGATGAATGCACCAGCCCATCTGCGCTGAGAGTACAAGGATGGATCTTATGGAAGAGTACCTTGCGATAAGTGCAAAGGTCTCATCATAATCTATCCCATCGATCTGTGAGAAGCCCCGGGCCACAAACCCAACCTTGTATTTCTCCACACTCCCATCAACAACTTTCTTTACCTTGTAGATCCATCTCGAGCCTACCACTGATTTATCAATCGGTCCTGGGACAATTTACCATACACTATTTTTGATAATGGAGTCATAATCCTCTACCATAGAATCAACCCAAGTGGGGTCCTGCACTACTTCCTGAAAGGAAGATGGTTCAGTCACAATACATTTTCTCATGAGAGACATGTATCCAGCAAATCGATCAGGAGACTGTATCTATCTGCGCTGTGAAGTAGGGGCTCCTACATTTTGTGCAACATCTAGTCTCAATCTATTAGCTTCTGTGGTGCACTTTCTTCCATTTCTGATGGATGGATCTGCTTGAGTGGTTTCCTCCACTCCATGAACCTCTTCATGTGGCTGATCCACATCTTGAGACTCATCCTTGGGAACCAGCAGTTCCTCTTCTGCATGAAAGTCTAGCTTCCTCTCAAGCGACAACCGCATGGCTTTCCCCTCATCAAATTTTATATCCCGTCGCATAACAGTCATATTACTGTTCGGAAAATACACACGATTATTATGGGGTGTTTGTGTGTACTCCACAAATATCCAAACTTTAGCAGTTGGTTCAAGCTTCTTCCTGGCATCTTTGGTCACATGCACATAAACAAATGAACCAAAAATTTTAAAATGAGAAACATCAAGTTTATTACTAGTAAAAGATTCTTCAGGTGTACTCATGCCAAGTACTCTATGAGGACAATGGTTCTTCACATAAACCACAATATTTCATTCTTCTTCCCACAAATGCATTGGTAGGCCCTAATCATGCAACATCGCTCGTGCTACACCCACGATCATTCTGTTCTTTCTCTTCGTGACCCCATTTTGCTGTGGGTTATGAGGCGATATGAGTTCTCTTCGAATTCCTTCTCCGCTGCAAAAGTCTTTGAATTCGTTAGAGATGTATTCTCCACCATTATTTCTCCTTAGAGATTTCACTTGCTTCCCCGACTCTTTCTCCACCAATGCTTTAAACTCACAAAACTTTGAGAATGTTTGATCCTTCTTCTGCATGAAGAATATCCAACATTTACGAGAAAAGTCATCAACAAAAATAACATAATACCTCTATTTTTCTATTGAAGCAACCAAGAATGGTCCACACACGTCCGTGTGAATTCTCTCCAGGATTACCGAAGCACGGTTCTCCTTTTCATAAAAGGTGGACTTTACATACTTCCCCAGGGTGCACCCCTTGCACTGATCTAACTGAGCAAGTATTCCCCTTGGAAGTCCAGTAGATATTTGTTGCATGATCTTCAAGGCTCCATGATGAAGATGGCCCAATATCCTGTGCCATAATTCGCCCTCATCCCGACTCACCACTTTTTCTACCTTTCCTATCATGGCATTGCAACCATCTACCTCTAGCATGTAGAGATTCTTAACTCGAATCCCTATCTCATTGACTTGACCCATTGCTTTATGTCGCAGGTAGGCTTTTCCACTGCTAAAAACAACATCATAGCCTCTGTCCTCCAACATTGCGACTGAGACTAAGTTTTTCTTCAGACCTGGAACATGCATAACATTTTTCAATTGAAATGGTTTACCTGACTCCATCTAAAAGGTAATGGTACCAGTACCAGTTGCACTGTATTGTCCATCATCGCCCATCTCTATATGTATTCTGAGATCTTTCTCCTCCAAGTCAATGAAAGAATCTTTATCTCCCGTCATGTGGAAGGAAGTGCCACTATCCAAATACCACACTGATCCTGATGCACTTGAAGCCATGCATGCGATCAAAGAGAAGTCAAGTTCAAATTGTGAGACAAGAGCCTCACCATTTGTAGCTCTAGCAACCATCTTGTTCTTCTTCTTCTTCTATGGATAGTTAGTAGCGAGATGCCCATGTTCATGACAGTGAAAACACTTCACTTTGAAAAAATCCATATTCTTAACTTTAGACTTAGATTTTGATTGGAATTTCTTCCCTTTCTGTTTCCTTGCCTTGGCAGTCAAAGAACAGTCCTCTTCATCATCATGTTTTGATGAAGATCCATTTCTGGTGTTCTGCTTGAACTCCTCTTGCACTAGATCCGACCATAGTCATTCCTAATCCAAGAATTTTTCCCTTCCATTGACATAGTCTTGATAATTGTGCCAACTCTTAGGAATCCCTAAGAGTGCCAAGCTCACCAAATCATCAACAATGACTGTTATTCCCACACTTCCAAGCTCATCCTGACATTGGACAAACTTCGTGAGATATTTTGGAATGGTGTCACCTTTCTCCATCTTGATATTCTTGAGTTTATCTTTGAGCACCAATTTCCTATGGTCGCTATTGTTTTGGAACAGATCCGTCAAAACCTTCCACATTGCATATGGTGTGGTTTTCCCATGGAGACTTCAGACAATGTGGTCTTGTACTCCCTCCAACAGAATCCTCCTCGCCTTCACCACTTTCTTTTTCCATGCATAAAGATTTGTAGTGTCTGTCGCATCCGGCTTAGGAACATCATTGTCAATGTAACCCTTCAATACATTCTCTTTGAGCACAGCCTCCATCCTTTCCTTCCAAGAAATGTAGTTAGAGCTGCCCTCGAGTACATAATCCAACCTCAAGCCATTGAAAGAAATTTCGATCTTGAATCAGCTGTCGCAACAAGAAAATATTTCAAATTCGAATGTTATCCAACCCAAAACTCAACTGTTGTCTTTCCTCTTTCCTTGGGAGGTTCGCACCCCACCTGAGAGAAACCTAAGGGAAGTTTGCACTCTACCTATGTATAGCTTGCGAACTTTCCTAGGAAGTTCGCACTGTGCTTCACTGTAGCCTGCGAGAATGCCTAATGAAGTTCGCACCCTGCCTTTGTCTAGGGTGTGAGAATTATTGTTCCTGAAAATGATGGTAGTTTTTAGTGCTAGGTTTCACACCTTGCTAGAGACGGGACCTGCGAACACAAAACAATGTTCGCACCTAACTTTCGTAGCTCTGTGGCCTCTGTGGCTCTGATTCCATGTAGAAATTTCAATACACTTAATGTATTTCCTGCGATTCTCCTGATCTAACAATTATACGCCACTGTTAAATAAAAAATAGCTTCTACTATTATTCTTGCAGAAAATTAAACCATGATCACAACTACAATCACAAAGTGAAATATCAAGAACACAGAACACAGATGTTTTACCGGGAAAGCGTAAAGCTAAAAACCCCACTATCATATATTATGTATATCATGAATCATGAAACAATCTCATACAAAACTCTAATCCAGGATCTCTCAGTACAATACAATCATTTCACACTGTCATACACAAATCAACAAATACATAGGCCAATTCCTGTGTCCAGACAGCTTGCCTCCTCTGCACAATCTTTGCAATTCGAATTCTCACAATGATCATTAACTAATTGCCTAGTTTGCACATGCTCATAAGCATATCCATTGCATGTGTGATCAAATCACAACTGATAGCCAAACTGTCCCTTTCACTTGTTATCTCAACTGGGTCTCCATTGGATCTGGCATGCATGTAGTTAACCATGGTGAATCTCCAGTTGCATGTGAGTTCACTGATTAACTGAACTCTCACTAGTGCATGTTTAGTTACAACTAGTACAACTGATCTTAACTCACTTAACTACACTTATAATTCTATTACAAATCCAACTCACTCAGTTATGAATGAAATAATAGATTAATATTTATTGTCTAATTTAATTAAGGGAAAAGTAAACTAGACACATGTTTCTTGTTGACTTTTCAACAACATATACAATGATAGTAACAAGAAGGTATGGAGGACATCTGAATGAGTGAGAGAATGATGATGGAATGATAGGAAAATGAACTAAGTCCAAATTATCTGTATGCATATTCCTAACTTGACACTTGTCATGTTGAGAACTACCTTGGGCCCACTTGTCCCCATCCTTAAACTTAAGATAAAATAATTATCCATACTTTATACTTTAAGGAATATTAATATAATATTCTTTTGGCCTTAGCCCCTTATCCTTAAGTTTTAGCCCCCTTCTCCTATCTAGTGGAGTTTAGTCCCCCATACTCTTTTACATGGTTGGTCTACAGTATAGATGTATTTTCATTAATATTTACATGTGATTACATATTACAATGTTGGCTCACTAGCCATTTAACGTCTCTCTCTCTAGCCTAATAACCACACAGGAAATTTGGCCTCAATACATATGTAGTCATAGATAACTCAACTCTGTGCACTGTCAGGTCACTACCACACACTTACTGAAGTCTACGCAACACCAACACCAAGTTCCAACGGCTCACCATCCTATAATCCTATTTACATTTACAATTATATGTACAATTGAGGTTCTGCCTAGGGGTATTACATTCCCTTCCCCCTTATTTATGCACTATCCTCAGTGCAATATATACAAATATACAACCAAAATTTAAAAAATATTAAAAAACATGTGGGTATTATGTCTGCATATCATCCTCATGCTCCCAAGTTGCATATTCAAGATTGTATCAGGTCCATTGGACCTTTACTAGCCCTATGGCTCGATTCCAGAGCTGCTTTATATTTCGGTCCAATATGCACACTGGATGCACTTGAAAGGCGCCTTCTTGCTCCACCTGAATCACATTCCAATCAATGACATGATTAGCATCAGGTACATACTTTTTGAGCAATGATACATTGAATACATTATGAATAGACATTGATGTAGGAAAGGAAATCATGTATGTTATAGGCCCAATCCTATCTAGTATTTCAAATGACCCACAATAACAAGTTTCCAACTTTGAAAAATTTCCCAACTTCAAGGAACTTATGTTGGCCTTTACTTTCAAGAACACATGGTCACCCACTTTAAATTCCCTATGATTTATGCCCTTATCAACATAACGTTTCTGCCTATCTTGGGAAGACTTTAAATTCTATTTTATTTTCATCATTTTCTCTTCCATTTCCCCAAGTAATTCTGGCCCCACCACTTCTCTATCTGTTGGGTTTTCCCATCTTACCGATGTGTGGCACCTTCTTCCATAAAGTGCCTCAAATGGGCTCATATTTAGAGATTCTTGGTACCCATTGTTATAAGAAAAATCTACTAAGTGTAGGGAGTCTTCCCATTTTGATGGTTTATCCATCACATACATGCTCAACATATCCTCAACTACTTGATTCACCCTCTATGTTTTCCCATTTGACTTTGGATGATAAGCTTTGCTAAAATTCATATTTGTTCCAAATCCCTTGAATAATCCTTTCCAAAAATTTGATGTAAATTTTGGATATCTATCAGACACAATTGTCTTGGGTATACCATGTAGTCAAGCAATTTCTCTCATATAAATATAAACAATGTTGGCTACCTTGTGAGCGATATTTACTGGAATAAAATGGGCATATTTAGTAAGCTTATCCACCACTACCATGATAGAATCATGCTGCTTGTTTGTTCTAGGAATTTTTGTGATGAAATCCATTGTTACAACTTCCCATTTCCACTCAGGAATGAGAAATGGCTGTAGAAAACCAACTAGGTGTCTATGCTCAACCTTGACCTTTTGACACTCCAAACACTTGGCAATAAAATCAACAACTTCTTTCTTCATGCCTAGACAATAATATTGACTCTTAAAATATGCAATAGTTTTCTCATAACTTGGGTACCCAACATAAGGTGCATTATCCATTTCCCTCAATATCATATTTTTCAAATCCTAGGAATTTGGCACATAAATTCTGCCCTTTTACATGATAATTTCATCATTTTTTAGCTTATAGTCTTCAATTTTCTACGATAAATTACCTTGTTGAAGTTTTTCCTTTACCTCCATGTATCTATGATTTGGTTTTTCATCCTTTAAAATTATATCTTTCAAATCTGATTGGTAAATGCTAATGGTTGTAACATGCATCACATGCACCCTTGTTGTCATAGGGGAAGACCCAGGGTTCAACACTACAACAACGCACCAACAAAAACCTAACTACCGGCCCTTTCGAAAACACCTGCGAAGCAGATAAAGTCTCACCCGAGGTAGAGGCAGGGGTGGTTGGAGGACTCTAGTGTCCAAAACCTTAGCTGGGACATAGATCTATGATTATAACACCTTAACAAATCACTTAGCAGTTACAGTCTGTTATTATTCAGCCTTAGTTTACAACGCAGCTAAAACCTAACAACAAATCAACATAGTATTTATACAGATCCAATAAGCACTAAGGATACAAACATAGATCAGATCTAGCATTCATTCACATTATTCAACACTAAGCTATCATATCGGATTCATCTAACATACATCAACGCACTAAGAATTTAACCACATAAACAAGAGAACAACCATAAAGCACATAGCAATCATGACACATGATATACGTGGTTCACCCCCACCCTGGGGCTTACGTCCACCAACTCTTCTTGATTTCTTTTTGTCAATCTTCTACATGGACAGATCCATGATATCTTACTCTACAGAGGACAGGAGATCTGTACACCTCGCTAGATCCGCCTCCCCTGAAGTACAACACAAAGCCTTCCACAGTCTCTTACAATCACTTGCACTTAGCTTTGCAAGCCTCACATAGTATGCACAAAACAATTACAATTACCACTTGCAATTAGCAATTAACACTTAGCACTTAGCACACACTGTGACCTGCCTCCTTCGATCACATAGATCGAACTACTTCCTACATCACCTAGATTTCTATTTGTACATTATAAAATGGGCCTAAACATGGGTAAATCCATGGGCCGACATCCCATTCCTGTTACATAAGCCCAAAACCCAAAAATTCATAAAAAGGGGCTGAGATCCTGCGATCTCTGCTTTGACTTGCGATCTGTCTTTGATAGCCTGTCAAAGTCCCAAAAGTAGGTCAAACATGATCAAGGATCCTCCAAACTTGGTCAAGGGCCAACAGGCCCCCAACACTCACCTGTAACTCGTCTCGAGCCGCTTTGGTCTGGGTATTTGTGATTCAAAATCCTCGAGCTTGGCTTGACCTGCTTTGACCTATTGCTACGCCAGGACCTCCTGCTTCACAAACTCTTGGATGACTACTTCGTTGACAAGTCCCTCTAAACATTGTTCAACTGCAGTGACTACTTCTTCCAACTCTGCGTCTCGGCCTTCAATCTCCTCAAATAGTTGGCAAGCTTCATCCTAGATTAGTTGGAGCCTTTGGGTCACTTCCATAACTTTGCTCTGAATGGTGTGGAATTTCTTTTGAGCAGTGCGCTATTCTTGGGATCGCTTCATCGTTTCAAATGGTGTCAGGAACTTCAACTGCACCTATACTGTTGCTTCTTTGCCTCCTGGAGTTGTGACTCTAGCACCTTCAAATCAGTATCTTCAGTGAGTATCTCATAATTCTGTGTGCTGCAAGCACTTAGCTATTTGCATTCCAGAGTGAATGCTCTGATCCTCTCGACTGCGCTCCGAGCAGTGACTTCTCTTTGATCTTGCACGTCCTGTGGGGTACTTGGCATTGTTCATAGCTCGAGGTCTGAAATTCTGTGTTGAAGCTGTTAGATAGCTTATGTGAGTTGTTCTACCTGGTTTTCCACTGGGTATTCCTCCTTTTTCTCTAAGCCTGTCATAGAGCGAAGTGCTCTGCTGACTACTTCTTTTACTCCCACCTTCTCTGCGAGCAACTGCTCTTTCTCTTGCTGGATCTGTGATTTCTCTTCTTCAAAATTATCTTGGAGGGAAGCATTCTCTTGCTGC
This sequence comes from Picea glauca, assembly GCA_000966675.3. NCBI lineage: Eukaryota > Viridiplantae > Streptophyta > Pinopsida > Pinales > Pinaceae > Picea > Picea glauca. Next base: position 539,979 of record JZKD02S1710528.1, on the reverse strand, counting down.
ACAACTCAAGGTTGTTGTATGACTACTTTTTGTACTTGCCTTAGGGTTTCTGTGGCCTGTTCGGTTTCTTCCTATGCACGACGAAGGCAGTCTTCGATTGCATCTGCTAGTCTACGGAGTTAGGCAGGCTCATCTCCCAACCCAGGTTCTTCTTATGGTGGGGGATGATCCATATTTTATGAGAAGAATGAAATGAATACAGATTATTAACAGGTTCTTAACACAAAATAACAGAGATACAGTAAAACTGGTTTTCTATTCAATAACGAAATAAGCTGAAACTGTAAAATGTAGCGGAAACAAGCTTGCTGGAATGGTGGCGCTTATCTCTGAGAAGAGATGTGACAACAACATGCATTCACAAGAAGAAGGTTACAATGAGGCTCTGAAGGCCTTTTTAAAATCAACAAGAATGCCCAAAACCCTAGACATTCAAAAACCTAACCCTAGGAGATGAAACACCAAAAGTCATGTGGGCCCCGTTTGGGTAAGTTAGTACATCAAGTTCCCGGGGTCGTAACTTTCGCATATGATCTCCGTTTTAGGCATGTGATAGCCCGTTGGAAAGGTATCATAGAGGAGATTCATTTTTGGCGCTCAATCATGCCTTTGGATATCATTGAGGATCTCGATCTTGAAAAACCTTCATTTAGGCCCTCAAAATGGCCCCCGAAGTTAAAACTGCTAAAAATAGTAAATGGACAAAATTTTCAGAAAACTGTTTTGATCCAGTTGGAAAAGGTGGGTGGACATCGATATCCATATAGATAAATCCTCCCTCATTAGGAAGAAATGGTCTCCATTGCGTTGAGTTCCCCATCAGATGAGGAAATTTCTGCTAAATTTGGCCCCGGGTGAGCCACTTGCCTTGGTGTAGGAGCTGCCCTACTTTGACGACTCAATAAAGATGGATACTTTGTTATCAAGTGTGATTGATCATTTTGTCCACAATATGATCATTGGATTCCTATTGTAGGCATTCGGGTTTGAGCTCTATTGGTGTCAGTTGTTCTGCTACTTCTGAGGTGTCCAATAATGGTGGGAAATAAGGGTGAAGGATATCCACGTTGAACACTGGGTGCAGACCAAGGAAAGGAGGAATGTTGAGCTCAAAATAATTATCCCCCACAACCTTGGTAATAGTGTACAACCTATAATAGAGTGGGAAAAGCTTCCGATGGGGTCCTGTAAGGCATTCTTTCTGCAAGTGCAACCAAACTTTTTCACCCACCTGAAACTTATGCGACACCTGATGTTGATCATGGCACTTTTTGTACTTGTCATTGGACTTTTGTAGGATATCTTGAACCTGTTGGAAGATGTGCTGGATCTTCTCAATGAATTGAGTGGCTTTGTCACCTTCATTTGGAGCAGGAGATGAATCGGTCGAGGTGACTGCAAGGGGAAGTGCAACATCTATGGGTCTCAATGGTTGGAATCCCAACCCCACTTGAAAGGGGTTGTGGCTGGTTGATCTATGCAGGGCTCAGTTGTAGATATGCTAGACATAGGGAAGGCTCTCATCCCATGTGCAAGGGTTCTTTGAATTATACATGCAAAGGATATTCATAATCATTTGATTTACAACCTCAGTTTGGCCATCTATCTGGGGGTGGAAGGCCATGAATTTGGTGAGCTTGTTGTCCAGCAATGACCAGAGGTTTGACCAGAATGTGCTGAGAAATTGACTATACAGATATGAGACAATGGTTTGTGGGATTCCAAAATGAACCTAGACTCATTCAAAGAAGAGCTTGGCAGTGGACTCTGCTGTGATGCTCTTCTTGCAGACAACTATAATCATCGTCTTAGAAAAGTGATCAACAATCACAAAAAAACAGTAATTTTCCCACTTGGTGGATGGGAGGCCCGACATGTAGTCCATTGAGATGGATTCCCTTGGCCTGTCAGGAGTAGGAAGGGGGGTGTACAAGCCTTATTTCTTAGTGTTTGGTTTGGAAATAGCACAGGCAATGCAGGACCTGATATACTTGCTGACCTCCTGTCGAAGTTTTGGCCAGTAGAAATGTTTTTGTAGCATTTACACTATCTTTTCAATGCTAAAGTGTCCTTCCACCCGACTATAGTGGGATTCCCAGATCATCTTCTCTCACTCACTTGATGTAACATAGATATGGCCTAGATGACACAACAACCCATCTTGAAGATGGAAATTATCGACAAATGCGTTTGCACCCAACATTTGGTAGGTGGTGGTGAAGTCACAGTCTATCTCATAGAGTTGGGGCCATCCAAATGTCTCATGGCTGCAAGAGTCTAGCACCATGGTGAGTGCCATGAATGGTAGTCTACTGAGGAAATCAGTCACGTGATTGGTGCCTTGATGTTGAGGTGGAATTGCTGCAGGTATGTGGACCACTTTTGATGGTGATCATTCTACAATTTTCCCTGTGTCTACATGAACTACAATGGATTATAATCAGTGTGGATGACTATCTCCTTCCCAAGAATGTAATGTCTCAACTGGCGGCATGCTTTCACAATAGAATACATTTCTTTGTCGTAAGTAGGGTACTTACAGATAGTGTCTGACAATGTCTCACTATGATAGGCCATGGGGTGGCTGTGCTGAGTGAGAATGGTTCCCACAACATAGTTTGAAGCATCTGTCTTGATCTCAAAAGGATGTTGTAGGTCTGGTAGTGAAAGTACTGAGGTTGAGCACAAGCGCTTCTTCAAGTCATCGAATGCTTGTTGTTGGGACCGACCCCATGCAAATTTATCCTTACCACCACCCTTGTTTATTTGGCTGAGGGCCCATGCAATATGGAAGAAACCCAACATGAACATACGGTAGAAATTGGCAAGGCCCAAGAAGCTCCGAAGCGTAGTGAGTGTTGTTGGGGTTGGCCAGTCATGGATGACTTGGATCTTGGCTAGATCCACATGTATTCCATGTTGATCAATGATGTAGCCCAGGTAATGGACCCTGTCCATGTTGAAGGAGCATTTTTCCAAGATGGTGTATAGGTTGTGCTGCCGCAGGGTGTGCAGAACCTATTGAATATGATGCAAGTGTTTGGCCCAAGTCTTGCTGTAAATTAGAATGTCATCCAGATACACCACTACAAATTTATTGGCGAATGGTTGCAGGATATCGTCCATCATCCTCATGAAAGTGGCTGGAGCATTTGTCAAACCAAAGGGCATGACCAACCATTCAAAAAGGCCTTCCTTTGTATTGAAGGCAACCTTCCATACATCTGTCTATTCTATTGGGACCTCGTGGTAGCCAGACTTCAGATCAATCTTACTGAAGTATTTGGCCCCCATGAATTGATCAAGGAGGTCATTGATTTGGGGAATCAGGTACCGGTTTCTGACTTTGATTTTATTCAGAGCCCGATAATCAATAAAGAGTCACCAAGTTCCATCTTTCTTCTGTACCAGCATGATTGGGCTCTCGCAAGGTGATGAGCTGGGGTGGATGTGCCCCTTGTGGAGCAGTTCTTATATCTTTCGCTTGATCTCCTCATTCTCTAACAAAGAGCGATGATAGACTGGTCGATTGGGTAGTGGTGCATCGGGGGTTAGGGTGCTTGACCTGGCAGTGTAGAGGTACCCCTGTAGGTGAGGAGAAGATATCCGAGTATTCTTCCATGACCTTATCTACTTGCTTCTGCTGTGTGGAGATGTCGGCGAGACCCTGGATGTGGCTGTGATCTTTCGCTTATTCTGAGAGAAAATCATGAAGAAGACAAACTTCCCTGTTTGAGAGATGACCTTCCTGCATTGCTTAGTAGAGATCAAGGAAATAACATTAGGTGGGACTACCTCAGGTATCCTATACAATTTCATGTTCAAAGTAATACTAAAACTACGAGGCCTAGACTCATATACAACATGAAATTTCCATAAATAAGGTTGGCCCAAAAGAACATCACAAAATTTGAGAGGAGAAACATCACACAATACCTCGTCTTTGAAGGGCTTGATGCCGTATGACAGTCGACACTGTTGGCGAATGCAAAGATTGCTTCCTTGGAAGAGCCATCCAATGGTGTACAGTTGTGGGTGCAGCGTTGTTGGCAGGGCTAGATGCCTGACGACCTTTGTTGAGATGAGTTTCTTCTGGCTACCACTATCAACGATGAAGTGCAGCGGGGTGCCTTTTACCCACATCTGTGAATGGAAGAGGTGCTCTCCTTCTTCTGGCTCGTCTGGTTCACCAGGCTGGAGCTTGGTGGTAGAAATGATGGCACTAGGTTCTGTGTCAATGATCCGTCTTCCCCTTTCTAGTTCTAGCTCAAATTCATAATCTGCATCTAATTTAGAGGCTTTCACTTCAACCACTAGAGACTGCTTTGAGTGACAGTCAGCAATGTTATGCTAAGGGCTCTTATGGAAGTTGCACCACTTCCTAGTATCTTTCTTTGTCTTTCTAGTGTCCTTCTTTTCTTGTGGCTTGGACTGGTTGTCCTAATAATGTCCATCTTTGATCTGTCCTTTTTTCAATGGGTTGGGGCCACCCTTTCCTAGCTTTTGTTGTGATGGGTTCCCAGGCCCAAATTGTTGTGTCTTTTGTTTGAGCTTCTGCTCGATTTTAACGACATATCGGTAGGCCGTGCCTAAGGATGAGATGTCCAGAAATTCCATTTCAGTCTGGACATATCTATGTAGAGAACCGCGATACTTGAGAACCAAATCTCACTCCGAATCTTTGATACCCAACTTGGTGCGCAAGGTATGGAAGATATTTGTGAAATCTGACACTGCTTGGTCTCTTTCTTGCCATAGTGTGGTCCATTTGGTATACATGTCATCATAACTTCTGACAGGGTAGTATTGATCCTTAATAACATCCATGAAGGATTCCTAGGTGGCCATGACTAAAAATAATGAGGTTTCCTCTATTTCATTTTTCTCACAGAAAGTTTCCCACCAATCTTTGACATGGGGAACGACTTTGAGTAGTGAAAAAATAATCTTTTCTTTATTCGAAACATTATGGATAGAAAAATACCCTTTTAGTATATTCAACCACTTTTCTACAACATCTGTGTCTATATGACCTTCAAATATAGGAATATTGAAGTTTATTTGTACCTTGAAGGGGGCGGTGCCTTCGTTCGAATAATATGCATCGCCTGTTGGTAGTCGCCGAAGGATTTGCGTGAAACTATCCATCATCGCGTTCCTCTATTGCATGAGGGATTCCTAAATCAACATTTTGAAAGGATATCCTGTGCTATCATCTTTCTGTTCTCCTGCCATGGGAGTTCGCTTGGGCATATGAGAGCTTCTTTCCTCAAGAGAAACAAGCTCGAGACCCAAATCTTTGTACTTCGACCTCGTTGGGGACATGCATTAAGATGACAAGGAGAAGACTGCTATGATACCACTGATACATATTTTATGAGAAGAAAAAAATTAATACATATTATTAATAGGTGCTTAAAAAAAAATAACAGAGATACAATAAAACTGGTTTTCTATTCAATAACGAAATAAGATGAAATTGTAAAATGCAGCGAAAACAAGCTTGCTGGAATGGTGGCGGCTTATCTCTGAGAAGAGATGTGATGGCAGTGCACATTCGCAAGAAGAAGGTTACAATGAGACTCTGAATTCCTTTTTACAATAATAAAGAATTACCAAAACCCTAGACATCCAAAAACCTAACCCTAGGAGATGAAGCGCCAAAATTCATGTGGGCCCCGTTTGGGTAAGTTAGTACATCAACTTCCCGGGGTCGTAACTTTTGCATACAATACCCGTTTTAGGCATGTGATAGCCCGTTGGAAAGGTATCATCAATGAGATTATTTTTGGGGGCTCAATAATGCCTTCAAATATAATTGAGCATCTCAATCCCAAAAAACCTTCATTTAGACCCTCAAAATGGCCCCGAAAGTTAAAACTGCTAAAAATAGTAAATTGCCAAAATTGTCACAATACTGTTTTGAGCCAGTTGGAAAAGGTGGGTGGCCACTGATATCCATCTATATTAGGGGTGCAATGGATACTAGAAGCTGGATTGAGGGGCCTGTTGTACCCATTTGAGTTCAACCTCGATTCTATCATACATCTCCTCCTGCTTGGCTTCGTGTTTCTGCAATATGTCCCGTGAGGCATCTGCTACAGTTGCAATGATAAAGTCAAAGTCATCTACAGGGAGAATGGTCTGTATCTTAGTCAAGGTTTCTCTGTATTTCTTTCGGGAAGTGGGTTTCTTAGGAGAAACCTTCCTTTTCTTCAAGGGATCATCCTCTTAGCAGGGTCCCTATGCAGTGTTACTTTGCCTTGATTTTGCTGGTCCTCTTTTCCATTTGTATATTCTACTTCATCATCACCCCCTCATCCAGGTGATACTGAAGTAGTTCCTTCCGATGAACTGCTCAAGTTCTGGACCTCTTCAGTCTTGTTCCTTCTATTGGGTCCAGGACGATCCTTTGCTTCATGAGTGATCGCAAGGCTATCGATTAGTTCAGGGTCTGACATTTTTGTGGGGTCTGTGGGGATGAGGAGTTCTACTGACCAGTCCTTCGTGATCTCTTCAATATCCTCCTCTGTGATCTTATAGTACGATTGAAGCTCTTCTTTGTGATAATCTGCACGCATGGTGATATAAATGAAGTGTCAATCTATGCAGAACTTCATGAGGGGTCATAACCAATGCAGCATGTTCGGCATCATGTGAGGGAAAAATTTGATAGCCCTCTCCAGCTAGAGATAATAGGTATGAAACACTGCGTTCAACTGCCACTAGTTTTCCATATCACTCGAGTACCAAAGCGTAGTGAACTTCAAAGTGAGCGGCTCGAATGACTCAATGTCTAGGAAGGTCACACCTTCTAGCATTTCCCAAGTAGTAAATGCGATGAGGTTTAAGAGCTAACTAAAGTGGAACTCATATCCCTGATCTTGAGCTTCACGATAGTCTAATTCCAGCTAGTTGACCAAGTACTTCACCCAATTCATATGGAATCCTTCTACACATTTCTTGGCTAGGTCAACAACGAATCCTGTGACTTGAGTAGTTTGGTTCTTCCTCACTAGCTTCCTTGTGATCAGTTGGTAGGCCATGCACACTGCACCATTATGGATGGAAGCTACCTTTTACCCTCATGTTCCCTTTTCTACATCGTCATAAGTGTCCTTAATTCTCTGTGCCAGGGCGTGGTCGAAAGCCTTCCTTGGGTAGAAGTCTTATGGGTCGGGTCCTTGCATGCTCAATCTAGTGATCTTATGGATCAGTGTCGGATTGACTATAATGCGTCTATCTAGCCATAGGTAGCCGCCATGGTAACATGAGAGCAGTAGCTTAACACATGCATGTGCGTTCCAAAGTGTGGGATCTTCATCACGTTTAAGAGGGTGGACTACGCGAGGTTCATAGTCCATGGTTGGGGGATTATTTTCAATTTTTTCCCCTCGTCCTGGTCATATACTTGTAAGGAGAAAGCATGCTGCAATTATTTCAATAACCTAGGTTGAAGTCTTTGGAATTGAAAGTCATGATCTTATCTTGTTGCATTCTGACTACACGTATCCCCTTCAGGAGGTACGCAGTAACCATGGTGTAATCAAAGTCCCTTGGGATATTGTCATGACTCACCACATCGGCCAGAGGAGGGATGTAGTCAGGTAAGATGGTCAAGATTAACTTCACATTTGATAGATCATCTTTGTGCTTGGTTCTCTTCTCTGCTGTTGGTCGGGATGGTCCGGATCCATGAGCAGTCGATGGAGAGGATTGCACTCCTCGCGTCGATGAAGATTGAATTCCTATATACATCACTCTCTCCGTCATCATATCAATTAAAACTTCCTAAACTAACTTCTCCACAATGCTGAGCTCGTCTGACATGCACGCTCTCGATCATAAAACTAGGGTGGATGGATGAGTGCTCAAAGTAATAGAATCAGTGTCGATCTTACTAATCACAACATGGTATCAATGGGTTCTCTTGTTAGCTCTGATACAATTCACAAAAGTGTTCTCGGTGCAACTTTCGATGGACTAAGTAGACACGATGTAACAAATATTTCCAACAGATAAGAAGCTTTCCATTAATGTAGTTTTGTCCATTGCGGCACGGTCCCAACAGTCCGATGGCGATATTTCTAATCATAACTGTTGTTATAACCATTCTGGAACGTTGATCAACTGTTATAATGCTTCCAAAGGTCATATCACTTCACCATGGCGAAGTTCTATGGGGCATTGTTCTGATATCCCGATGAAGTTCCAATTTTGCAAATCTTCCTTCCGCGAAGTTCCCTCTGGGCCCTTCTATAACTTTTTGACCTTTGCTCTCTTCTTGCTGAGTTTTCTAGCCTTCTTCCTGGTGATCTTTGTGTCATTATTCCTCTTTCCATTTTGGTTCTTGTCTTCTTTTGGCATAGAAGCTTCGCGCTATTAAGATTCTTTCATATGATTAGAGACTAATACTACTTCTCTATCTCAGGTAGGTGCTCTATTTGTCTATGAATCGTCTTGTGTTCTTTCAACTTCGTGATCCAAGTTTATCATTCTCAGTAGCTTCGATCTCTCCTCATGTTCTACAATCAAGTGTGCTATCTTCTTAGTCATGAAATCATTTAATTCCTTCTTTTTCTATTCTAGGGCCTCCTTTTCTTTTCTTCTAGTATGATCTTTCTCGATCCAGGTTTTTCCTAATAACATAGTAAATGGAGTGTTGTTCTCAATGAATATAACAACCTCAAAATCTTCCTCTGTCAAAGCTCCATGAGCACTCATAGATACATGGGTGAGTCTTACACATAGGGTTATCAACTTTCCCTTGAATAATCCTATTCCTCCCAATGAAGGAGTCATTACAGGATTTCCTAAATCTTCCCAAGTTCTTTCTGTCATGATATTTACCTGTGTTTCCTCATCCAGAACACAGTCTATGTCGAAGTCTCCTATTCTTGTTTCTATGCATTCTTTTTCTTTGAAGATCTCTAATAAGTTGAATATCTCTATGATTATTTAGGGTTTCTTTCATTTGCAGTAGTACAATCTCTGATTCTGTCTGAGGTTCTTCCATGGTCTTAGTTTCGTGACCTTCCTCAAGGATTTCTTGTCTCATATTTATTCTGTCAATCTTAGTAATCATTCTAGGGAAATCTAAAACTTCATGGTCCATAGCTTTACAACAAAGACAACTAGGTCTTCTTCCAGGTCATTCCTTAGCAAGATCTCTCAATCTTATGAAATTGTAACAAAGGGTTAATCCTCTTTTTTCTTAAATGATTCCCAACCTTTCTTGAACTACGCACTAGGATCATAGTAGCTAACCTAAAAAAAAATCTTTCCAGGATCCTGCATCCATTTGTTAGTCCAAACATTCTTTCTATTCATAGGAATAACATATCTTTCATTATTTCTATTAGATCCACACATATCAAACTTTCTTTCATCTAATTGTACCCTAGATTTACGAATACGATAACATTTATCAAACATACCTAGATCCATACTCTTGAACCAAAAATTTCCACTAATCTTACTTTCAGTAGAGCACAAATCTTTCAGATTTAAGAATTTTCACTATTCTTACCTTTAAAGTTTATGGATATAATAATTTTCACTATTCTTACCTTTAAATCTTCCATATCTAAGAATTTTCACTATTCTTACCTTTATCAGAGCACAAAGCTTCGAGATCATACCTCTTTTCTTTGGATCTGAATTCCCTTCTTAGCACAGATCTTTACAGGTCAAGTAGAATATTGTGCACTAAGGAAATAAATGTACACACAAAGATTTATTTCTTTCCTTCGGTTCACAACAATCATAGTTTTGATCCCGACAACAGAACCATTTGTTGGCACAGGGGCAGACCTAGGGTTCAACGCTACAACAATGCACCAACAAAACCCTAACTACCGACCCTTTTGAAAACACCTTTGAAGCAGATAAAGTCTCACCTGAAGTAGAGGCAGGGGTGGTTACAGGACTCCAGTGTCTACAACCTTAGCTGGGACACATATCTATGATAATAACACCTTAATAAAGGAATTAGTAGTTACAGTTCGTTAATATTCATCCTTATTTTACAGTGCAACTAAACCCTAACAACATATCAACGAAGTATTTATACAGATCCAATAGGCACTAAGAATACAAACATAGATCAGATCTAGCATTCATTCACATTATTCAACACTAAGCTATCATATGAGATTCATCTAACATACATCAATGCACTAAGAATTTAACCACATAAACAAGAGAACAACCATAAATCACATAGAAATCACGACGCATGATATATGTGGTTCACCCCCACCCTGGGGCTATGTCCACCATCTCTTCTTCTTTATTTCTTTCTATCATTCTTCTACATGCACAAAGCCATGATATCTTACTCCATAAAGGACATGATATCTGTGCACCTCGCTAGATCCTCCTTCCCTGAAGTACACCAGAAATCCTTCCACATTGTCTTACAATCACTTGCACTTTTAAATGTGTTGAACTTGCACATAATATATCTAGCTAGAAAATACTACACACATTTGTAGAGAGAAATTGAGAAAGAAGAAGCAAGATAGAAAGAATGGAAGAATTCTCATTAACCGTATTCCACACTCAAAGAGTGAATAATTTACAATAGATATAGGATACATGAATAAATAATGATCCATGGTGGTGGTCTAGAGTGATATGGACACACACCAGTAGTTAGGGCAGTAAACTACCACCTAGTCTAGTCTCTTAGGCAGTTACGGGAGTGAACTGCTACCTAGCTGAGTTAACTAGTCAACTAGTCTTCAGTTAACTAACTGAACATAGAGTAGTGAGGAGTTAACTCAAGAAAACAAGAGTAATGTGTCAGTCTGGTGATGATCCCAAGGAAAATGCGCATTAGTTGGTGATGATCCCAATATCGCATGGTGACAAAACCGATGCAACATCTAAAATCAACTAAACTAGTCAAACAAAAGTGTCAACTGAAAGAGAATATTCTCCAGGTGGAATAGTCTCCCATAAAATATAGGAGACTGGATAATGACTAACTATGACTAATAAACAAGGAAAAACCTTAGGAAAAATAAATTCTAGGTGTGTGTGAAGTAACTCCAACAACACTTAGCTCTACAAGCCTCACACAGTATGCACAAAGCAATTACAATTACCACTTGCACTTAGCAATTAACACTTAGCACTTAGCACACACTATGACCTGCCTCCTTCGATCACATAGATCAAACTACTTCCTACATCACCTAGATTTCTATTTATACATTACAAAATGATCCTAAACATGGGTGAACCCATGGGCCAACATCCCATTCCCATTACATAAGCCCAAAACCCAAAAATCCCTAAAAAGGGGTTAAGATCCCGCGATCTCTGCTTCGACTTGTGCTCCATCTTCGATAGCCTGTCGAAGTCCCAAAAGTAGTTCAAACATGACCAAGGATCCTCCAAACTTGGTCAAGGGCCAACAACCCTCCTACTAAGTGAATCAACCACCTTGTTCTCTTTACCTTTGATATTCTTTATATCAAAGTTATATTCACTAAGGAATTCTAACCACCTTATTTTCCTGGCATTTAAAGTTGGTTGTCCAAATAAATATTTCAGACCACTATAATCTATCCTCAACTTGAATATTTTCTCCATGAGGTAGTTCCTTTGCATCTTCAAGGCATGCACTATGGCTTCCAACTCCAAATCATGTGTAACATAGTGCCTTTCATTCACCTTCAACTTCCTTGATTCATATCATACCACATATCCATTCTAACTAAGGACTCCACCAAGCCCTTCATACATGCATCAATGCATGCAATGAATTCTTCATTTGGATCAACAATCCTTAGTATTGGATCACTTGTTAATAAATGCTTCAAGTGTTGGAAACTCCTTTCACAATTTGTTGTCCACTCAAATTTCACACCCTTCTTCTGCAAGGAAGTGATTGGTTGCACAATCTTTGAGAAACCCTCAATAAATCTCATGTAGTAACTGGAAATTACCATGAATCATCTTACCTCAGAGGCATTCCTTGGTGTTGACCATCCTTCAATAGCCCTTATCTTTTCTATCTCCAATGCTATTCCTTTCTCTGAAATGATATGGCCCAAATAATGAATTTTCTTCTGATAGAATGAGCACTTGCTCAATTTGGAATACAATTAATTCTCCCTCAATACCTATAATACCATCCTCAAGTGTTTCTCATGTTCTTCCTCCAACCTAGAATATATAAGAATGTCATCCAAAAATACAATGAAACAATTATCGAAGTATTCTATGAAAATACCATTCATTAAACACATGAAGACAACTAGTGCATTTGATAACCCAAATGGAACCACTATGAACTCATAATGACCATCCTTTCTCAGAAGTAATTCTTGTTGATGTCTTCATATTTAATTCTTACCTGATGATAGACTGACCTAAGATCAATCTTGGAGAATATGTTTGTATATTTTAGTTGATCAAAGAGGTCATCGATCCTTGGTAAAGGATACTTGTTCTTCAAAGTAACCTTGTTCAAATTCCTCAAGTCAATGAAAAGTCTCAATGTTCCATCCTTTTTCTTCACAAATAATACTGGGGCATCCCAAGGTGACACACTTGGGCATATATGCAATTGCCCCTTCTTCAAAATATCTTCAAGTTGCAATTGCAATTTCTTCAATTCTGGTGTACTCATCATGTAAGGGGTCTAGGATATTGGGGCTTCTCCAGGCATCAAATTGATGGAGAAATCAATATCTCTTTTAGGGGGTAATCTAGGTATTTATTTAAATACATCCTAAAACTCTTTTAGGAATGTATAATATTCAATATTTGTACCTTATCTTTAGGTGTCTTTTCCACATGCACTGCAAATATTTGACACCCTTTCCTATAAATTTTCTTTAGTTGCAAGGCTGAAACTTCTTTGACGGTTACTGCCCTAGGAATTCCCTGACTATCCTTAAGGTCCCTTCCTCATCCAAGCAAGTAAATTCCTTATTATAACAGTCTAGGACAACATGATGTTTGTCCAACCAATCCATACCAATTAGGAAGTCATAGAAACCTAAAGGTATGGTGTTAAAATATTCCCTAGTTCTCATTCCATTCATGTCGATTAGGCATGCCTTAACCATCTCATTAATTTTTACTTTAGCTTCTGTAGCCAGCTACACCAACCAAGATTTTCCAAGCTTTCTTCTTGGAAAATGAAATCATTCCTCCATCTTAGGATCTAGATAACTATGAATAGCTCCTGAATCAATTAACATAACAATGGTTTGGTTTTTGATATTACCTTCCACTTCAATCATATGTGACTAAAATGCAACTTTCTTATTTTCCAGGGCTACGTATATCCTAGGTACATTTCTACCCATGTCCTCCATTGTATCGACTTGTTGTACATTGTGAACAGTCCTCACATTTTCACCTCTGTGAGGGAAATCTATGTACATATGATCTCCCCCACAACCTATACATTGAATAGGTGGAAGCCTTGGTATTTGCCCCACTATCTCGGTCATTATGGATTCTTTAGAAGTTGGGTGTCCCTGAGAATTATTTCTAAATAATGGTGGCTTAGTCCCCTTCTTCCTTTGTTCCATCTTTATTTTCTTCCGTTGTTCCATATTTCTTTTATTCTTCCTTTGTTCCATCTTGCATTTGAAGAAAATTTATAGAAAAGGGTGTCAAATATTTGCAGCGCATATAAACGAGACACCTAAAGATAAGGTACCAAATATTGAAGATTATATAGTCCTAAAGGAGTTTGAAGATGTATTTAAATAAATACCCGGATTACCCCCTAAAAGAGATATTGAATTCTCCATCAATCTAATGCCTGGAGCATCCCCAATATCCAAGACCCCTTATAGGATGAGTACACTTGTGTTGGAT
>JZKD02S1710528.1:510825-526105 GCA_000966675.3 Picea glauca | reverse complement strand
GGAATCAATAATGATCAATTATACCAATTATCAATCCTTCAAACCACAAAGTATATTATTTTACTTATTCAACCATGTTCATCTATTCAACATCAATATCTTACTATGTCATAAGAATTAACATTCATCAATTCATAATAAACAATAACAAACACATCCACACAATGCACAATACACCAATATTTACGTGGAAACCCAACATGGGAGAAAACCAAAGAATGATTTTCTTGTGTGTCAAGAATTAAATTCAAGGAAGCACCAAATTCTAATTATCCATCTACAACTGGAAGGAGGATCCAACCCCCTAGTTTCTTAGGCTACGACATGAGGGAATCTCCAAATCCCCAATTCTCTGGATACAACTAGAAGGAGGCTACAACCCCCTATGTTCTTTGGCTACAATCGGAAGGTGGCTACAACCCCCTATGTTCTTTGGCTACAATTGAAAGGTGGCTACAACCACCTATCCTTGCCCCATCCAACCACCCTGAAATATAAGTAGAATTACATAACCACTGTCACATTATCACTGTGATATATAATGTTGTAAAACTGTACCAATCAACCTACACCAAACAACCTGTAACAACATGTACCATAAAACCTGTAATCAACCTGTACCAATAACCTGTAAATAACCTATGCTAACATGTACCATGCATCAACCTGTACCTCAACCTGTACCATAAACAAGTGCATCAACCATGCACCAAACCTGCAAAAATAACTTGTCACAATAACCTATCCAAACAACCTATCACAACAACCTGTCTCATCAATCTTATCAACCAAATCATATCTACTCACCAAGATCAATCACCAAGGCAAATCTCAACCATATGCACAATATCACCAAGATGTGCATCAACCAAGCATAACACAACAACTTGTAATCATCACCAAGATCAATATGTGTTTCTAATAATATACCAAGACAAGCATGCTACATCATCCATAAACCATGTGTCAAAAATACTACTAACAAGTGCCTCCAACCATGTACCAAGTATGTTGCAATCATGCATCAAATACTCACCAACTATGACTCATCAAGATGTACCAACATCATCAACTATACACCTCATGTATGTGCCAACTCATCAACTACTTGTCTCAACCATGTACCCAACACTTACCTCAACCATATACCAAATACATATAACAATATAACCATCAAAAATTTCTCTAGAAACCAAATACCATAAGCCATTACATCAAACCATGTGCCACAACCTCACTGTTATACAACCTCTATCTGTAACATACCTCAACCAAAATCCCTAATCTATTTCATCATCCAAATATGATTTGTAACTCTGTAATAGACCTGGTGTATATGATCACATACCTGAAAACATTCCTTAACTTTAACAACAAGAGACTAGCATTTTCATCAAACTTTACTTTAGTCTCACATGACTAATTTTGGATTAGTCAACAACCCTAACTTGCAATAATCATAACTATGTACCTTTAATGAATAAAGATCTGAAAATAGTACACAATTTTCTTTAGTATATTTTATGCAATTCCTCCGGGTTTCACTACTTGGAACCTCTCAGAAAAGGAGTTATAGACAAAATGACATACCTTGTTGAATTTTGGCTTATTCTAGAAAGAGAAATTGTAGAGCATTCCCCGCACAAAATATTTATTGTATGGATCTGAAAATGATATAAAGAATACTACAGACTATACCCTAACCAATAAATTTGTCATTACTGAATTTGGATATGTTATGAAGAAGTTATGACATTTTTACTTGAAACAACTGTTTTAGTCTAGTTTCGGGACTAGCCACAAACCCTATTTTCCACGGAGTGTAACTCCCAAAATAAAACAACCCACAAGCTGAAATTTTTATAACAATTACTTGGATATGTTTTCTCAACGACCTCCACATTTCGTTGTCTTAATCATTGTATAAAAACTTTATTGCAAAAATACTGAGATGACCTGTAAATAACATACATTAGAAAGCATCATCAAAAGACTTTATCCTCCCTTGAATTTTGGCCTTGTTTACTTCACCTTCCCTCTGAAATTATCCTTAGATATCCTTTTATTACCTCATTCACTCGTAGATATTCAATATTCTCAATGGATACAAGTGGGAGAGCCTTGCTCTCTTATTTATACTCTCCAAGTAGCTTCCTCTAGAAGTATCCACTTAACCACTTTGTCCGCTTAGCCACTTTCTCCACTTAGCCACTTTGTCCACTTAACCATTTTGTCCACTTAGCCACTTTTTCCACTTAACCAAAATTTTCAACTTAGCCACTTTGTCCACTTAACCATTTTGTCCACTTAGCCACTTTGTCCACTTAACCAATTTTGTCCACTTAGCCACTTTGTCCACTTAACCACTTTGACTACTTTATTATTTAAATAATTGATCTTTACTCAAAAAATTCTTGTTGCAACTGAATTTGTATAATTATTCAATTCATAGCTTCTTTTCCCTTAACTAACTTCTTGTTTTTTTTTGTTTGTTAATTTGTGCGGAACCTGTTGGCTACGCAATTAACCTGTGGCTTGAGAAACCGCGACTCAGGGGCATCTAAGCTGTCAAAATCACCCGGGGATCGCACCCAGCCTGAGCCACACCAACCCTTAACATGATTGGATTTTTTGTCCCCGCAGGTTTCGAACTGGTGACTTTAACATCACAGAGTGGCTTAACAACACACTCCATCACCGACTATCCTACACCTCGGGGACCTTAACTAACTTCTTGTTGCAACCACTTTGTTATTTAATTTGTTTCTTGGTCAACCACTTTGAATATTCAATCTTCTCATCATAACTACTTTACCATAATTACCAAACTCACAACTTATTGTTGCAACTAATGTATTTTTAATTATTTTCTTAATGCAACAACTTTACCCATGATTAAATCCTAGTTTCACCCAATTTGACTAGTCAACTTCTTCTAGGACTTTCTAGAGTAATTTGACTTCTTTGACCTTATAGGGGCTTCTAGATAACTCATGAGGGTTCTCCAACTTCACAAGCCCATAACTCTCTAACCGTGAGGACTTATGTGACGTTCCACATATCTCCTGAATTGACATGACATGTAATATCCATCTAGACTAGTCTTAACTATAAATTCATTGATCTCCATGCCCTTATACCTCAAAGAGATTCGGGTCCCTTACCCATGCCTTTGTGATACAAGAATTCACTACCAAGATTCTCCAAGGGTTGACATCAATCACTAAGGGTTGAAATCAATCTACAATATCACTCTCTAATGCTTGACGTCAATGACAACCAACAATCCATACCAAGTGTCCATCAACCTAAGCCAATTGTATGACAATCTCCCCCTTTGACATTGATAGCAAAACGAACATTGATGGAAACACTTAGTCATTATAACATTCATTATTATAATCCTCATCAATGTTTCTATCTCCCCCCCTTTGACATCAATGGAAAAAGGTATCTCCCTTTAGGGCTGCTCCCCCTGACTGAAATCTCCTTGGGGATGCTCCCCCTGACTGAACTCTCCTTGGGGTTGCTCCCCTTGTCTACATGCCTTTGATTTTTTTTGTGTTTATAAGCCTTTGATTACTCTCTCTCCGTTCATATGAATAATATCCCCCCCATTTGAAAAAGGGTATGACTCTAATGCAACAATGAATTCATATTGCTCATTCTTCCCTTGTGACAATAGCTCCCCCTGGAAACATGCCTCTTTTATCTCTTTCCAAGAATCTAACTCTCTATCCTGCATCCGATGAATCTCTTCTCCTGGAATCATACCTCTATTCTTACCTCTCTATCTGACAACTTATCTGAATGATATATATACCTATCTTTTTGGTTATGTTTCTCTCTCTTGACTTCTCTGCAAGATGTTGTGTAGAAAAAATATAAGTCTTCCTATACCTATTTCCTTTTGTATTTAATGTTCATTGGTGATTCCTTGTGTAATCAACT
Source organism: Picea glauca (assembly GCA_000966675.3). NCBI lineage: Eukaryota > Viridiplantae > Streptophyta > Pinopsida > Pinales > Pinaceae > Picea > Picea glauca. The sequence continues at coordinate 522,154 of JZKD02S1710528.1, read as the reverse complement.
GACATATATGAAAAGAATTCAAGAATAAGCATTCAAATATTATTTTGTAATTATCATCCATTATGATAATGTTCCTTTGTCTCTGAACCACTCTTTGAACCAATCTATGAATTCAAGATTTCATCCACTATCATATATATTTCCAAATATGCTAAGTGTTCTTACAAATTCATCTCTGTCCATACTATCCAATACTTTGTTACACAACTATCCATAATTTTGACTCATATGCCACTGTATTATCATGAAGTATTCAATACTACAACTGATTAATCTATCATGATGTACTTCTTCTAACTGACTGCTCTAAATATGTATACTCAAACTATGCATGCTACTTGAAGGATGGTTCTCTAGTTTGTCTTAGTTATCGCATAGACTCCCTATGTTTATTATTCATATTACTTGGGAGTCTCTAAGCAAGATGCCTGAGAACAATTCCTTCTCTGATGTGGATTAATCAGCATCATCATCATCGATAGATTTATCATCTCTCTGAAATCTGACTTCTTTCTTTCTTTTTGTGGATTCATCTTTCACTACAATACCTAAAATTACAATCTCTTGAACCTTTTCCTTATTTACCTATCCTTATTTTATTTCATTTATTTTACAAACCTTTCTGTATCTGACATATTTATTTTTCTCTGTAGATTTTTCTTCATCTCATTTTATTTCCAATCTTGCGATCTCTGGGACCTGGTCTTCGTTCACTCGTTCTTCTTGTTTTCTTATCCATACTTTATTATATATGAAATCAGTGTTCTCTTTCATGGAAGTATCAATCATGCTTCTACAATCACAAGCTATGTTTCCATAGTTATGACATTTGTAACATTCAATGTTACGTGGGGCCACATACAAATTTATTTCTTGAACATTTCTTTTATAATCCCTGCAATCTGCAACCTTATGTCTAAAGTTAGTACAATAAAAACAATGGTTGTTGTTCCTGAGTATGTACTTAAGGCTTAGAAGTACAGTGTCAAGGCATCTGAAAGTGGGTAAAAGGTGGAGAAGGGAGAAACATCAACCTTCGACAAAAGAAACTAAGGAAGATTTCTTCGTTGGCATTGTCTGGCTTCCAACTGTTCCTGGATAGTTATGTCTTGTTCAATGGCTTCCCATGATCATTCAAGTTCGGCCCGGTTAGTTGTCGTCTTAAGAATTGTGTCAAAGAGGTTTAAGGCAATGTGCGTTTGGTTCGATAGTACGGGTTCAATGTTAGGTTGTGTTGGTACAGGGACAATCATGGAGGAACAATAAAAGTGGAAAAAACTTCATAGAGGGATTAAGTGTTGTCTCAATTTGGTCGTATAAAAGAGAATTTACGGTTTCAGAAATAAAATATGGATGCAAATCAAAGGCTCATTCCCGTAATTTTATTATATTTTAATAAAAGTGTGAGATGGGAGAAAAAACACTTGACTGCCTATGGTGTAAGGCTCCTATCAAGAGAGATTATCACACATAAACAGGAGAGGAAAAAATGTAAGGAATTAACCGATGTAGCAGAGAATATGTGTAGAATCCTGAAAATGCAGACTGGTCTTACACCCACTGATAGCTGGTACAGAGGAAAAATAGTAAACAATTGCAGAAAACGAAAATTCATTCGCTATAGTAGTGGTCGTACTAAATTATAACGAAGCACATCAATTAAGAATATGAAATGAAATGAAATATGAGATACAAGGAAGCAAACTTGTAACACAGTCGTGACGGAATTGAGAATATTCAGATCTTCTTGTATTAACTCTCAAATGTAAAAAAATCTGTTACAGACAACACAAAAAGATCCAGCCTTGTTTATTTCTTTCTGTGGCATATTTATACAATTTTACAAATAAGATATAATCTCAAAAGTCCCAAAATTTCTGTTATGACAGGGGGGAGAGAAATCACTCCATTTATTCTTCTATGTCTTCACTTGGTGCTAGGCGTTGGTCGTCACGTGAGATCAGTACAGGCGACACATCTTTCAACCAGCTGAGATATTAACCGAGATGGTTATGCTTGACAGCTGGCTTCAAAGAAGTAACATTCTTGGGCTAACTACTACAACCTATCCTCCATCTGTCCATCGCTGATGTCGATGGAACATAATTGCGTGCTAGTTTTGATCATGCATTTATCCACTTGGACTATGTCCACCATAGTCATATGAGAAATATTATCCGAATCTCTTTCTTCTTTATCCTTCAGATCAAGCGAGATCTTTTCCACATTCGTTTTCATTAGCGTCTCGGCATCGCACTCGCTGTCAATGCCCAGCAACTCGCCGTCTATAGAATTAAAGGCCTCCTCCAAGGAGTTGGTTATCTTTTGGGCTTTTTGCTTGCCTTCGACAATGTTATGCTCCCATTCCTTTAACAAAATGTTTCCTCTGGTTTGCTCTGAAATGGTGAGCCTGGGAATACATACCGAAACGCTGTTGTTCGTGGCTATCACCACCTCCTGGAAGGTGACCCGAGCCGCACCGACATCCCTTTCTCTGGCAGATAAGTTCTCGGAAACCTGATTTACCAACAAACAGTTGTCCCAGATCGCTTCTACCTTGGCGACCGAATTTCACTGTGCCACAGAGACTCTGCTCCAAATCTCGATCACCTAGGATTTGAACATCTCAATGTTTATCATTCTTCTCTCGGTGGTCTCCACCCTGGCCTGCAGCTGTTCGATCAAATCCCTTTGTTGGTTTTCTTGCATTCGACCATCTCGGACCACCAACTGTGCTTGCTTGAGCTTAGTTTTGAGCATCTCTATCTCGTTCTTATCGGCCAACCGGGCCTACTCTATTCCTACGCTCGCCTGATCTTTAACAGTTTCTGTTGTCATGGCCAATCTGGCTTCAAGGGTCCTAATGAGGCGATTATTTCTTTTAAGTTGGTTTTCTAGGAGCCCAACTGAAAATTGATTCGTCGAGGCATAGCCTCCTAGTGTCCCTGCTATCTCAGTGGCGAATTGCTCATTTTTCTTGTCTTTTCCATCAGTTATGACTTTATATTTCTTGGCAGTCGACTCTCCTTCTTGATAGAATTCCCTTTTCACTACTGCCTTTCTCTTTTTATCGAAGAAAAACTCATTCGGAGGGAGTTCTTCTACTCTTATGGGCCTCAAATCTTCATTGAATATCCATCCCTCACCGATATTTCCCTGCGTCGACTGCAAGGGGGTGACTGATTTGATGGGTTCTTCGGTCTATTTCACCGATTTTCCCAGAGTATCAACCAGAATATTCTTGTTCGGTGGTTCTGGAGTCTTTATTTCTGTCTCCGGATTCTGCTCCTTCGGTGGCTCTGGAGTCTTTATTTCTGTCTTCGGCTTCTGCGTTTGTTCCCCCTCGCCCTGGTGTTTTCCTTGGTCACGAGTCGCCTCCTTAGAACCTTCAACATCATTCTGTTTCATTTCCGAAATACCTGGACCCTCTCCTCGCAACATGGCAGGAAGACAACTATGTTGATGTTCCTGGAACTTCAGAACATTAGCTCTTTCATCGGGTGCCAAGGATTGTATCTGGGCTAGAATATCCTCATAGGACCTTGATCCTCGAAAAATGTCATCCGAGGGTGAATTATCGTGCTCAAATATCTTGAGCGCGCAATTGGCCAAATGATTTCTCATGACCCTCTGTGGATCGTGCTTCTTGTATTCGATGGAGACCAAATTTAAGTCTTCCAGGGCTACCGCCTCGACTTTGGCATGCCCGAAATCTAATAAGGAATAATAATTCAAATGAATAGGAAAAGACGGCCATACCTTCTTTGAGTACCCTTTAAGTTCTTTACTTACACCGCCAATTACCGTTTGCCGGGCAACCTCGCGACAAGCCATCTTGTCGGGAATGAACAATGGCAGCGCATGCGGGGGAATAGAAGCCCCAAAAAATTTGAGGTATGAAAATTATTCTTCTACGTACCAGTCCGATATGCTGCTCAGATTTGTCACTATGTTGTCCGAGATCCGGGGTGGCAGGTGACTAAAAATGGCGATGTACAGGGGCACCATTACCCAGTTAAAAATCTCATAAGAAAAATTTTCTGCTTTGTTTTCCCATCATTTTGCGTGATATACATGTATGGGTTCATCTTTGGCAGGAGTCCAACTCCAGTTCATCAATGGAAATGGTGTCATAGAACAAATTACGTCCATAATGTACGTGGACATGAAGAATGATGACACCTTCCCATTCTCCTTCTGCTCCCGATACTCTGTGACCTGATTGGTCAAGCTATCCGAAAGCATCTTTGCCTAGTTAAAGGAATAGCCTTCGACGACCTGAAACATGCACCCAAGCAAGGAAAAAATGCGACATGTCCTCTTTCCCATATAACCGACATGTCATCATGGCCATATATCTGTACTGCGGTTCTAATGAAGCGATTGAATATATGCCGTGGGTATCAGCTCTGAACTTCACGGTGTTTGAAACCCAATCCTTTATCAAACTGGACACAATTTTATGATACTATTCGCATTCCTTCTCTTTGAATTATTCCAAGAACTCAGCGCCGTATGTGTGGTCGGATGTTGTGGGAAACTTATACATGGTTTGCAGATGCTCCGGCCTGAAAGTCCCGATGGTGACTCTTTCCTCATTCATGATAGTCCTAGTCGGTATGTCCACATGATCCAATGCCCATCGAACCATATCATAATATGGAAGCAACCGTGGTCTGGCTGCTACTCTGTGCATTTCGGATTGGACGACTATTTTTTACTTGGTGGTTAAATCATCTCTTTTGTTGTCGTCAGAGTCGTCGGAATAATCCACCAATTCTGCTTGCAGAATATCTAAAAAATATGACCAATTCGGGACCGATTTGATACTTCGAGGTGAAGTATCAAAGACATTGTCTGATCCTTGTTCGATCCCTCAACTTCGCTCAGTCATCTCTTTTATACTAAGATTTCAACGGCAAATTGCTCTGAAATTAGGAGTGATATTCATCCGAGAGTCCCGTTAGTACACAAAGGAAAGGACCCTATTGAAAGTTCGTCCACTCGAAAGAACTTTTAGTCTTCAATGGTGGGGTTTTAAGCTTGTAAACTGCAGTGATTGGCTTGAGAGAGCCTCTCACTTTTAAAATCTTTTCGGGATCGGTAACGGGCGTAATCTGCTTACCATATGGGTTTTGTTGGGTATTCCTTCGACCGGATGCTAGTTTATTATTTGTGGAGTCACCAAGTGAAATATTTAGAAATCCTTAAAAGGTGTGTACTCTTTGTTCACTATCAAAGGGTAACACTTTCAAAGAAAAACAAATGTTGTTTTCCCAGGGAAAAAGAATTCGTAACTTCGGTCCCCGGAAACGGCACCAGAAAGATGTTGTTCCTGAGTCTATACTTAAGGCTTAGAAGTACAGTGTCAAGGAATCCGAAAGTGGGTAAAAGGTGGAGAAGGGAGAAATGTGAACATTCGACAAAGGAAACTAAGGAATATTTCTTTGTTGGCATTGTCTGGCTTCCAAATGTTCCTGGATAGTTATGTCTTGTTCAATGGCTACCCATGATTGTTCAAGTTCGGCCCGGTTAGTTTCTGTCTTAAGAATTGTGTCAAAGAGGTTTAAGGCAATGTGCATTTGGTTCGATAGTCCGGGTTCGATGTTAGGCTGTGTTGGTACAGGGATAGTCATGGAGGAACAATAAAAGTGGAAAAAACTTCAAAGAGGGATTAAGTGTTGTCTCAATTTGGTCGTATAAAAGAGAATTTATGATTTCAGAAATAAAATATGGATGCAAATCAAAGGCTCGTTCCCATAACTGTATTATATTTTAATAAAAGTGTGAGATGGGAAAAAAAACACTTGAATGTCTATGGTGTAAGGCTCCTATCAAGGAAGAGTATCACACATAAACAAGAGAGGAAAAAATGTAAGGAATTAAACGATGTAGCAGAGAATATGTGTAGAATCCTGAAAATACAGATTGGTCTTACACCTGCTGATAGCTGGTACATGGGAAAAACAGTAAACAATTGCAGAAAACAAAAATTCATTCTCTATAGTAGTGGTCGTACTAAATTATAACGAAGCACATCAATTAAGAATATGAAATGAAATGAAATATGAGATACAAGGAAGCAAACTTGTAACACAGTCATGATGGAATTGAGAATCTTCAGATCTGCTTGTATTAACTCTCAAATGTAAAAAACGTTGTTACAAACGACACAAAAAGGTCCAGCCTTGTTTATTTCTTTCTGTGGCATATTTATACAATTTTACAAATAAGATAGAATCTTAAAAGTCCCAAAATTTCAGTTATGACAAGGGGGAGAGAAATCGCTCCATTTCTTCTTCTCTATCTTCACTTGGTGCCAGGCGTTGGTCATCACGTGGGCTCGGTATAGGCGAAACATCTTTCAACCAACTGAGATATTAACCGAGATGATTTTGCTTGACAACTGGCTTCAAAGAAGTAACATTCTCGGGCTGAGTGCTATAGCCTATCCTCCATCTGTCCATCGATGATGTCGATGGCACATAATTGTGTGTTGGGTTTGATCATGCATTTATCCACTTGGACTATGTCCACCATAGTCATCTGAGAAATATCGACCGAATCTCTTTCTTCTTTATCCTTCATATCAAGCGAGATCTTTTCCACATTCATTTGCATTAGCCTCTCAGCATCGCACCCACAGTCAATGCCCTACAGCTCGATATCTATAGAATTAAAGGCCTCCTCCAAGGAGTTGGTTATATTTTGGGCCTGCTGCTTGCCTTCGGTGATGTTATGATCCCATTCCTTTAACATAATGTTTAGTTTTCTCTGAAATGGTGAGCCTGGGAATACCTACCGAAACCCTATTGTTCGTGGCTATCACTGCCTCCTGGAAGGCGACCCGAGCCACACCGACATCCGTTTCTCTGGCAGATAAGTTCTCAAAAACCTGATTTACCAATAGACAGTTGTCTCAGATCGCTTCTACCTTGGCAAGAAAATATGGCTATGCCGCAAAGACTCTGCTCCGAATCTCGATTGCCTGAGATTTGAACATCCTGATGTTTATCATTCTTCTTTCGGCGGTCTCCACCCTAGCCTGCAGCTGTTCGATCAAATCCCTTTGTTGGCTTGCTTGCATATGACCATCTTGGACCACCAACTATGCTTGCTCAAGCTTAGTTTTGAGCATCTCTATCTCATTCTTATCGTCCAATCGGGCCTGCTCTATTCCTACACTCACCTGATCTTTAGCAGTTTCTGTTGCCATGGCCAATATGGCTTCAAGGGTCCTAATGAGGTGATTCTTTCTTTTAAGTTGGTTTTTTAGGAGCCCAACTGAAAATTGATTTTCCAAGGCATAGGCTCCTAGTGTCCCCGCTATCTCAGTGGTGAATTGCTCATTTTTCTTGTCTTTTCCATCATTTATGACTTTATATTTCTTGGTAGTCGACTCTCCTTCTTGATAGAATTCCCTTTTCACTATTGCCTTTCTCTTTTTATCGAAGAAAAACTCATTCGGAGGGAGTTATTCTACTCTTATGGGCCTCAACTCTTCATTGAATATCCATCCCTCATCGATATTTCCCTACGTTGACTGCAAGGGGGTGACTGATGTGATGGGTTCTTCGATCTGTTTCATCAATTTTCCCAAAGTATCAACTGAAATCTGCTTCTTTGACATTCTGGAGTCTTTATTTATGTCTCCGGATTCTGCTCCTTCAACATTCTGGAGTCTTTATTTATGTCTCCGGCTTCTGCATTTGTTCCCCCTCACCCTGGTGTTTTCCTTGGTTAGGAGTCACCTCCTTAGAACCTTCAACATCCTTCTGTTTTGTTTCCAAAATACCTGGACCCTCTCCTCGCAACATGGCAGGAAGACAGCTACGTCAATGTTCCTAGAACTTCAGAACATCTACTCTTTCATTGGGTGCCAAGGATTGTATCCAGGCTAGAATCTCCTCATAGGACCTTGCTCCTCGGAAAATGTCATCCGAGTTTGAATTCTCATGCTCAAATCTCTTGAGCCCGCAATTGGCCAAATGATTGCTCATTGCCCTCTGTGGATCGTGCTTCTTGTATTCAATGGAGACCAAATTTAAGTCTTCCAGGGCTGTTGCCTCGGCTTTGGCATGCCCGAAATCTAATAAAGAATAAGAATTCAAATGAACAGGAAAATATGGCCATACCTTCTTTGAGTACCCTTTAAGTTCTTTACTTACTGTTACACATCAAAATCACTCAACTAGCTAAGTGTCACATATTCCTCTCAATTGTCGTAAGTGTCGCAACTTCCTTACAACTTTCGCAAGTGTCGCAAGTTGGTTACAAAGTGTCACAAATGTTGTTTGAGCATACTGCCCTAATGATGACACTAAAGAGGCACTTACAACATCTTATGTACTTGGTTTGAAGAAGGAGAACTGGTTCACTGGAGTCAAACATCTCTTAACACCTGAAAAGGGCTTCCAATCAAGAGTTTTGAGGGTGAACGCTCCCCTGAAATAGCCTTAGGAGCGTTGGCGCTCCCCTATAAGGCCTCAGGGAGTGTTATAACGCTTCCTTACCCCTCTGTAGAAGCACTACCCACTTTTGAAGCACTGGCTCTCCCCTTAAGCCTCTCTGGGAGTGTTCTAGTGCTCTGATGCCCCTTTTGAGGGAGTGCTCCCTAATCTGGGTCAATTGTTAGCACAGTGAGGAGAATAAGGAAAGGATCTTTCAAGGATAGGAGGCAGTTGTACTCAAATTATTGGTTTCATCAACAAATCCCTAATCTAAGGAGGAGGTTCCCAACTTGTTCTAAACATAACTCAAGAGGTTAAGCTCCTCCCAACCTATATAAGCAAGCTCTATGATGGTGGAAAGGGAGAAGGAATTGCTAGCATGAAACCTATGATCTCATGGGAAATACACAGTCAGCCAAAGGAGAAGTGATCAGTGAAGCTGCCATCAACCAGGTTGTGGATCTTTCGATCAAGGGTTAGACGAAGGGGACTTGACGAAGCCATCGCATTCGCATCTACGATTGTAAGCACTATTGTCGTTATTCTCATTAATATGACACGCTTGGCCTGTTTCTTTCTAGTTTGTGTCTGATGTTGCATGAACTTATCGTTAATTGATAGATCTATTTTCAAGCTAATATCAATAGAGTAGGAAGTGGTCGTATCTTGTTTGCCTGTAGAACTCAGCGAGGAGCAAAGGATTGGAGCGCAACCAGGAGCGTGCAGGGACAAACGTCGTTTAAGAGGTACTTCTGTTATGCTTCCTTCTCATGTATTAGTTTATATATATTTGAAAGGAAGTCAGTGTCCACGTTAAGCATTTTTCTGTCTAGGGTTAAGGTCAAGCCTTAGAGGTGATCTACCTGTCCGCAGGGAGATTTTCCTACAACAGAAACTGGCGACTCTACTGGGGAGATAGCCTCGAATCGAAACCTCTTGTTTCGGTTCCTCCTCATTGACCTAGTTCTGTCCCTTGATATTTTCAGACCTGGTTCACTCCTCTTTCGATTGTTTCATGAGCTGATTGGATCCCTACCTTATCATGCTCAACATACTTGTCAAAGTTTGAATCCCAATTTTTGGATTTTTTTGACATTTCTGGGGCTTTCAGACCATGGTGCCCCTGACCTAGTGTTGACAGAGTGCCAGTGCTCCTAATACCTTAGCACAGAGTGATATAACGCTCCTTTCCCTTGGCAACAAAGAGCCAACCTTTTTTTGTCCCGATAACCCTCCAGAACTGCCTTTTTCAGGATTTGCCTCTGTGTCTCTTTTACTGAGTGATCTAGTGAGTCAATTTTTCTTCTCTTTCAGCCTTGACATCTATCCTTTTTGAAGAATAAACACCTTGTTAGTTGGATCTTGTAGCCTTCTTCACCATTTTCATTGAGTTTTTCCTGTTGATTGAAATTCAGAACCCATACATTGTTCTTCTTTCCTCATCAGCCAAGTAAAAAACCTTGGTGAAGGTCATCAAAGGCCTACATACCTCTTTATCTTGATTTGAGTCAAGGTCATTGTTCTTCGATTTTTGCTTTTTGGGTGTGAATTTTTGTTTTCTCTTTGATTGTTTCATTTTCTCTTTTCGTTTTGATTGCAACGAAAGGGTGCATTGTTTGTATGACTTTAGCTTGTGCTAGTTTGATTTTCATTCATACAAAGAAAATTAGCAAGACAAGCATTGTGTTGAATTGATATACGAACAATGAAGAAACATCTCCATGATTGATTGTGCATATTAGAAGGAATTTTAATTTTTTTTTGCATTACATCAGGATTTGATCGAGAAAAAGAATCGTTTGAGGACACTCTGTAGTTGTGCTTGTTAGTGAAAAGAACTCTCTCTCTCCCTTAGATAGACGTCCATCGAAAGGAAATGACTGCTTATCATGTTCGATGCATTCTTTGGGTCTGAGTCATAATTCCATTTGTTTCACTTCCATACACCCCTTTTGCGTAAAGAACAACTATAAAAATCAATGTTAATTAAAAATTATCTAGAATTTTTTTCTTTTCTAGGATCCTCCACCAACAGTAGAATAGGTGTAGTACTTTGGATTAGGCTGTGAGCATAACTCTCCAAAGTTTCTAAAAACAATAGTAGCATCCTGAGTTAGGGAGATTCAAATCCAGTTATCATATAAGTCTGCCTGGGATCCCCCTCTCACACAGGGGTTACGCATGAGGTCGCATTCGGGTAAGCTACGGGGACTAACCCTCCATGGTTTAACTGATTGTGGTGGTTGGATCGTATTATGGGGGTCACTTTGAGGTAAATCCAAAATTACTGCATGGAATCCTTCTAGTTGATTTCGGGCTTGATACCTTGCCTGTACGTTCCGATCAGACTGTCGACTGTTCCCGCCCAGGGGCTGACTGCGAATTGGTAAACTTAGTGGCCATAATCTTTAGGGTCTTACACGAGGTGACGGTGACGGGAAGTCTCACTGTACCTGGAACAGACATTGGGCAAACTCACTCGGGCTCCTTGGAGGGTAAATCCACAATTACTGCGTGGAAGCTTGCACCAAGGCATAAGTCTGTTAAGCAGGTCGCCATTGTAACTGTTCCACCCTACCCCCAACCCTTATGGACTTGATCACGCGACGTTGGATTTCATCACCAACTAGTACGGTCATCAAAAGAAGGTCTTGATTGCTTGGTTGTGATTCTTAGATTTTTTAGCGTGTGCTGTTTATTTTCGCTAGTTGGCCATAGATTTATTTCGCCGACTCTTTTCCGCCAACATCGACCTTCCACGCCGTTCGCGGAGGCTACAGGGAATTCCTCCAGAAAATATGGAAGGAAACACCCCTTTACCCCCTCATTCTACGGAGGAATCTCCTCAACAGAGTGAGGTTCATAACACTACAATTTCC
>JZKD02S1710528.1:492533-510178 GCA_000966675.3 Picea glauca | reverse complement strand
CACTTACGGGTTCCGCAGCAAAATGGTATATTGAATTACCACGTGCATCTTTCCACGATTTCAACTCCCTCGCCATGTCCTTCCTCACACACTTCCAACTGCCCATTCGATACGATACGGGTACTGAACTATTAACCTCTCTTCATCAAACAACTTCCATACACATCTCCGATCATATCCATGAATGGAGACGATGACGAAGGCTAATCAAAGCGGTCATATTTGACCAATTATTAGCGGAATGGTTCACGAAATCATTATTACCCCAGATCGCTCGTGATGTTTCCATGGGTGGTGTGGTCACCGAGGAAGAAGCCATCGCCCGAGCTCAGTACTTAGACTTAGTCTATTCACAATCCAATACTTTGTATGAGTTGATACCAAATGCTACCCGCGCCACTAACGATCCATCCAAACCATCGACTGCTTCGCATGCGGATGGAGTTATTGGCTCCGTCAAAACCCAATCTACCACACAGTCCACTGGAATGACTCAGCGGCCCGCTTCGACGGCTGCTCCCAGTTCGACTGCACCCTCTTCTACCCCAACCCAAACTCAGGTCTCTGATGCGAATGCGGTCCAATCAACCCCTTCACAACAACTTGGGGGCAAGAAGAAAGCGAGAAACAAACCAAAGAAGAAAAATAACAATGAACAACCCAAAACCCAACCGCAAACCCCTGCTGTCGGAAAACAACCACAGTGAAAACTGAAATTCCCATGTCTCATTTGTGGTGACGATCACTACACTCGAGATTGCCCACACTGTGATGAAGTGGCTAAACTTTTCAAAGGAAATTCGCAACCCGCTGTGCTTACTCAGCCTTTTCCGCAACAACAATCTTTGGTTGCACAAACCCCCACGCCGGGGGGCAGTTCCAACCAACCCTCTGATGACGCCTCGACAAGCGCCCACATTTACATGTTTAACGGGGTTAATCTAACCACTCGTTCTGCGACATATGACACGCTAGTTAAACCCGACAAGTCGAAGACTGCTAATGGTTCTTCGCCAGATCCTTCACCATCTATTGTTAATCCTCCATATGTTAGCCCTCCATCCGGGCCACTTCAGATTGAGAAACCTTATTTTGGCTCCATATTACACCCTCCTAAGAGTACCATCCGGAAATCCACTTTCAATCCTAATTCACGGGCTGCCCAAAATTACAATATTGTAGAAGATTTGGCCCAAGCCCCGTGTGCCATGTCCGCATTGGAAGTTTTACAACACTGTCCTAACCAACGTAGGACGCTCTTAGCTGCTATTGGCACTTTCGATCCTGAGTCATCAAACTACATCAGGTTTAATCTGGATGATCATCAACTGCGACTCTCCCACCAGCTAGCTTTCCAAATCGATGTTGTTGTTCACAATCAACAAATCCACTGAACTATCCTGGATGAGGGAGCCTCTACCTGTGTCATGTCTCTAGCCTATTGGAAAGGCCTAAAATCACCAGCCCTTAAAAAATCCCCTACGATGTTACGCGCTTTCAATGGATGAGGTTTCCATCCTCACGGATTACTGCAATCCCTCGTCGTTCAATTGGGCAGTAAAACTATTACCGTTGATGTCGAGGTGGTTGATGCTCCCCTCGATTACAACCTCTTACTCGAAAGAAGTTGGTTCTATGCTATGACTGTCATCAACTCATCGGTGTTTCGATGTGTACAATTCCCCCATCAAGGAAAAATTGTCACCGTCGATCAACTTGACTTCTGTACACCCGACGCTCGCATCCCTGCCACCAACAACATTCCTTTTTTGGGAGACCACCCAGTTACGTATGAAAGCGTTGGTGTTGGCTTATTGAAAGATTCTAGCCTTATGGGTAATTTCCCTACACCACTTCCACTTACTGCACACCACATTGCTACCGTCAACATGATCTCGACTATGCCTTATCAATCCTTGGAATCATTTGATCCTTGGATTGTACCTAGTCCTTTGGAATTCGATGTGGCCAGTGACACCATGCCACTCAGCCCAGCCGAGGCCGCATACATAGCTATCCAATCTACCTCTCCCTCTCCCAACAATTCACATTCATTGGCACCCGACACTTACTCAGTGCCCTCGTGGTTGGATTCCCTATCATCTGTCATTGATTACATTTCCCACATTTTTCCTTCGGACGAATCTATTATGGAAATGATCAACATTGATGATTTACCCTGGGATGATAACCACCATCGATCCTCTTTTATTCCGCCATTGGAAGAAGTGCAAGACATACGATCTGTCTTCCCCCTCGATGTTACCGATGCTCCACAATCCCCTATCCTCACACAAGATACTTTCTCTGAGGGGAACATGGGTAACATCTCTACTACAATCACAATTGACATTTCAGTCAAAGAAGGTGTCATGGAAAACATTAACCTTGGTGCTAGTTGCACGCCCGATGAAGTGGTTTCTTACACTGCTTTGTTCAAAGAATCCTGCGATGTCTTCGCATGGAGCTACGAGGAAATGCTAGGGATTGACCCTTCAATCGTCATACACGAAATCAAGACTTACCCTGATGCAAAACCAGTTCGACAAAAACTCTGCCCGGTTCACCCCAAGAAAATGGCAGCTATAAAGGCAGAAGTTGAAAAACTTCTAAAATCTGGCTTCATCTATCCCATCCCTTTGACGGAATGGGTCTCTAACCTCATTCCGGTTGCCAAGAAACAAGGGACCATCTGTTTTTTCATAGATTACCGAGATCTCAACAAATCTTGTCCCAAGGACAACTACCCTACGCATTTCATCGATCAAATCATCGATAATTGCGCAGGAAGCGTAATCTTCTCTTTCATGGATGGATTTTCTAGATATAACCAGATTGAAATCTTACCTGCTGATCAACATAAGACAACCTTCATCTTCCCTTGGGGAACTTTCGCCTACCGAAAGCTACCGTTTGGCCTTAAAAATGCTGGTGCTACTTTCCAGCGAGCCATGTCGTACGCTTTCCACGACATCAAGCATATCGCAGAACCTTACCTTGATGATTTACCTACCCATTCATCCAACCGACCTGACCACATTGGCCACTTGCGGGCAATTTTTCTTCGATTTCGTTTCTATCGTATTCGTCTGAACCCACATAAATGCATTTTTTCTATCGAATCTGACCGACTCCTCGGTTTCATCGTCTCCAAAGATGAGATCAGGGTGGATCCCTTAAAGATCAAGGCCATCCTAGCCTTACCCCCACCTACCAACTTAACCCAACTCCAAAGTTTGCAAGGCAAAGCAAACTTTCTCCGTTGTTTCATATGTAATTATGCCGAGATCACTAAAGGATTTATGCGGCTTCTGCAAAAGAACGTCCCTTTCATCTGGGATGACACTGCCCAATGGTCATTCGACGCTCTCAAGCATGCTTTGACCCACGCTCCTTTGCTACATCCTCCCGAATATACAAAGGATTGTATCCTTTACTTGGCCGCTTCTACTTCTACCATTGCGATGGTGTTAGTTCAAGAGGAGCCTAACGACGAAGAACACATGATTTATTATCCGAGCAAGAGTTTATCTGGACCTGAACTTAGATATTCGCATGTTGAAAAACTGGCTATGGCAGCCGTCATTGCTGTCCAAAGATTCTGCCACTACATCTTATTATGCACCACCATGGTAATCGCAGACTCCAACCCCATGTACCATGTCTTGACGCGTCAAGTACTTGGGGGAAAATATTCGAAATGGATCGTTATTATTCAAGAATTCGATCTCGAGTTTACGAAGGCTAAAGCCAAAAAATCCTTGGTGTTTTCCGAGCTCATCTGTGCTCTCCCAAGTGCCAATGAAAACATTTAACCTAGAGACTCTCTCCCCGATGAGTCTCTCTTCCTCATCAACACCTCTGACCTTTGGTACAAAGACATTCTCCTCTAACTTCAATTCCAACGTTTTCAGCCCAACATCTCTCGCAAAGAGCGTCGATGCATCCGTCACCACTCTCGTCATTACCTCATCCTCGGTGACACTTTGTATCGTCATGGTATTGACACTATCCTTCGGCGATGTCTGATTCACGAAGAGGCTGAACGCGTCTTGAACGATTGTCACCTTGGCGCCTGTGGCGGTCACCTTTTCGGGATGGCCACAACCCAAAAAATCTTACGTGCCGGCTACTTTTGGCCCTCAATTTTCAAAGATTGCATCGAGGCCGTCAAAAAATGCCCACCCTGCCAAATCTTCAACAAGAAGGCATGCACCCACCCTACTACGCTGCACCCCATTATTTCCATCGACCCCTTTTCCAAATGGGGTATCGATTTCATGCAGTGTAGGCCTACCTCAACCGGGGGGCACGGTTACATCATCATCGCCATCGACTACTTCACCAAATGGGCCGAGGCTATGCCTACCTTCCTGAATGATGGATGTACTGCAGATCTATTCCTCTTCAACCATATCATTACTCGTTTTGGTGTACCACGTGCCATCGTCACCGACCATGGTGCACACTTCAAAAACCAGATGATGAGTGAGTTACATGTCAAATTGGGTTTTCACCATGAAAACTCATCCCCCTACTACCCTCAAGCGAATGGGCAAGTTGAGGCTATCAACAAAGTCCTAAAAACCATGATCCAATGCATGGTAGGGGAAAACAAAACAACGTGGCATTTACAACTATTTTCCGCTCTCTGGGCCTATCGCACTTCGGTGAAAACCTCAATCGAATTCACTCCTTTCCAGTTGGTCTATTGCATTGAAGCCATCCTACCAATCGAGTGTGAAATTCCATCACTCAAATTAAAAGTAGAACTCCTGCCCCATACTTCTGCAGAAGAAGAACGATTCTTGTATCTATCCAAGCTAGACGAAACACGTCGCGATGCTGCTCTCGTTAATGAGGCACATCAGAAATGAATTAAGAATCAATATGACAAATCCATCCAACCTCGAGCCTTTGCAGAAGGAGACTTAGTCCTCGTTTACGACCAATCACATGATAAATTGGGAACGGGAAAGTTAGAACCTATGTGGCACGGTCCTTACATCGTGAAGTGTGTTTTACACAGAGGTGCTTATGAACTAGTAAATCATGATGGAATTTCCCTGGGAGAGCCCTGAAATGGGCTTTACCTTAAAAAGTACCATGCCTAGATCACCTAGCATCTGTACTTTGTACATTATTGTATTTTAGTTTGGTGTGTCTTTTTCTCTCGCATGCTCGAGTCTTTACCATTGCCACTCATGACTGTGCCTGTGTTTTCATGCGCAAATGACGTCTGCCTTTCCTATCTTTTTTGGGTTCGTAGATGGTGCCAGCTGACATACCCAGAACATTGCTTCGGTAGCATGGGTTACTTATCAGTTTGACGAGGTGGTGAGTTTAGGAGGCATCTATTTAGGACCAGCAACCAACAATATGGCAGAATACCACGCTATCATTGGACTGTTGACCCAAGCCTCCTCCCTAGGTATCTCTCGTATCATTATTTACTTAGACTCCCAACTCGTGGTTTATCAACTCAACCGCATCTACGCTATCCGTAGTCCTATCCTGCTATGTCTACACTTGCAAGTTCGCCGTCTTGAACGAATGTTCGATTACATTGAATATAGACACATTCCGAGAGAACTTAATAGTGTTTCAGATTCGTTAGCAAATTATATCATGGATAAGTATCTAGCCCACAGATAATATTCAAGGAAAGAAAAAACTGTACATTACATGTAAATTAAAACACATCACGAACATCATCATGTACAAATCATCGGCATCATAAAAACTCGAAATTGTATATATATATATATGGCGTGACTGAAATGTTTGCTTTACATCAAAAAGTGTGTAAAAGGGCAAAAGTTTGGGTCTGTTCACCCATACAACATTGCCTGACAAGGCATACAAAAAATCATAGGGAGACTCTAATCTCCCCGCACGGCGTTGTGCTGTGAGTAACATACTACTACACGCACTACGCACCTCAACAAAGAATTGATATTCTCTGGTACCCCTACAGTGTGCCGCTGCAGATGTAAAGGCACTTCCCCCCTCCGCAGAGGAGGGATGCCCATCGTAAGGCCTTGGAGGTTTCTTTCGACCTCCCGGAGACCCATAACTGGTACCACTGGATCTGCTATAGCTGGGGCACCTCCACGATGCCCTGGTACTGGTATATTAACTGGGCGCACTTCTCCCTTGTCTACATGTTGGAAACAAAACATCTGTTAAAACTCTTTTACATACCCAAAAAAATACATATACATCAAAAATTTAAAAACAAAAACTAGACAAGGTATGGCTTAATCTCTTACCTGACTCATCCCAGTCTTCCCCCATGGGAAAAATTAAGTCCATACTCCCATGGAAGTCTGCATCGGCATAAGGAAAGTCCTCTATCTAGAGGAACTGCCGTCTCAACCAGGCAAAGAAATCACCAGTGAAGTGGAACTCTGACTCCGAAACTAGTCTTGGAGACAGACTAGTCCACCTCTCCATCCGAGGTTCGTCCACTAGGCGTACTTCCAATTCTATCTGAGGCTGCATTTGAGGGATGCGCTCTAGAAAGAATGAGACCAAAAACGAGCCATAGCCGAACTGTTTCTGACCAGTCCTACACCGTGAGATCTATTCCTTCACATTCCGAAGGAACGCTGCACTCCAGTTGAACAGTGTTGGTTCTACAATTGAACACCATAGGCCACCTATGATCTCGATGCCAAATGAGCACTAGTACTTCCGGTCATGCTTGTGATAGCGAATAATATAGACCGAAGAGGCAGATCTCGTATTCTTGATAGGGATCCTGCCCCCTACCAACCTTGCTCCCGGAATACAGTGACTTGCCAGATACACGTCCACTTGCTCAGGTAATGCCCTCTATCCAGTGAAAGAGATAGGGGCCCCTCTTTTTGAGAGGCCGGTCAAAAAGTACACATATTCCAACTCAATGGTTAGGATTTGTGTACCAATACGAAATCCCTGTTCCGCAATGTCCCAAAGGCTGATCATGTGCTCAAGCAGTAGAATCTCTCTCTTCATTTTTTGCAATTTGAAAAACTTGAGCAAGCCACAGGCTCTCAAAGAAGCCCGTGTACGAGGACTCCGTAGAGCGGCTAAATCATCCATCTCGTGTTCCCTCTCTTCCCATTCAATCATGATTGCCGAAGACACCTACAAAACAGAAAAATCAAGAATTTCGTTATTCCTCACGTTTTTGTAATTTCGGCGATTTTCAAAAACATTTTAAAAAAACATGAAACAAAGTACCCATGTCATCTAAAAGCAACCAATTACTCTTTTTGACCACCACACCCTTTAACATTTGCCAAATAATGATAAAAATGTTATAAAAATGCAAAACAATTTTAGGGGGGAGTGGGCATTTGGGGAGGACTTTTGTGAAGTTCTTTTTCCAAGAATGACCTACCTAATTGAATGCAAGGGTGTAGACATCCTAACAACCCTTCTCTAACGCATTTTTGCAAAATAATTCCCCTTTTTTATTAATGTTTAAAAGGAGGCCGATTTGGTCAAAGAGGGGCGAC
The DNA here is from genome assembly GCA_000966675.3 of Picea glauca. Classification (NCBI taxonomy): domain Eukaryota; kingdom Viridiplantae; phylum Streptophyta; class Pinopsida; order Pinales; family Pinaceae; genus Picea; species Picea glauca. The sequence continues at coordinate 502,673 of JZKD02S1710528.1, read as the reverse complement.
CTAGGGCTTTGTGTTTTGAAATAAATAATGCCATGAAAATCAATTTGAAACCATGCAATTGAAAGAGATAAGGATGGGCACCTACCTGGTTCGAACGGCGAGTGAAATGATCGATCGTAGCTCTAACAGTGAGAAAAACAAGATTTACTCCAAAATGAGATTCTCCACTACTCCAAAATCCTTGCAAATGAAATGGTAAGTGAATTTCCAAATCAATTCTTATTTATAGAATTCCATTTTTATAAGGTATGGTCATTTCTGGGTTTCTCTAATTATGTAAATGGCTTCACTAAAACTCTGGTTTGTAGTTGCTGGCATCACAGGTTTCCTGGTAGCTCTAATGAATCATTCACCTTGTCACATTTATGAGCATAGTCTTAGTTCGTTCTCGAGCTCGACAATATGAGAACGTAACCGGGTAAACTTTTATCTCTTTTTTGGACCTGTCTGGATACAAACACACGAAAAAGGAACCCCCCTGGAGTCTCCTTTAAACCCTTTTCAGACTCTCTAAACATGAAAATATTGTCGAGTGATATTGCTTCCTTTCACACTCGTTAAAAGGTCAGAAAGGGCGTCTTGCGAGCGATAGTTTAACCCTTTCTCGGTCTCGTCGGACTACTGTACGAAAAAGGAACTGAGAGAGTTCTCTTTTAAGCGTTTTTCCAAAATCTATAATCCCGAAAAACCTTCGAGTTTTCTGTCTTTGGACTCGTTAAAGCACACATCGGCAGGCCCATATGGGACCGATCCCTTACTTCTTCTGGTTCATTAAACAAAGGAAGAGGAACTTACCAAAGGTGAGTTATATCGAGCATGTGTTATCCTCCTCGAGCTCGTTAAAACAAAAAGAGGTACTCATCTATCTGGATGGGGGAAAAATTGAAAGGAGTAAGCCAAGAAGTCTCTTGAGAACATCGTTTAATAGGTACTTCTATTATCCTTCCTTCTCATGTGTTAGTTTAGATATATTTTAAAGGAAGTCAATGTCCACGTTAAGCATTTTTCTGTCTAGGGTTAAGGTCAAGCCTTAGAGGTGATCTACCTGTCCGTAGGGAGATTTTCCTACAACAGAAACTGGCGACTCCACTGGGGAAAATCTCCCTACGGACAGGTAGATCACCTCTAAGGCTTGACCTTAACCCTAGACAGAAAAATGATTAACGTGGAAATTGACTTCCTTTCAAATCTATCTAAACTAATACATGAGAAGGAAGGATAACAGAAGTACCTCTTAAACGACATTTGTCCCTACACACTCCGAGTTGCGCTCCAATCCTTTGCTCCTCGCCGAGTTCTGCAAGCAAACAAGATATGACCACTTCATACTCTATTGATATTAGCTTGAAAACAGATCTATCAATTAACGATAAGTTCATGCAACATCAGACACAAACTAGAAAGAAACAAGCCAGGCAGTCTCTTGAGAACATCGTCCAACACTTCTTAGAGTCGCCCTTGAACACGACACTTTGTCATCTGCACATATCATAATCCACTGAACCTCTGCACTGAGCCAACCTTTGAGTTTCCTTTCACTCATTTGGGTCACCCGACGCAAGTCATAACACCCATTGCATAGTCTTGGTCCATGTCATGTTTTGCTGTCATACCTCAGTGTTCAAGGGAAGTATCTGCCTCGAGAGTCAACCATACCAAATATCTTGTCTAAAAACATGTGTCAGTCTATATCCATTTGATCTACCAATTACATCTCTATGTCCATTTCGTGTCATTGATGGGGGATACATCAAGGCCCTCCCTCAATGAGTCTATTCCTGTCGACTTAAACACATTATCTAGGAATTGGACTTAGAAACTAATTAGTACTTTGGGACCTGCATGCCTCAATGGCAGGCCTCCTCACATTCGACAGTGGGTTTACATCATTGACCTCTAATCAAATGATTCCATGGATGTTCGACCTCAGCTCATCTATTCACGTTCGATGGAATGTACTAAGGTAACTTGGGAATCATTGACATTAATGGTGATCTCCCTCGCACTTGTTAACGGTTTACCTCATTGACCGGTAATCAAGTGGTTTCTGCCATGTTCGACGTCAAGATATCTATTCACATGGTTAGAATCGTATCACACTGGGATTGGTAATAAGACCCTGGGTTGAGTAATCACTTTGACGTGCACTTTGCCCATGTTGCGAAGGAGTTTTTATTGGACAAAGAACACATACACTGTTACATAGATCCACTTTGTATTAGTCATGGCTATGTCTTGTCATCTCGTAGATCCACTGTGTATCTTTCGTGGCTACGATCAGTCCGAGTCATAAAAGTATAGATCCACATTGTATCTTCGGTGGCTATACCCTATTTCAATACAATTATGGATCCGCAGTGTATATTTTGGCAGCCATACCTTACAAGTCTCGATCACCCAAGCATAGGTATGCCTGCCTTGGGTTTTGAAATATGTCATGATATTTTTTGGATGTTTGTGTGCAGCTTCCGTCAGGTTCTCCGAGTCTGTACCATTGCTTGAACGTCTACAAAGTATTTCAGTCATCATTTTGTATCTTCTGACTTCATACTTTTGGGGGCAATCTGTTACACATCAAAATCACTCAACTGGATAAGTGTCGCATATTCCTCTCAATTGTCGTAAGTGTCGCAACTTCCTTACAACTTTCGCAAGTGTCGCAAGTTGGTTACAAAGTGTCGCAAATGTTGTTTGAGCATACTTCCCTAATGACGACACTAAAGAGGCACTTACAACATCTTATGTACTTGGTTTAAAGAAGGAGAACTAGTTCACTGGATTCAAACATCTCTTAACACCTGAAAAGGGCTTCCAATCAAGAGTTTTGAGGGTGAACACTCCCCTGAAACAACCTTAGGAGCGCTGGCGCTCCCCTATAAGGCCTCAGGGAACATTATAACGCTTCCTTACCCCTCTGCAGGAGCGCTGCACACTTTTGAAGCGCTGACGCTCCCCTTAAGCCTCTCTGGGAGCGTTCTAGCACTCTGATGCCCCTTTTGAGGGAGCGCTCCCTAATCTGGGTCAATTGTTAGCCCAATGAGGAGAATAAGGAAAGGATCTTTCGAGGATAGGAGGTAGTTGTACTCAAATTCTTGGTTTCATGAACAGATCCCTGATCTAAGGAGGAGGTTCCCAAATTGTTCTAAACATAACTCAAGAGGTTAAGCTCCTCCCAACCTATATAATCAAGCTCTATGATGGTGGAAAGGGAGAAGGAATTGCTAGCATGAAACCTATGATCTCATGGGAAATACACAGTCAGCCAAAGGAGAAGTGATCAGTGAAGCTTCTATCAACCAAGTTATAGATCTTTTGAGCAAGGGTTAGACGAAGGGGACTTGACGAAGCTGTCGCATTCGTATCTACGATTGTAAGCACTGTTGTTGTTATTCTCATTAATATGACACGCTTGGCCTGTTTCTTTCTAGTTTGTGTCTGATGTTGCATGAACTTATCGTTAATTGATAGATCTATTTTCAAGCTAATATTAATAGAGTAGGAAGTGGTCGTATCTTTTTTTCCTACAGAACTCAACGAGGAGCAAAGTATTGGAGTGCAACTCGGAGCGTGCAGGGACAAACGTCGTTTAAGAGGTACTTTTGTTATCCTTGCTTCTCATGTATTAGTTTAGATAGATTTGAAAGGAAGTCAGTGTCCACGTTAAGAATTTTTCTGTCTAGGGTTAAGGTCAAGCCTTAGAGGTGATCTACCTGTCCGTAGGGAGATTTTCCTACAACACTTACACTACCAATTACTGTTTGTCGGGCAACCTCGCGACAAGCCATCTTGTCAAGAATGAACAATGGCAGCGCATGCGGGGGAACAAAAGCCCCAAAAACTTCGAGGTATGAAAATTATGCTTCTATGTACCAGTCCGCTATGCTACTCAGATTTGTCACTATGCTGTCCGAGATCCGGGGTGGCGGGTGACCAAAAATGGCGATGTGCAAAGGCACCATTACCCAGTTAAAAATCTCATAAGCAAAATTTTCTGCTTTGTTTTCCCATAATTTTGCATGATATACATGTATGGGTTCATCTTCGACTGGAGTCCAACTCCAGTTCATCAATGGGAATGGTGTCATAGAACAAATTACGTCCATAATGTATGCGGGCATGAAGAATGACGACGCCTTCCCATTCTCCTTCTACTCTCTATACTCTGTGACCCGATTGGTCAAGCTATCTGAAATCATCTTTGCCCAGTTAAAGGAATAGCCTTCGGCGACCTGAAACATTAGAGGCACCCACGCAAGGAAAAAATGTGATGTGTACTCTTTCCCATATAACCGACATGTCATCATGGCGACATATTTGTACTGCGGTTCTAACAAAGCAATTGAATATATTCCGTGGGTATCAGCTCTGAACTTCGCGGTGTTTGAAACCCAATCCTTTATCAAATTGGACATGGTTTTATCATACTATTCGCATTCCTTCTCCTTGAATTCTTCCAAGAACTCAGCGCCGTATGTGTGGTCGGACGTCATGGGTAGCTTATACATGGTTTGTAGATGCTCCAGCCTGAAAGTCCCGATGGTGAATCTTTGCTCGTTCATGATAGTCCTGGTCAGTATGTCCACATGGTCCAATGCCCTTCGGACCATATCATAATATGGAAGCAACTACGGTCTGGCTGCTACTCTGTGCATTCCAGATTGGATGACTATTTTGTACTTGGTGGTTAAATCATCTCTTTCGTTGTCATCGGAGTCGTTGGAATAATCCACCAATTCGGCTTGCAGAATATATGAAACATATGACCAATTCGGGACCGAGTTGATACTTCGGGGTGAAGTATCAGAGACATTGTCTAAGCCTTGTCCCGAAACCTCAACATTCGCCTTTGCTTCTTTTCGCGGAGCCATGGTTGAAGCTTGCGTTTTAGCTCTTCTGCGATATAACTGCATATACATACAGAAGTCAGTTTACTCAGAGGTGGTGAGCTCTGCATGCTATGAAAATGGATTTTTTATAATGAAATACAGCTCTGATATATACTCAAAAAATTCGGTACATTTCAGAACAAGTCTGTCAAATCACATTTGGAAATAAATTTTGCCATAAAAATCCGATCTTACACATCGATTTACCCTATTTCCTCATTAATGTCATAAATTTTGGCGGTTTTAAAATTTCAGTTGGCGCATGGAGGAAAAAGGTTACCTCGTAAATCATGTAGACATCAAAGCGCGGGATATTCATTGATTTAGCTTAATTAATCTGGTTTTACCGCTGTTAACATTGTTTCGGTACTCGTTATATCGGGGATCTTCCTTTAACATTTTGAGTCTCTAACTCCCGAGAATGCGAAGATCAATTTTGGTTTAACTAAAGGTAATCGCGATTTGGGGCTTGATTAATTTTATAATTATTATATTCCCCATATCGCAACTCGAAGCTTCGAAGATAAGTTTCTAGGAGATTTACATGCCGAGTTGTGAAACTGCGAGATCGCGATAACATGACTTAATTAAAAGGGAAGATAATCTTGGATTAAGTAATTAATTAATCACGTTATAATTGCATCGTGACTTTGCGATTCAAGGTTTAGACGATCAAACTTTCAAAAAGGACAACGCTGAGTGGTGAAATGTCGAGAGAATCTTTTACCACGGTTTAGCTTTTACCCCTAACCTTGACATGAGTTACTCAAATAAGGAACTCGTGTTCTCGGCTATTGGGGTTATGAAAATAAAATTTTGGGTTTGGCGATCGCCGAGGCGCGAAACCCCGACGACGTTTAAACATGAGTTGGGGAAAACTTTACTCTCGTTACTGTTTTGATTGAAAAGTTAAAACGACTTCGCTGTTTCGTGACTCGAGACGTGTTAACTGCATGAGCTATAGTATCTGATCTACGAGATCCCGAAGTAGAAACAAAAGAGGAAACATTTTACGATAGGTAGGACTTGTTTAGAGAGTGGAAAAATCATCATTTCTCATGTGATCAAGCTTCATAGATCATCAATATCTCAGAGGAAAAATGAAAACCATTTTTAGATTTCAAGCATTAAGAATGAAACTTGTGAAGGGCTAGAAAAACAGGGGCGACTCCAACAATGGACATAAAATAAATTTGCATACCTGGGAGTGAATGATCTTCTTTGTGGCATAGTCCTTCTGAAATTCTGTCTTGACTGATCATGATCATGATTGAAGAGTCTTTGTCGCTTGAACATGGATGGTATTCTTGAAGATGTAACCTTATTAGTTTTATTAGATTCTGGTTGACCATGATTCCTTCCTTTCAGTACTTCTGCATAACTCTTGATCTTTTCTTCATTCTTATTTTCTAACAACCTATAATGCTTCTCTTCATTCTCTACAACTAATATAGATGTTTTTGTTTGTTCAACATTCTTATTGAGTTTGACAATTTTACTTCTCAATGTGACAACTTCTTCTTCAAGGTTATCAACCTCTTCTTCTTTCTTTAATATCTAAGACTTCATGACTTCTTTTGTTCTCTTGGCTTCTTCAAGCTGAATTTTTAATGTGATTATTTCTTCTTCAAGTACTTTCTCTTCTTGACCAAACTATGACTCAAGATGGTTTAGATCATTAGTTCTTTCCTTGATATGATCTGTCAATATCTTCTCTCTCATTTCTGCTTCTTCCTTCTGTTCTACTATGCTGGATTCCAAATATTGTTTTTGATCTTGAATATTTTCTTTGATATTTCTGGCTTCTTCTAGTCGAGTTCTTAAGTTCTTGATGACCTGCTGGGATTCTTCAAAAATGTGAACACTTTCCTTTTGTTTCATTAATTCTTTCTTGAGTGGCTTATTTTCTTCTCTTTATTTTTTTAGTTCATCTAAAGAACTCATCAATTCTTCTTCATAATTGTCTTCTTTTTCAATTAGTTTTTCTATCTCATTTCCTCAATGGAATTCCATTTCAATATTTCCACATTTTTCACAATTAAATCAAAACAACATACTTTTGTTGATTATGTACTCTTCATCTTCTGAATCTGTTTGACACGGTGAAATATTTTCTTCTTGATCTATACCTGCATCTTCTTTGGCATTTTCTGAATCTGTGATGCGTGAAGAATATATATAATGTAACTTGTCCCTAATTTATTTGGCTGATGAACATTTACAAACCTTTTCTTTTACCGGATTAGGTAATCCTTCCCAGATGAAATCCATTGCTATTTTGTTATTCTTCTTCAATTTCTTCTTGCCTGCAATCTTTTCCCTTTTTGAACTATCATATCCTATAACAATTGATGGACAAATATCATACCCATGTTCCTTTAAAAACACTTTCATCCTTCCACTCCATATCTCATACTTTAAATAATTCTCAACATTAAACATTGGTACTCCATTCTCAGAATAATCCATGATATCCTTCTAGTGGTTAAACTATTTCCTGAAGGAACCTTCTTTGGTACCAATTGTTGGATTACTGAGAGGGGGGTGCATCAATAATGAGCAATTATACCAATTATTAATACTTTAAACCACAAAGTATATTATTTTACTTATTCAACCATGTTCATATTTTCATCATCAGTATATTACTGTATCATAAGAATTAGCATTCATCAATTTATAATAAACAATGACAAACACATCCACACAATGCATAGTACACCAATATTTACGTGGAAACCCAACGCGGGAGAAAACCACAGAATGCTTTTCTTATGTGTCAAGAATTAAATTCAAGGAATGACCAACTTCCAATTCTCCAGATACAATTGGAAGGAGGCTTCGATCCCCTAGTTTCTCAGGCTATAGCCTAAGGGAATCTCCAAATCCCCAATTCTATGGCTACAACCAGAAGGAGGCTGCAACCCCATATTTTCTTCGGGTACAACTGGAAGGTGGCTACAACCACCTATCCTTTCCCAGTCCAACCACCCTGAAATATAAGTAGAATGATGGAACCATTGTCACACTATCACTGTGAGATGTACTGTTGTAAACCTATACCAATCAACCTGCACCAAACAACATGTAACAACATGTACCATAAAACCTGTAATCAACCTGTACCAGTAACCTGTAAATAACTTGTACCAATAACTTGTAAACAACCTGTACCAATAACATGTGCCAACATGTACCATGCATCAACCTGTACCATAAACAAGTGTATCAACCATGCACCAAACCTTTACAAATAACCTACCACAATAACCTGTCCAAACAACATATCACAACAACCTGTCTCATCAATCTTATAAACCAAATCAGATCTACTCACCAAGACAATTCTCAACCATATGTACTATTATCACCATAACAATTTATGTGTGAAATTGTTAATCCCTAAATAGTGGCTCATTACCCCTTAATTGGGGCATATTACATTAGTAATGTTATTTTATTTATGCCAGCTTGAGTCCATTAGTTGTAATTGTACATCCTAGTCTTCTATATATACCAAAGAGACATTTTCATTTTGAATCATCTTGTAATTGGACATTTATGTGGGCATAATGAGGTTTCCCCATCGAAGAGGATTATTATCTAAATTTATCTCTTTTTCAAGGCGTTGAGTACTTATTCTGAGGTTTTTCTATGCTATATTGATATTTGGTTCTTAACATATGGTATCAGAGATCAAGGTCTTGGGGTTTCGTTGCTACATCTGAGACACCTTGGAATTTTCTCTATAACTTTTTTTCTACAATGTTTCAAAAGGAACGACTTGGAGAATATTTGATCAAGGTATGTTGGGTTAAAATTTCAGCTTCTGAGTCCTTATACTTTTGAAGATACAACCTGTGTAAGATAGGGTTATGGAATCATCCTGAATTGAGTCATTACAAAATTTTCGCTATAAAATTTTTTATGTAATGTTTTAGAGCCTTAACTCCAAACAACATTCACAGAAATTAGTAAGGTATCTGTGGTAAGAATTTCAGCTTCTGGGTCATCTTAAATTTTTATATACACTCTGTGGAAGATAGGGTATTTGACTAGTCCTATTGACTAGTCTCAAGCAGGTGTTCCAGGTAAAACAATCATAACTTCTTCCTAGAGAATCAAAATTGAGTGAGAATGGTTGCATTGGATAGTGGACAATCTATAGTATTTCTGGTAAGATTTTCAGAATTTATATCAATTATTTTGTACGGGGCATTCTATACAAGTGAGATCTTCTAGAAAGGCCAAAAATCAACAAGTTGTGGGGAAGTTACCATAAATTCCACTTGGCACATCCAATTTTGATCAGACCTGTGGCATTGCAGAGAAGAAATATCATAGAACTACAAAAAATAAATTTTCATACCCATAAGGGCCAAAACTTTGGAGATACAATAGAAGAAATATTGTCTAGCATAAACACCTCAAAATCAAAGTTCAAAAGTGATACTTGGCCAACATGCCACCCAAAAAGGGAACTTCTACACTAAATAAACCTCCAGACAGTCCTACTTGGACTCTTGATGAAGGTGAAGAAATGCGTAGGGACATAAATGAATTACAAAATAAGACAATGATAAAAGATAAATTGGAGGCAATAATGGATACTAAGATGGATGGTTTAAAAAGGGAGATCATGGAAGGATTGAAAAATTTCCTAAAAGAGAGGACACCTGAAAGTGAAAATGTATCCCATGAAATTCATGATGAGGACACAAAGAATATGAATCAAGAATGGAGAAACACCAACTTTGGGTTGAAGAACAACCACGCTCCTAAGATCGATATGAGGAAGTTTGATGGCAAGGACCCAATCACATGGATGCTTCAGATGGAGAAATTCTTTGATCTACATAATGTGCCACATACACAAAAGGTACAAATTTCTTCTTTATAGTTAGAACCCAATCAATTTGTATGGTATCGATGACTTTGTGCTCACAAATCACTCGTCACTTTGACAATTTTCATGGAAGAAAAGATAGCACACTATGAGGATACAAGGAGCAATACCTTCTTTAGCCAATTGATAAATCTAAAGAAAAAGGGTTTAGTTACAGAGCACATTAAGAACTTCCAAAGATTGAATACAAAGGTAACATATATTCCAGATGGGCACTTGATTGTTGTATTCATAGGAACTTTAAAGGATAACATTCAACATGAGGTTCGTCTTTGGGAACCCAAATCATTGGAGAATGCATTTAGGGTGGAAAGAAATGTTGAAAGTAAAAATATGGCTATGGCTACT
>JZKD02S1710528.1:469711-486498 GCA_000966675.3 Picea glauca | reverse complement strand
ATGTAATAAGTGGATTTAACCGCTCCCTAACTCAAGATTCTATGTTTGTTTGCAACTTTGGAAAGTTATCTTTCACACCTATTGCAAAGCCCTACAACTAATCTAATGTAGGTTTTCTACCAAAAAAGATAAAAATGTCTAATCAATTTTTATAAGCGCTTTGTTTTATAGTTGTTGTTACTCAAAAGGAAAATGGTGTGGACAATATGGTGTTTTGACTGACTCAAAAGTTATGCAAAGAGATGAAGATGCAATTTTTTCATTTCGATGAAAGCTATGCTACGAGAAGGAGAAAACGTTTATCATTCCCAGATGCACAATGTCCCAAAATCTTAAAAATCATCAATATCAAGATTCTCAAGAAATGAGAAAAAGGTACTGTACACCAATGCACGATTCAAAAACTCATCAATATCAAGATAAAAAAATGCCAAGAATCATGCAATTATGCTACTTCAAATGCAAGGATACCCCCAATCTAATATAAAGGAAGAAATTAAATCTTTTTGTTTCAAAATTTTCACTAAAAGAAATAATGAACTTTCTTAAAACAAAGAAACCCAAACTAAAAGTTTTCTTTTAAAGAGAACTATTCAGAAGAAATCTGATATTTCCCTAAACAATTCTAAAGAAAACACACGATTTGTAATTGAAAGACACTGAAAGCAAGAGACTAATCCTTCAAAACCAAACAAAGCAAAGATGGCTAAAAGAAACTCAAAGAATGTCAAGCAGATTGTAAACAGATCAATATAGGCTCCAAAAGTTCAATCCAGCTGATCAAAACAAAACTGGACATCAAAATATGACAAGACCCAATCCAAAAAAGTTTGCAAACAAGTTCGCAGCGTATCAATAGAGTACAGTGCGAGAATTAGGTATTATCGCAGGTTAGACAATGGTAGGGTGTGAGAAGTTCACACTGGATCTAACAGTAGGGTGCGAACATCAATGATTCTCGCAGGCCACAATGAGGTACAGTGTGAGAAGGTTTGTAATCAAGAAAAATTCAGAAAAAGGACAAAAATTTTGAGTCAACTTTCAGATCCAGAGAGTCTGGATGGATCTCCCACAGACTCAGAGACCAGAAAAACAAGAAATCAAAGCAAGGGAAACTAGACTAACTAGGAAACAATTTGTTCCCTAGTGGAGTCACCAATTTTGTTATTGGACAAATCAGTAGGTGCAGACACTAACAGATCTCCCTAGATCCACCTGGATCTAGAACAAAACACACCAGAACATGATGCTTTCTTAAGTTTTAAATATTGAATTTACTAACTAAAGAGGGATAGGTGACATACCATTTAAACATCACTTCCTCTTTCCATCGCCATCCTTGCTCCGTTCCAATGCTCATACAATGATGAACCTGCAAAAAGACGCAACCAACCAAAGTGATAGCAATAACATAAACTCAATATAAACCTATGTATGTGATCAAGGAATCATACAATAAAACACAACAAGCTTTATAGGAAAGAATCATATTACTGTATCATATTAAATGTGAAAGAGAGATTGCAACCATGGCCTTGATGTCGTAAGGTCCCTTCCAACTGTCCTTTGTTCCCCACACACTTCCATTCCAAGAATTTTGAGAGCATAGATCTGATAGATACTCACAATCAATCTTTACAAAGCAAATCTCAAAGCCACTCTAACCAAGCTAACAATCCCAAGCCAAAAACAACTTAGCCCAATCCAAGCTTCAAAAGATAACTTTCTCCATGAGAGCTCATCTCCTTTTATAAGTTGAAGAGGATAAAGTGAGGAGGTTATGATGATCCCACTAAATCATGAAAGCGAGTAAGATCCAAATAATTTGGATGCCACCTCACCATGGAAGTTTCTCCTTCTAGAAGATTCGAGAAAACACTCGTTTTTCCCACGTGTAAGCATTCTCTCACCCTACCTATAGAGAAACCTGTGAACCTCTTGCAACCCAGCTATGGTGCAACCTATGAGAATTAGGCATTCTCACACTCTGCCTATATAGCAGCCTGCGAACTTCCCTTTTTATAGGGTTTTTACAAAGGAAAATGCAACTTCTTTTCTCAAGAAAAGTTCTTCTCCCTTCTCTCTTCAGGAACTCAGGCCACTGATCCCTCTGAAGGAAACATATAGGTTTACATCATTAGCGTCCATAGGGATGACAAAAATAATGTGTAACACATGGACTCTAGAGGCATCTAAAGCTTTGGAACAACTTAAAGAGTTGATGTGAAAAGATCTTGTCTTGACCACTCCAGACTTCACAAAAACCTTTATTGTGGAATGTGATGCCTCAGGAAATGGAATTGGTGTTGTCCTAATGCAAGAAGGAAGACCCTTGGATTTTAAAAGTCGACCACTCAAGGGAAATGACTTACACAAACCCATTTATGAGAAGGAAATGATGGAAATACTACATGCATTGAATAAATGGCATCCTTACCTAATAGGTAGGCACTTCAAGGTCAAAACAGATCATGATAGTCTTAAATACTTCTTGGAACAAAGAATATCTTTAGAAGAACAACAAAAATGGGTGACCAACATATTGGGTTATGATTTTGAAATTGTCTATAAAAAAGGGAAGCAAAATGTTGTGGCAGATGCACTCTCAAGAAAGGCTGAATATTTCGAGGCCTTTCTCTCTATTATCTCAATCATCCAACCCGATTGGATAATAGAAGCAGGGGATGAATGGAAGAATGGAAAAAAAATGTGGACTCTCATTCAAAGGTTGCAACAGGATTCCAGTGCATCAGATACATTTACATGGAAAAATGATTCACTATGGTACAAAGATCGCTTATGTTTATGTAAGAACTACCAACTCAAACAAAAGGTACTATTGGAATTCCACACCTCTCCAGTAGGAGGGCACTTAGGATTTTTGAAAACCTACCATAGGGTCAAGAAGGATTTTTGTTGGGATGGCCTTAAAACTGATGTTCAAAGGTTTGTGGTAGAATGTTTGGTTTTCCACAAAATAAGGTGGAAACAATTAAGACCCCTGGTATTTTACAACCATTAGCCATCCCAAGTTAGTGCTGGGAGGAGGTTTCCATGGATTTCATCACAAGGTTATCGAAGTCTGAAGAAAAGAGTGTCATCATGGTGATTGTTGATAGACTAACCAAGTATGCATACTTTTGTGCACTCTCTCATCCCTTCAAAGCTAGTAAGGTTTCAACTAAATTCAAGGAGACAGTTCAAAAACTACATGGAATCCCAAAGATTATTGTAAGTGACAGAGATCCCATCTTCACTGGACAATTTTGGACAAAATTATTTTCCTGTTTGGGTACTCAATTGGCTCATAACTCATCCTATTATCCTCAATCTGATGGACAAAAAAATATAGTGAACAAATGTCTGAAACGATACCTTTGTTGCTTTGTATATGATAAACAAACACAATGGCTCAAATGGTTACCCTTGGAAGAACGGTGGTATAACACTTCCTTTCATACTGCAACAAAAATGACACCATTTATGGCACTCTATGAATACCACCGTCCTTCCATCACTTCTTCTCTAAAATAAAAATCTAAGGTTCAAGCAGTGGAAGATCACATCAATCATCAACAACAAGTTATCCAAATATGAAAGTACAACCTGACCATGGCACAAAATTGCATGAAACAACAAGAATATCAACGTGAAAGAAGTTTTGAAGTAGGGGATTGGTTTTTTTTTAAGACTACAACCATACAAACAGATGTCCCTCAAGCAAGCCAAGAAGGATAATAAATTATCACCAAAGTACTATGGCCCTTATAAGGTGTTGCAAAATATTGGTACTATTGCATACAAATTGAAGTTTCCTGCATCTTCATGAGTACACCCAATTTTCCATGTTTCATGCTTAAAGAAGGTTATAGGTGACAAGACCCCAGTCCAAACTATATTGCCAGAACTTGTTGAGGAAGGAAAAATCATATTGGATCCTGAAGCCATCACTGACACAAGAATTCACCAGCTAAGGAATAGATCCATTTCATAGTGTCTCATTAAATGGAGGAAACTACCGGTTGAAGATTCCACTTGGGAAGATGAGTATTTTATACAAAAGCATATAGAGTTACTCAAGCACTGGGAAAACACTTGTCTCAAGGGGAGGGGCATGTTAAGACGTAAATAGTGGATCATTACCCCTTAATTGGGGCATATTACATTAGTAATGTTATTTTATTTATGTCGGCTTGAGTCCATTAGTTGTAATTGTACCTCGTAGTCTCCTATATATACCAAGAATACATTTTCATTTGGAATCATCTTATAATTGGAAATTTATGTGGGCATAAGAAGGTTTCCCCCTTGAAGAGGCTTATTATCTTAATTTCTCTCTTTTTCGAGGCATTGCGTACTTATTTTGAGGTTTTTCTATGCTATATTGATATTTGATTCTTAACAAAAATTCAGTTTCCAGGACTTAGCAAGGTGTTAAACTGATGTGGAGGCATGAAAAAATAGACGACAAGGTGAGGTCTAGTAGGAGGAGGCTAAGTCTAGCGTAAATGCAGAGTTGATGGGACCCTATGGGTCACAGATCATGGGTGCTACAGATCAACGGTGGGGGATCATTTCTGGGGGAGAACTTGCGTGAAGGATAATTCTCGAAAGAGGGCTGAAAAGTAAATCATGGTTTCATCTTGGGAACACATGGTGCCACTGGGTTCATTTCGGGGCGATAAGAGGGTTTCCCCAAACTACTCCTCCTCACCCCCCTAAATCGGAAAAGTATATAAAGGGGGAACTCATTGTTATTTTATTATTTTTCAAATTACTAGAATGTTGGAATATTGGCACGACCACTCCATTCAAAATGAATCTCAACAGTATACAAAACTCACACATTTTCTTCTTGTTTAAAGGTATTTTTCATCACTACCATGGACCCCGTCATTATGTATATAGAAGAGAAATACCCCATGTCAAACGAAGAAGCCCTAATTGACATATATTCAGATGTGTTTGACACCGAAAGAACAATTTCTCCCATCTCCGTGTCTAGAGATAATTTATCCCATAATGTAGGGAAACATATACCCTTCCTTGAAGTAGTCCAGACCACCATAATCCCTTACGCTGTTGAGGTCACATTCCCTTTCCCGGAATTCATACGTTGGTGCACAGAGCAATACTCACAGGAAGAGAAAGTTTTCTTAAATAAACTAGGGTCTGAGGTCCTGTGTAGGGTAGAGAGTATGTCTATTTAAAGCATCCTTGACATACACAATTCCCTCTCTGCAACATCTGAACCATTTGAAGAAGAAAAGATAATCATGATTTAAAGAGAATGTCCCTCAGAGGTCAAAGACCTATTTTTGCAAACAATTGTCAAACCAGGGCATATTTCTGAAAGTCTTCCCTTGCCAATGAGTTTAAATATCATGGTTATTGAAGTCCAATGGATATGTTCCATATTGAGTCATATTTTAGGTCTATATAATGACAAGTATGTGGTCGAGGTCATGTTAGGTTTCCTGTTGGCATTTTTTCAGTCAGAGTCCAGTCAGTCAATTTGCATCAGCTTCGATAGATTAATAACTGATAGTATCCACAAGCAGCTAGTGAATTTTCAATTAATAAGACATTTAAGGTATTACACATACTTGCTGAAGATTTTCCTAGAGAAAAACAAGACAGAGTCCCCTGAAGAAGCATTCATATCAACTAAATGTAAAAGAATCACAATGCTCATTTTTATCAGTAAGGTCATGTCCAGGGTTTACAACTTGATTTTCAAAACCATCCTGCCAAGAGTCATAGATGACATGAGGAGTTATTTGCAGCCAAATCCAAAAAATAGAGTGGGGGGTTGGGTGTTGTTCATGTAGTAAATAGTGATATTAGTTTATGTTTGTCATGAATCCCCCTATCTTCTACCTATTTTTTTGACATCCAGAGTCTTTTCCCTTGAATTCATCAGGCAAAGAATCATATCAGAAATAGAGTACTTCCTAAAATTACACAAGGCATCCAACCTCAAATTCCCTTTCATCATTGGACCTTTCATTGTCAAGACAAGATCATGTTTATCCCAAATCCAGGCCAATCTCAAGGAGTTTGGATTTTCACAGCTACAAAGAAGAATATATGATCCACATAAGATCATATCCAAGAGAATACTGATGAACAAACATGCCCCCTATGAGCATGAACATGTTGAGGGATTTGAAAAATTGGCAAATCTAGATGTCTGTGTTTATATGGAATCAATATTACAACCATCTCAAAAAACACAAGTAGAGACAACCCTGCAATAGATTCAAACACAAAAAACTCCTCAAAAATTGATATTCAAAGTCCCCAAGGTAAGTGTTTATAGAAAAATAAGGAGTTCATAGGCCTTGAGCACCAATAGTCAACAGACCGCCCCTATCAATATGAAGATTACACAATCCGCATAGATAGTGGATCTGGAGGAGGAAGAGACTAAAGAATAATTAAATATGGATATGGTGGAGAGTGGCACCAACAATGTAGAAGATGGGAAAGGAAGCAAGCTCCAAAGTGAAGGCATATCGATAACTTTTAGCAGAAAAAAGCACATCTTTGATAAGGCAACTAGAGCAACCTATCAATCTGAAGAATATTTGGAGAAGCAATATGGTGAGAAAGGAAACTTGGCTACAAGTGAAATGAGGGAATTGATCCCTGAAGTGGAAAATATATCTCAACATAAGTCTTCTCTGTTCACAGTGAGATATGTAGAGAAGAATACATTCAATCTAGCAGTTGCAGATGAGGATAAAGTATCTGAGATCAAGATAAAATATTAAAACATTAGTGCCTCAGACAAGGTGAAATTTCATAGGAACACCAGTGATATGCTGTATTCAAATTACTTGGGTCTAAGCCTGAAGAATTCAAAACTATCAATTTATGCAATTAAGTTGGAAGGGAAGTTGAGGAAAGAAAAATCATCCAACAGAGCTTGGAAAACTCAGGTCAAGAGGCTGGAATCTGAAGACCCCCAGGGAGTGAAATCCTCCTTAGAAGAAAAAGACAAGCTGATTCAGATCTTGAAGAAGAAACTAAAAATGTCTCCCACAGAGAACCCACAAACAAGAGAACTGGTTTGTCTAGAACATCATAAGGAGTCATTTCGACAAGAGGCATTGAATTACAAGGCCAAGGTATTACATATGGAGAAAGAAAAAATGAACTTGTCACAAGGACAGACATAAGTACCAAACATGGTTGTAATTGTACCTTCTACTTTGGAAGTTGGGCCAAGAACTGAAGGGCTTGTCCAGGCTATGTCACAAGTTAGCCTGAAAGTCTGAGAAATCAAAGGCCCATAGGGAGATATAGAAAAATTGAAGCAAGAAATGAAAACAAAAGATGAGAGGATGGCTCGGTTCCAGAAGGAGAATAAATCTTTGCAGGAATTAGTAGACAAGCTGAAAACAAGGTTGAAAGGCAAAGAGATATTGTAGAGAGCCATACACATCATCCGAGATTCTATTATTGTTGAAGCTGCCAAGTTTAGGGTGTAATTGAACTTCATTAATGAAAAAGATAGCATGGCCATCACAGACAGAGGCAGGTGCACTGTTGTAAATGAGACCCTAGCAAAGAAACCCTCAGAGTGGGCCCAAAATTCTATAAACCTACTTAATTCCATCCAAACTATAGAACTTCACAACATTGGGGTCAAAGATAGGACTACATTGAATATATGGGCCAGGAGGGCCATTACCAAGCATAACCTGCTAAAATCAGTCCAAACCAAGGCCATACAGATGGAGCAGAGTATACATGAATTCAAATATTTGTTTGAAGAGTTGTTCATTAAAGGCCTCCCACCATTTTGGGATGTAAAAGGAAAATTGTATGATCAAGAGGAATACAACTCTCACCTCTCCCAATGCAGAATGGATCACTCCAAGTTTGAAAGTCTAGAGGAAAACTTGAAAGGAGCAACCCTAGTGGAATATTTGATCATTGATTTTGAGATCTTGAATCAGTTCAAGACAATAAATATTGGACTTCCAGTCATGATGTATGCCTCTTGCATTGACCTGGAGACCCTAATTAAAGAGATGATGGACTATGATATTCCTTCTGACTTGCAGTGGAAGGAGATAGTGCAGCTGGGAAAAACAAAGTGCAGTTTTCCAGGAACCAACATATAATACCCAAGTGTCACCAAAATGGAAAAACCGACAAAGGACCAAAACATGACAAATGGCAAAGGAAAAAGATGAAGAGTTACATGAATTAGTCGTTGGTCCATGAAACATTTTCGAATAATAATTGTAATCGGTTCCCATACCAAAACTGTCAAATGTAATTATTGTAGTCAGTTTTAGAAGCTGAAACATTTTAGTTCAGCTGTTGTAATCAGTTTCTAATTGAAAGAAACTCGAATTGTATAAATGTTAGAAGTTACGAATGTATTAATGTTGGCAGAAGTACAAGGGAACCTCCTTAGCTGTTTTGAACTAAATTATAATTTTCTGGAGCTGAATTGAATACATATGCAAAATATTTTGAAGTCTCTATAAAAATATTCTAATGGTGGTGATATGAGTTTTGTCTTCTCTCATTTTATGTATTTCTTGTGTTCTTTAATTTCATTTACATTGTCTTCTCTTTAAATTGGATAGTTTAAAATCCAGAATTCATCTTGTGATGTTCTTGAATTAAGCAATTTAAACTGTGTTAAGTTCTTCATAACTAATTCAGAATTCATTTCATAAATTCTCTGATGCAGTTACTTGTTTTATGTTTCTTCTTACACTCTACAAACTACAATTTATAACTCAGTTTCATCCCCTCACTTATCCTTTATCCTCTGGAAAGTTCTACTGGCGAGTCAGTGTTTTCATTCATTTTCATAATTTTGACTCCATAAGCCCTAAGTGTCCCTCCCCTTCCTTGCCAACAAATTTATAACCCCCCGAAGAAAACAAACTAAACCTAGCCATTGATTACCAAAGAAACATCAAGTGTCACGAGAGAGCCCTCTTTGAGATGAGTATGCCAGTACCCAACTCTAAAGCTGGTTTGTAGGTTACCTTTGTCATTTTTTTATCAACCGAATAAATTTACAGAGTGCTAACATTCTGGCGTCATTGTCGAGGACCAAAAGTGAAATCTTCCCTGGGAAAATAACAACTTAAAGCTTTATATTTGATTCCTGAGGGTGACAGTGAATCAAACGCCTTATTGGCTGAGACTATTTTTGCCCTGGCGACTCCATTACCAAGAGACTAGTTGCACCAAGTAGTTTGAGCTAGAAATCCTAGCTCCCAAGAGAATCCACACTAGGAGAAACCCAGACCCAGAACCTGCAATTCCTATGTCTGATCCTGAGAAACTTGTACATGTAACACACCCACGATGAGGCAAAAAAAAAAAAAAAGTGTTCTCCATACAGGAACATATTCTCTCTTTCTATGGTTTCTAATTTGGAAAGTCAGGGAACCAACCTGACCTCCTGGTCAAGGATCTCTAATTCTAGAGCCAAACAACTCTCTAATACCTTGATGGTCTCATTCTATAATTAAACACAGACCCTTTTGACTTCCTGGTGCAGGTCTAATGGTACCCGCGACCTTCCCTTCATGCTTGTGAAATATATGATTTTGGATGCTAGCCCCTTTTATGATAAGCCCCTCCTTAAGGTGACCTTTTTCGATAAACTCATCTAACCACACGATTGTGAGCACATCCAAGGGTGCTTTGAAACCAAACAACTTTTCTCCCCGCAATTCATCCTAAGCCTCCAAGTGTCCTTTATCCAAAACTGTGGTCTGGATTGTGGCCCACCCTCAAATTTTTAATGTTCATGCACCTTCGATCCTCACAATGCAATGTGACCTTTGATCTCATGATCATGATGAGACTCCTAAACTAATGGCTCAGATCTTCCCCTTTTTAAATCAACATAATTTATTTTCTTCGGGACTTCGACGTTCAGAGTTTTCAACTCTCAAACCTTGTTTTGTCTGCAGTGGCTATCTCCTAGAGTGGAAGATCTGCTGACACCTGTCCCTCTCAATTGGGCAGTTCACATGAACTCTGACTCTACGGACTTCAGGAGTTCTTGTTCAATACCATCTCTTTCTTCCGGAGTGATTTCTCTTGGAGTGTCATATTGTTTTCCATGCTTCCTCTCAAAATCAACGACCCTGGTCCTCTTCGGGACTTTGACACTTTTCAACCAAGACCAGATATATGGCCTTCAACTCCCTTCCTGATCAATGGTAGATATTCTTCTTCAAAATTTTGACACTTTAAAACTCTTCTCCTTCGCGTTCTCCTGGAGTGCTTCCACCTGGAGTCCATGATATGTAGCCACACACCCTTCTAGATCTATAGTCTAGATTCACTTCGGGTATTAGGCTCTCCAGGCTTCAGGATTTTCAACTCTCAATTGAAACTCTCGAAGTGTTTTTCTTGAAATATCTGATCTATTGACACATGTCTCTTATCAGCCAATAGACATAATCCACTTCATCCCTTCGGCTCTTCGGCTCTCCGAGCTTCAGAAGTTTCAAGCTTCTACGCTCTCATTTATTCTAGAGTTCATTCACCCAGAAATTTCGATCTATCGACATGTACCCCACCCGACGATCAATGGCTAGGACCTACTTCGGTTCTTTACCTGGAGTCCACAGACTTACACAACATGTCCTATGGATCCAACGACTGATGTTTACTTCAGACAATATGGCGGTTGTTGTTTACTTTGAGTCTTTTCTTGGAGTTTACAGGCTTATGCCTCCTATCCTCTGGATCCAATGCTTGACATTTACTTTGGACGATCTGATGACTGAGATCGATTTCATATGATCGAACGGTTTATATTTACTTCTCTCTTCGGGAGTTTCAAATCTAAACTAAAAATCGCGAAGTGATTTCTCTGTAGTCCATGATATGTCATCACATGTCCCTATGGATCTGATGGTCTAGATCTCCTTCGGCTCTCCAGGGTTCGGAAATCTCAATTCTCAAACTTTGCTTCCTATTGAACTCACGATCTGCTGACACATGTCTTCTGATGATCAATGACCTAGATTCTCTTCCTGGTAATGAACGACCTCAAATTACTTCGGCTATTTGACCTTCTCCTAGTCTACAAACTTTGAGAGTTGTGGACCTTGCTCCACCTGTCCTTCTTGACGATGGACGGTCCAAAAATACTTCGGGACATCAATATTTTGTTAAGTCCACTCTCCTACATGTGAAAATCACTGAGGCTCGGGCACCTTGCTTTGATCAGAAGACTATTGGTCCTCTGCAATGTGATCCAATGACCATTTTCGCTCCTCCTCCTAATCTTCCGATCCCTTCTGACTTAGAATATTATCTAAGTGTTAAAAGGCCTTGACCTTTGTTCCTCCTACGAGTTCGTCTCTTGGACCTCGTATGCACTTCTAAAAATAGCTTATCCATTCTAAGATTGATCTCCTTGAATATTTTTATTTCCCATGTACTCCTTGCATTTCAAGGATCTTGTCAAACTCAGATCGAAGGTCAATGATGATCGACGGTTCACATTAATTGCGGGGCCCCAACATGCCTACTCTTTTTCAAAGAGTTTGATCTCCACAATATGGAAAGTGCTCACCCAACTTCATCTAATCAGAGTCGTTGATCTTCCAGCCCGACAAGATCAACTACGCTAGTGAATTGTGGGCCATGAACTAGCGCATCTGCTACTTTCACTTTTGCGCTTCACAATGATCCCCAACTGTATATTAAATCGAGCGGTTGGTGTTTGATTCAGTAACTCTAGTGAGTATTTGAGTCGATTTGATGACCAGCATGGCCTCTCCTCCCATTAAACAGATCGCATCCATCTCTGCTGTCAGATTCTTAAGTCATTGGTAGTTTGGGTAACTTAACTATCATCTACTTCCTAGATCTAACGGTCAAGATGGTTCCCGGGCATCCTCATATCTAAGGCTCATGGTTAACTTCGGGACTTCAAAACTTTGGGGATTTTATCTCCCTTACAATGAATTCGTTCAATTTTTAGAACTCACGAAGTCTGAATGGCTCCAAGGGTTAACTCCCACACTCTTTCCTGTATCCAATGATCACAACAGACGGTGGCTCTTTCTGAACAGATTTTCATATGCTCTCCTTCCAAACAAAGGGACCTTCCCTTTCGATACTTCAACCTCACTACTCTTCCTGATATTTGAAAGATCTGAAAGACTTAAGAGCTTTGCGCTCTTTCTCCTAAACTCAAAATTTAGAAGGGTCTTCTGCACACCCCTTGTGCTCCTGTATTAAGTTTAGAACTCAAAGAGTTCTCAGTCTCTGCCCTCCTCATAGAGATTCTATGCATATCTGCACTATCTCTCCTAATTGTAACAAATTCCTTCCTCCCAGAGACTTAGGGAAACTGGAAGTGTCGATGGGCACCCGTGAAAACTGTGCCCAAGGTCAACAAACTCACAGTCCACTTATTTTAACTTAAGCCATCATAGGGCTCAAGCATTTACATATAAAAATCAGGAAATATCGTACTCGCTTAAATATATAATTTAAACAAGAATAAAGAGATAAAGTATAACCATTAAGCAAATAGGAACATCCCTAGGTCATTCACAATATATCTAATTTTATTACATAATTACAACTCAATTTCATAGTGTATGAGAATACTTATCTATTACAAGTTGCATCCAACTAACTGACTATGGGTGTGCACATTTCCACCCAACACTAGGCTCAGAGGCATTCATTCTTAGCACTCTGGCCACCCCCATGCCAAGCCATGATATCACTAGGGAACTCACGCCATTTCTGAGAGAGACTCTCTTTGTCACAACGACCTTGTGAGGTTTATCAGATGCTTCCTCAACATCAAGCTCGTGTTTAGGTCCTTCATGTTGTGTTCTCTGCACTTCCTTTTGGGTTCACACATCTCCCTTGTGATCTCGTGCTCTCCTCTTGTATCCCCCTCTTTCTATGTCTTTGTATGCATCTTACCTTCTATCCTTTGGAAGTTTTTATGACCTGTCTTGTTCCTTTTGTCAAAAGGAAGCTCAGGTCTGCAGGTCTCTATGGTACTTCGGGCTGACATTCTACATCTAGACCCTACTTCCATTCATGGGGGTGGTTGATAATTCAACCACTGGTCCTCTCTTAATTAACTAATTTCTCTCCTCTAGAGATATCATGGCTCGTACTTTAAGGATTCACCCCCAATAGTTAGTTATGGGAAGTTTAACAATAATACATTTACATTGTCCACATGCCTTATCATGGTAATCCTATTTTATGATTAATTACAAGTTGGGGGAAACAGGGTGTTACAATTCCCTCCCCCTTAAAGGAACACCATCCTCGGCGTTCTTTCTCAAAATCACCTGTCATGCCTTTCTCATTCAGCTGTTTCATAAATATTGATGCTTCTTCCTTGGCCAGGTCCTTTTTCAGACACTTAATCTTGGTCACCTAGTTTCAATAATTCCTAGACAATAAACACGTTAATCATAGTCTTATGCAAAAACATTGCATAAAAATTTCTAGGAAAATTTCATAATCTTAGCACAACAATTATCTGTGCAGTTTGTGGATTTGTATCCACATGGTTGTTTTGATATCCAGGCTCATTTTTTTTCCTTGACATGCCCATTGGGTGTATGATACCAATCAATAGTTTACAAGAATTATTAATGTTTACTCTTCCTTGCAGTCACTCACCCTCCAGGCCCAGGCTCATGCATCCCCTTCTCTACTATACAGTCCCTCGGGTGATCCATTTTTCCTTGCCAAGGTTTTGTCGCACAGGAAGAACTACCGATCATGTGCATGATCCCAATCAATAGTTTACAAGAACTATTAAGGTCTCCTCTTCCTTGCAGTCACTCACCCTCCAGGCCCAGGGTCAAGAATCCCCTTCTTTGCTATACAGTTCCTTGGGTGATCCATCTTACCTTGCCAAGGTTTTCTCTCACAGGAAGAATTCCTGAGACTTTATCGAGCCTTACAGTTGAGGTGTACCTCATACTTGCTTTCCCTTCGGCTTCCCTTCGGCTTGTGTTACCCCAACATAAAGTATTCTAGGAAATCATGGCTTACCACGAGGTTCTCATGGCTCAACAGTAGCCATTTTTCATGATTTTACAGCTTGACATCCTTTTATCTCAATTAAATTTAGGGACGAAGGTTACTCTCCTTCCCTTGGCACATAAATATATAGGAACAAAGGTTACTATCCTTCTCCTGAGCGAGTCTCTATTTCCTGTGCTCGGAACATACTCTTTTTCACAGTTCTTCCTTGAACCCGAGAGATCGGTCTCTTGTCTCTGCACTCTTCACAGATCTTTTCCTTTCACCTGTATCACAGGTATACAAAAATTCATGAGACATCATAAATTTTAAATTCAAAATTTTCTTGTAAATCTATCACCCACAGATTTTCCAAATTCCACACATTGTTTTCATATTTGTTCCGCACAGGAACCAGATTCATAATTATGGGACTTTCCTTCCCATAGCATTTTTTCTCAGCACGGAATTAGTCATCCCTATGGGATTACAATGCTACCATATCCAAGACCCCTTTTCTTCCTGCACTTTCAACTTCAATCAACCAAACAAATTGTTAGTTTTCCATGCACATACCTTTTTATTGCACCTTTATAACATCATCACAAACGATTTCAAAATTGTGCATACTAACAATCAAATTCACTTTATCAAAAAGGAAATACCACTCCTTGTAGTTTGGCTTAGTAGGAAATTGTTCTTCCTTATGGGCATACAATATTTCCATATCCAAGACCCATTTCCTCTCTACAATTCATTCTTTACACAGCCAAACAAACTATTAGTCTCTCATGCATCCATGTATATATATCTATATTCAAAACCATGCATACTAACAGTTCATAACGT
The DNA here is from genome assembly GCA_000966675.3 of Picea glauca. Taxonomy (NCBI): domain Eukaryota; kingdom Viridiplantae; phylum Streptophyta; class Pinopsida; order Pinales; family Pinaceae; genus Picea; species Picea glauca. The sequence continues at coordinate 471,633 of JZKD02S1710528.1, read as the reverse complement.
CTATATAAACATGAAAAGGGAATCCCATTCCTTGCCTATGCCTCATTTCAACATACCAAACCTTTCAAACGTAATTCAAAATTTCAAAGGATTTAACAGATGTGCCAATATTCATGGCCACATTCATACCCAATGCACTCTTGCATTGATTTCAAGTTTCCCACACTTTACGACAAGTACTTTTCCATGGTGCGTTGGAGCTTAGCCAAGCTTTGCACCATATGGCCTATTCATTTTCATTCATTCTTATAGCTGAACCATACTTCCTGCCATAGGTTGATCACGATTCCAAAACAGTACACATGAAACTCAAAAATTTCAAATGAATGCCTTTAAGAATTCCTCCTTGATTAATAACCATGGTGCCAATAGTCATGGCCACCCAAATTTGTTTTCCCTAACACCTACACAATGTAATTAGAAATATTGGAAGGTCCTCCTTCCTCAATGGGAAATACATTGTCTATCCTTTATGCAAACATGCATTTCCTCAAAGCAATTCCATGCAATGTGATAACTAGGAGAACCTTCATTCCCATAGAACTAGTCCCCACAACCATAGTCTAATGCAGAGTGCTAAAATCTAGCTTACTTGACTGGCCCAAATTGACTCTGTTTTCTCTCTATGTGATTGATACCTGTGACCCCAGCTCTATTCATTTCAGCACTATCCTTTCAGCTCCCATGTCCAAGCGTTATGATCCTGGCTATGCCTATTTCCTGGAAATCAATGGTGTAGATACGTCTTTCTCCAGATATAATGATTTCAATTGATTGTATAACCTCAACCAGCTCGCGATTTAATTCTCCTCCCGATCCCCGTAATGAATATGGGTCATCGATCTTATCGGACAACTGGTTTTTGATCCTATAATTCTGGTGGATCTTGAAATTGATATGAAGACTAAGATAGGTTTCCTTCCGATGAATGACTTGTGTTCATTTCCTCTGTCAGGGTCTTGATTAACCTAATTCGATTAGGGTTTTCTTTCGCGATCCTCACGATCTCTATCTGTAGTTGATCGAAGGGATTCCTACGATCTCTTAGTAAAGGTTTTTTACCTTTTGAGTCAACATAGATCATTTGGTTCAGATGTTGTTGCATCATACAATTAGTCTTCACTGCCAGAGGTTCATACCTCCAACATTCAGGTTCTCTCTCCAGAATCATACCCTACTTGGGTATCCAAGGAATACAACTTCCCTTTCAAAATTTCGTGCACAACATGAGACAATAAAATATTTCAGAAGGGATTCTCACCCAAATATTTTCATACCTTGAGCCACATAGGCATGAAAATTTTTATACCTATTCTTGGCTGCTAGCTCTCTCCTTTTGATTTTTACCTCATTAGTAGTTCTTTAGCGATATTTTCATAGTCCTATCAACAATCTTCCGACCGCAACCTTCCCATGGTTATCCTCTGCTTGAGGTTTCCCATTATTGGTAACTGTCTTCCTCAACAATATCGATTCCTTTCTATACACAACATGCATCATTAGTTGTAATATCAATTAAAATGCATGCATCATAACATTCAAACCCATAAAATGTCTTCAAATGTCCTAGCACATCTTTATGCCCTTCATCACATTATCTTCAAGGGTTTCCATGAATGCAATACAAACAGTTCTCAATTGTTTATGTAGTAATACAATCATCATCACTATGGTGTAAAAACATTTACTTTTATTAGTAAGTCATCTTTTTCATTCCAGAGGAAACATAACACATAACAAGAAAGGAGTTAGGGGCTCTCCCCTTCTTCCATTTCTTTCTACACCTCCAGGGACTTTCCAACCCAATTGAGTTATCTCTAAAGGCTTTACTGCATTTTCTTAACATGGCTTCAATCCATCCTATTCAATCAAACATACTCCTTTATTCATTCATTATTCTTCTATTCATTACACGATGCTTT
>JZKD02S1710528.1:445749-469622 GCA_000966675.3 Picea glauca | reverse complement strand
TTCTCAACAGTTATTAAGGTTGTGACTCTGACCTCTTGATAGATTTTTCACATAGTTCTTCCACAGGGAACTCCTTCATCATGCAACTTCCTTATTTCACGTCCATCACTATTTGTGTTGGACTCAACCTTGAGTTAGCTTTTATCTATTTACCAAATATTCCCCAAGGAATATGAACATGCATCTTTGTCATGTACCTAATTATGTATCCATGTGTATTCTGATTTTGTTAACATACATCCATGATGTATTTAACCATATTCATAATCCTAAGCTTGCATGTAGCTATCATAGGTATATTTCACAACCCACATACATCTTTACTTTTAAGATCAGTCAACTCAAGATTGTTCACAATCCTTCTCATATGATTCTCAAAGGCATAATAATTTGACTTTTATTATGACAACATAACATATTTTCTCATTTACCCTTTTATCTAATTATATTAGTATTCCCTGAGGAAAGGGAATACCTTCCCCTCAAGATATTATTTGGAAAAAAACTTTCATGACTCTTCAGAATGGAGTCAGCTATGCATCCATAGTATTCATTTAATCTGGACAAGATCAATTCTTTCTTTATATTTCACTCATCAAGGTAACCATATGGTGCCTACAACTATAATATTTCATCATACATGTGCGCCACTTGCACGTTTAATATCATTCATACCTAACTGGTATCGATATCAGGCTTCATATTAAGAATCTTCACAATGCATTAAACCCATTCACTCAAGCATAATTAAACACAACTAAGTATTCATCATGCTAGCTTATTGCTTACACCTTTTCCATGTCATTCACACACATGGACATATCAAGCTTCTATATCCTTTTTCCAAGGATCTTCCAAGCATCCTTATGATCATGTATATGTAGGAGCATCTATTGCACCTTTTTAGATAATGCATTCAATTGATAGTTTAATTTCATCATTAGTGTCCTTTAGTTTGAGATTTCAGTCACTTACATGACTAATCCCACAGTCATATCTCTTGTTGATGTTTCCTTCTCTCATGGCTATAACCAACTAGAGTCACTTTCTTCTTTATGTGACAACATCTAGCAAGAAAACGTCCTTGCCTCAACGTCCATAGGGTTTTACCCATATCACTTTTCTATGGTCATGAGGAGTTATATACTCCAATTTTAATATAAAGAAGTAAATATAACTTCCAAGGATCCTGCCTGATCCTATCAGATTCCTTTAATCCCAAAAATGCATTAACCATTATATAATCAACCATCATCAGTGCCTGAGGTTCCAACTGCCCATGCTTAGAAGCAATGTTAGGAACACCAGGTCATCCTTCCTTCGAGATTCAGCTGCTCTTGATAGAACCCTGCCACCTTAAGCTATCCACATTCAAGTCTTACTATAAATGTTAATTAGCATATCCCTACTCCACTAAGAGTGGTTATCACTTTGACAAGGGATAAAGAAATTCTTCTACTGAAATTCAACAAGAATTCCCAAAAATCACCGGGTCAATCTGCAGTCCTTCTCCTCAAGGAGTAAATATAGATAAAAATACCTATTTACGTGACTTGTGCATGAGCCCAAGTAGGCCAAGTGTTGTAAACATGCTCTAATACCAATTTTTAACACACCCATGATGGGGCAAAAAAAAAAAAATCGTTCTCCTTATAGAAACAAATTTTATCTTTCTACGGTTTCTAATTTGGAAAGTCGGGGAACCAGACCGATATCCTAGTCAAGGATCTTTGATTATGGAGCCAAATGAATCTTTGAGACCTTGATGGTCTCATTCTGTAATTAAACACAGACACTTTTGACTTCCTTATGCAGGTCTAATGGTACCCGTGACCTTCCCTTCACGCTTGTGAAATCTCTAAGTTTGGGTGCTAGCCCCTTTTTTGATATGCCCTTCCTTGAGGCAACCTTGGGTGATAAAATCACATAACCATGTGATTTTTGGTGAAACCAAGGGTGGTTTGAAACCAAACTACTTTTCACCCCACAATTAATCCTGAGCCTCGACGTGTCCTTTCTCCAAAACCGTGGTTTGGATTGCAGACCACCATCAAATTTTTAAAGTTCATGCAGCTTCGATCCCTGCAATGTGATGGGACCTTTGATATCATGATATTGATGGTACTCCTAAAATAATGGCTCAAATCTGCCCCTTTTTAAATCAACGAATGTGATTTTCTTTGGGACTTCGACCTTCATAGTTTTCAACTCTCAAACCTTGTTTTCTATACAGTGGCTATCTCCCAGAGTGGAATATATGCCGACACTTGTCCCTCTCAATTGGTCAGTTCACATGAGCTCTAACTCTCCAGCCTTTGTTAATTCTTGTTCAATACCCTCTCTTTCTTCCAGAGTGATTTCTCCCAGAGTGGAAGATTGTTTTCCATGCGTCCTCTCAAAATCACCGGCCTTGGCCCTCTTCGGGACTTCGAGACTTTTCAACCAAGACCAAATCTATGGCCTTCATCTCCCTTCCCAATCAATGGTCAAGATTCTTCTTTATAACTTTGGCACTTTAAAAATATTCTCCTTTGCGTTCTACGATCCAGATTCACTTCGGGTTTCCACCTCTCCGAGCTTTGGGAGTTTCAACTCTCAACTGAAACTCTCGAACTTTTTTTCTTGAAATATCTGATCTATTAACACGTGTCTCCTGTTGGCCAACAGACAGGATCCACTTCATCCCTTCAGCTCTTCAACTCTTCGGGCTTTCGAAGTTTCAAGATTCTACGCTCTTGTTTATTGCAGAGTGCATTTACCCGAAGATTCCGATCTATTGGCACGTACCCCTCGTGGTGATCAACATCCAGGACCTACTTCGGGTCTTTACTTGGAGTCCACAGACTTATTCCACCTATCCTCTAGATCCAATGATTGACATTTACTTCAGACGATCTGAGGGTTTTTGTTTACTTTGGGTCTTTTCCTAGAGTCTACAGGCTTACGCCACCTATCCTCTGGATCTGATGCTTGAGATTTACTTTAGACGATATGACGACTGATATCTATTTCACATGATCAGACAGTTGAGATTTACTTTACTCTCTAGTTCTCTGGGCTTAGGGAGTTTCAAATATCAACTAAAACTCACAAAGTGATTTCTCCAGAGTCCACGATCTATCGTCACATGCCCCTCTGGATCTGATGGTCCATATCTCCTTCAGCTCTTCGGGGTTCAGAAATCTCAATTCTCAAACTTTGCTTCCTCCTGAAATCACAGTCTGCTGACATGTGTCTTCTGATGATGAATGACCCAGATTCTCCTCTTGGTGATGAATGACCTCAATTTACTTCAGCTATTTCACCTCCTCCTGGTCTATGAACTTCCAGAGTTATGTACCTTGCACCACCTGTCATTCTTGATGATGGATGGTCCAAAACTTCTTCGGAACTTTGGGACTGTGGTAAGTCCACTCTCCTATGTGTGCAAAGCACTAAGGCTCGAGAACCTTGCATCATTCAGATGACTATTGGTCCTCTTTGCTGTGATCAAATGACCACTGTCGCTCCTCCTCCTAAGCTTATGATCCCTTCCAACTTAGAATATTATCTAAGTGTTCAAAGGCCTCAACCTTTGTTCCTCCTATGAGTCCGTTTCTTGGAGCTCATCTGCACTTCTGAAAAGTGCTTATCTCTTCTAATCTTGATCTCCTTGAAGATTTCGATTTCCCACACACTCCTTATGTATTTTAGTATTTGAGTCGATCTGATGACCGGGATGGCCTATCCTCTCATTAAATGGCTCGCATCCATCTCCGCTATCAGATTCTTAAGTCATCGATAGTTCGGTTAACTTGACCATCGTCTACTTCTTAGATCTGACTGTTAGGATGGTTCCCATGCATCCTCAGATTTAAGGCTCAGAGTTAACTTTGAGACTTCGAAACTTCGAGGATTTTACCTCCCTTACGACAAACTCGTTCAATTTTCTGAACTCGCGAAGTTTGAATGGATCCAAGGGTTAACTCCCACACTCTTTCTTGTATCCAACGGTCACAACATACCGTGTCTCTTTCCAAACAAATTTTCATTCATTCTCCTTCTAAACAAAGGGACCTTCCCTTTCAATACTTTGACCTCGCTACTCTTCCTAAGATTTGAAATCTCTGAAATACTTAAGAGCTCTATGCTCTTTCTCCTGAACTCAACATTTAGAAGTATCTTCTGCAAACCCCTTGCGCTCCTGTATTAAGTTTAGAAATGAAGGAGTTCTGAGTCTCTTCCTTCCTCATAGATATTCTATTCATATCTACACTATCTCTCCTAATATTAATAGATTCCATCCTCCCAGAGACTCAGGGAAGCTGGGAGTGTCGACAGACACCCGTGAAAACTATGACCAAGGTTAACTAACTCACAGTCCACTTATTTTAACTTAAGCCATCACAGGTCTTGATCATTTACGTATACAAATCAAGTAATATCATACTCGCTTAAATACATAATTTCAGAAAGAATAAAGAGATACAGTATAACCATTAAGCAAACAAGCACATCCCTGGGTCATTCACAGTATATCTAATTTTGTTACATAATTACAACTCAATTTCATAGTGTATGAGAATACTTATCTATTACAAGTTGCATCCAAATAAATGACTATGGGTGTTCACCTTTCCACCCAACCAAAGGCTCAGAGGCATTCATTCTTATCACTCTAGCCACCCCCGTGCCAAGCCATGATATCAATAGGGAACTTACACCATTTCTGAGAGAGACTCTCTCTATCACAATGACCCTGTGAGGTTTATCAGATGCTTCCTCAGCATCAAGCTCACGTTCAGGTCCTTCAGGTCATGTTCTTTGCACTTCCTTTTGGGTTCGCACATCTCCGTTACGAGCTTGTGATCTCCTCTCGTATCCCCCCTCTTGTTGTTTTTGTGTATGTATCTTGACTTTCCTCCTTTGGAAGGTTTTTCGACCTGTCCCGTTCCTTCTGTCAGAAGGAAGCTCGGGTTTGCAGGTCTCTGTGGTACTTTGGGATGACATTCTGTATCTAGACCATACTTCCATTCATGGGGGTGGTTGATAACTCAACCATTGGTCCTCTCTTCATTAACTAATTTCTTTCCTCTAGAGATATCATGGCTCATACTTTAAGGCTTCACCCCCAATAGTCAGTTAATAGGGGAATTTTAACAATAATACATTTACATTGTCCACATGCCTTAGCATGGTAATCCTATTTTATGATTAATTACAAGCTAGGGGAAACAAGGTGTTATAGTACACAAAAGAAAATAAAGGCCAATAATCCCATCTTTGTGTTTAGACATATATCTATCCTCTCCCAAAGATGGAGTAACAAGCATTGAAGATCTTGAGTTTGATGTGAATTTTGAGCAAACTCTGTTCAGAACTAAATCTGAATCTTGTTTGAATGAGGTCATCTTTGACGAGAAGAGGTTCCAAGATTTAATTTTAGCTTCCTCTACCAAACCTCTTTTGATCCACACTCAAAACCAACATCCACTTCCAGTCCTCACAACAGCCATGACAGATAGGTTTTCCCCTCTTGTACTCCCTGCTTAGTAATGATTTTCCTCGAGAGTATAATCTAAGGATAAAACTATATGATGTTGAAGGCAGTGTGTCAGCCTAGAAGCATCTAGACTGGTTCAATGATTTTATAGAATTAAAAGAAGTGTATTTTGAGGATGCAAAAATGAGTTTGTTTTCACAAATTCTTGCAGGAGAAGTCATAAAGTGGTTCATAGCTCTCTCAGTAGTTAGTATCATAAATTTTGAATCCTTTGAAACCAATTTTCTTGCAAAGTGGGGCGACAATAAAACCCCCTTCAATTTTTAAATCAATATAACAACATGAGGTCACCTAATGAAATAGTGAAGGAGTTTTCAACTAGATTTGTAAAGTTCTATAATCTATTTCCTACTAAGGTAAAACCCCCCCAAAAGCTGCTCAACTCAGATATGATAATTCCTTTGAAAGTGATTTTTCTTTGTTGTTGAGGGAAAGAAGATCTACCTCATTAGATGAAATGATGAATGATGTAATAAAAGTGGAAGTGAATCTAATGGCCTCATGAAATATCAAATTTGACTCTGACAGGGACATGAACAAAGTTCAAGATAAGGCACAACCTTCAACCTCACAAACATCAGAAGAAAGGTTTTAAATGATGATGAAAACTATGGAGAAAATTATGGAGAGAATGGATTTAGATAATAAGCTAACACCAGAGAACGGGTCGGTGTTCCACCCAGAAATTAGAGAAGACCAACAGTCGCAAAAATCATACAAAGAGATCAAAGACATCAGGGGAATCAGGGGAATCAGGGGAATCAACAAATAAAACCTTCTTTTCAAAATAACTATGTAAATGAGAATTATGATGGCAATTTTGAAGAAAACATGCATTGTTTTGAGGTGATGAGACAGAGGCGTTTTTGACTAAAGAGGAACATGACCAGTTCATGGATGTTAATGAAATATTCATGCAAGAAAATGATGACAGGTTGTCAGTAGAAAGAGAATATTACCAAACAGGGTTGCAGATTTTCATCATGCAATTCCAGAGATAATATAATCTTTGAAATCAGAAAGTTCCTGCAAACCCTCCAATGGGAAAACCTACCAAAGAAGCTCAGAATAACATGCCTTCTTCAAGTCATCCCAAAAAGAAATAATCCCATAAAAAGGTACCTGAAACAAGAAAGGAGACAGTCACCAAAGAGGTAGAGAAAACCCCATCCTCCTTTAATTTTGAAAATGAGATGACCAAGATTAATATTTTTGTACCATTCAATGAATTGATCAAGAAAAATGAATATATAAATCAGATCATCAATATGCTTAAGATGGAACAAACTTTTCATACTTTGAGCATACAATATGATCACTCTGCCATCTTATTTGGCCCACATGTAGAGGAAAATAGTGATGCTGAAGAGGTACCCCCTTTCTATGTCATCTTGAAGATCCATGATATGATTCTGCACAATGCCATGTTGGATTCAGGAGCATCCCATAACCTGATGCCCAAGGTGGTCATGGACCAGTTGGGCCTTGACATCACAAGGCCTTACAAATATCTTTTCTCCTTTGATTCAAGGAAGGTGAAATGCTTAGGACTAAACAAAGATCTGGTGGTGCCTTTGTCTCAAATTCCAACAAAGAATATGGTCATGGATGTAGTGGTTGCTGATATCCCTCCCAAGTTTGGCATGTTGTTATCTAGGTCATGGGCTGCAAAGTTTAAAGGAAATCTTCAGATGGATATGCCATATGCCACCATCCCTATCTTTGGTCAAGATAAGAGATTGTACAAAGAGGTTTTTCTCAAATACATGGTCAGTAACAAGTCACAACCGAATAACCATCCCATCTACTACATGGAGACTGATTTGGGGTCTTCCATTTTCTTCGATAATCTATGTTTTGAAGAGAAGGGGCCAGAGATTGATATGATTGTCAAAGATAAATCTAATCAAGAAATTGAGATTTTTTCAGAGCAACATGACAGTGCAAAAAATGAGATGTGGAGCATGAGATTCGATGGGGCTGTCAGTAGAGAGGGGGAAGGAGTTGGTGTGTGTATTAAACCCCCCATATTGGCTACAAAAATATGCTCTTATAAGCTAGCTTTTGATTTCGTAAACAACATGGTTGAATATGAGGCATTGGTGTTAGGATTGAAGACTTTAAAAGAAATGGGTACTAAGAAGATAGTTGTTCATGGGGATTCTGAGTTGATCATAAATCAAGTGAAGGGAATATATCAAGCCAAGCACCCCAGATTAAGAGCGTGCATGAATACAATGCTTGACCTGCTTGGAAAATTTTTAGAATATAGCCTCTCAATGATTCCAAGGGGTGATAATCACATTGTTGATGCCCTTACCACATCAGCTTCAGTTTTCAAAATTCCAATATTTCCTAGCAGGGGATATGAAGTTGAGATCAAGCATAGACCAACAGTGCCTGATAACATTAAGTACTGGAAGGTTTTTGAAGATGATAAGAAAATATAAAGTTTCCTCAAAATGGAATATGGATTTGAGAATTTGACTATTGATGGAGAATATTGTGATGAAGAGGTGGATGCAGCTGTGTTCACAAAGAATAGTTACGTAGAAAATTAGATCGTTGATAGAGATATAATGTAGACGAAAAGAAATATCATTCCCAAGGGCATGGTCCCATTGGAGAAACTCTTTGATAACAATGATGTGGCCAGGAGTCCACAGATTACAGTAAATGAAGGGTATGTTGAAGATTGCAACATTGGGACTCAGGAAGATCCCAAGATCATTAAGCTGTCCAAAACACTCATCCCAAAATTCAAGCAGAGATATATCAATTTGATGAAATAATTCCCTCATGTTTTTGCATGGAGCTATGAAGATCTGAAAGTTTATGACACTGAGGTAATTCAACATGTGATCCCAATCAAGGAAGATCATAAAACTTTCAAACATAAATTAATAAGGATAAATCCTTTGTTGGTTCCCTTGATTGAGAAAGAGATAAAGAAGTTGTTTGAATCCAAGATCATAATATCTTTGAGGTTTTCCAAATGGGTGGAAAATATGGTGCCTATCATAAAGAAGAGTGGGGAGATCAGATTGTGTGCGGACTTCATAAATCTAAATAGGGTGCATCTCAAGGATAACTACCCACTGCCTAAGATGGATCACATTCTAAAGAAAGTGGTAGGTTCTCAGAAAATGTCAATGTTGGATGGTTTCTTTGGGTACAATAAGATCATGGTGCACCCTGATGATCAGGAAAAGACAACATTCACAACACCATAGGGTACATTCATGTATGCCAAGATGCATTTTGGGTTCATGAATGTAGGGGAAACATTTCAAAGAGCTATGGACATAGCGTTTACTAATGAGAAAGACAAATTCATTGTTATATACTTAGATGATATCATTGTGTACTCAGTTTCTGATGAAGAACATCTCAAGCATTTAAGAAGGGCTTTTCGGAAGTGCAGAAAGTTTGGCATTTCATTGAAACCCAAGAGGTCAAATTTTTGCATGGAGGAAGGGAAGATACTGGGACACATTATTTCAAAAGAGGGGATAAAGATAGATCCCAACAGAGTTGAGGGGATCTTAAAAATTGGCAAATCCAAAAGCAAAAAGGAAGTGCAATCTTTCCTGGGAAAAGTGAATTTTCTGAGGAGATTCATCCCTAACTCGGCTAAAATCATAAAGTACATCACTGACATGCTCAAGAAAGGAAATGAGATAAATTGGACCCTAGAAGCCAGGAAATCCTTTGAAGACATTAAAGTGGCATTGACCAAGGACCTAATACTTACTGGTCCTAACTTTGTAAAAGAATTTATATTGTTCTCTTTTGCCTCAGAGCACACTATTGTTGGTGTTTTACTATAGAAGGATGAGAAATTTTTTTAGAAGACTATAACATACTATAGTAGGGCATTGAGGGATGCCCCATTAAAATATGATATCATGAAAAAGAAGGCATATGCACTGGTCAAGGCCCTGAAAGAGTTTATATTTTATATCTTGCATTCTCATACCACTTCTTATGTGCCCAAAAGTTCAATGAAAGACATTTTAACTCAGCCTGAACTCGAGGGAAAAAGGGGAAAGTGGATAGCTGTATTGTTGGAGTATGATCTTGAGATCAAACCTACAAAGTTGATCAAAGGGAAGGGAATTTCCAAGCTTATGGAATAGACAAATTGTGAACTCCTGGGAATAAATTTCATTGTTGATTTGTCAGCAGATTTAGAAGAAGAAAGAGTCCCCCAGATATCCCAAAGATTGCTTGACTCCCGATGGTATGCAAATATCATTTATGTGTTGAGAAATTCACAGGCTCCTCCTGAATTAAGTAAAACTAAGGCCATGTTCGTAAAACTAAAATAAACAAAGTTTTGTATGGTAAATCAAACTCTATATTGGAAGGATCTAGGGGGAATCTTATTGAGTTGCTTGTTGGAGGAAGAGGCAGAGAGGACCATTAGATAATTCCATAAGGGTGACTATGGATGACACTATTATAGAAAACTACTATGCACAAGATATTGAGGGTTGGTTTCTAATGCCCTAGAATTTTTTTAGATGTCTACAAGGAGGTTTCAAGCTGTCATGAATGCCAATTTTTTGATGGGAAGAGAAAATTGCGGCTTTTGGCTTTGAAACCCATCTATGTTGAAGAACCTTTTAGACAATGGGTTGTTGATTTCATAGAAGAAATTCATCCACAGTCCTCAACTAATCACAAGTGGATTATGACAACCACATATCACTTCACTAAGTGGATTGAGGTAGTTCCCACCAGGCATGCCACATATGTTGTTATCATCCATTTTGTCTAGGTTTGGGTGTCCAGTCAAAGTCATTACAGATAATGCAACAACATTTAAGTCCAAAAATATGGAGAAATTTTGCAGTGACTACAATATAACTCTTGGCCACTCCACATCTTATTACCCCCAAGGTAATGGTTTAGTTGATTCCTCAAATAAAATCTTAACCAGAATTATCAAAAAGTTGCTTCAAGATAACAAAAAATCTTGGCCGAAAAAGCTCATCCATGCACTATGGGCTAACAGGATCACTCCAAAAAGATCTATTGACACTTCACCTTTCCATATGTTTTATGGAACATAAGCATTTTTTCCTACTAATTTAGGGTTTCCAGTGATGAGGTTGTTACATGAGAAGGATGCTGAAAGAAATGCCACTCGAAGAAAGGAGGATGAACTGATCAATGTCCAACAAACAAGAGAAAAATATTTCAACAATGCTCAAATGCACCAAGAGAAGATCAAAAAATATTTTGATAGGCATACCAAGGAGGATGAATTCAAAGTGGGAGACTTGGTATTGAGATGGGATGCCAGAAATGAAGACAAGGGAAAACATGGGAAATTTGACCATCTATGGCTAAGACCTTTCAAAATCGTGGCATACCATGGGAATAATGCCTATATGATACAGGAAAGTAATGGATACATAGTTGGAGGAGGACCTGTGAATGGAAGGTTCCTCAAACATTTTATCATTTAAAGAAACCATCACCCTTTCCATTCATTGTACATAACCATTTTTTTTTTAGTTGAAGCAGTTGAAATTAAATCAACAAAACTGAAGCCCAAGGTGAAGGCCCTGAGCTATGCTGAGTAGATTTTGATTTTTCCGAATAAATGTTGGTAAATTCAGTTGCAGGAATAGATCATAGCCCAATGGGTAGGCACTTAGTCTTCCATTATTTTCTACCTCACAGGGAGGATAACATACCCAGTTGGATCTCATGTTATCACCATAACAATTTCTGTGTGAAATCCAGTTTCCAGGACTTAGCAAAGCGCAAAATAGATGTGGAGGAATGAAAAAATGGAGGACAGGGTGAGGTCTAGTGGGAGGAGGCTAAGTCTAGCGGCAATGTGGATTTTATGGGACCCGATGGGTCACATATCATGGGAACTACATATCAACAGTGGGGGATCATTTCGGGGGTAGAACTTGTGTGGAGGATAATTCTCGAAAGTAGGCTGAAATGTAAACCATTGTTTCATCTCAGGAACACGTGGTGCCACTGGGTGAATTTTGGAGTGATAAGCGGGTTTCCCCAAACCTCTCCCCATCACCCCCTAAATCAGAAAAGTATATAAAGGGGGCACTCATCATTATTTTATTATTTTTCAAATTACTGGAATGTTGGAATATTGGTGCGACCACTCCATTCAAACTGAAGCTCAACAGTAAACCAAACTCACACATTTTTTGCTTGTTTACATGCATTTTTCATCACCACCATGGACCCTGTCATTATGTCTGTAGGAGAGAAAGACCCCATGTCAAATTAAGAATCCCTAATTGACAAAGATTCAGATGTGTTCGACAACGAAATCACCATTTCGCCCATCTCTGTGTCTAGTCATAATTTATTCGATAATATAGGGAAACAAATACCCTTCCTTGAAGAAGTCTAGGCCACCATATTCCCTTACACTATCGAGGTCGCATTCCCTTTCCCAAAATTCATAGGTTAGTGTGCAGAGAAATACGCGTAGGAAGAGAAAGTTGTCTTAAATAAAATAGGGTCCGAGGTCCTTTGTATGGTAGAGAGTCTGTCTATTTTAAGTGCCCTCGTCACACCAAAGTCCCTCTCCACAACATCTAAACCATTTGAAGAAGAAAATATAATCATGGTTTACAAGGAATGTCCCTCAGAGGTTAAAGGCCTATTTTTGCAAACAATTGTCAAACCAGAGCATATTTTTTAAAGTCTATCCCTACCAATGAGTGTAAATATCATGGTCATTGAAGTCTAATGGGTCTGTTCCATATTGATTCATATTTTAGGTCTAGATAATGAAAAGTATGTGGTCGAGGTCATGTTAGGTTTTCTGTTGGATTTTTTCCAGTCAGAGTTCAGTCAGTCAATTTGCATCAACTTCGATAGATTCATAGCTGATAATATCCACAAGCATCTAATGAATTTTCAATCACTAAGACATTTTAGGTATTTCACATACTTGTTTAATATTTTCCTAGACACAAACAAGAGAGAGTCCCCTGAAGAAAAATTCATATCAACTGAATGTAAAAGAATCATAATGCTCATTTTGATCAACAAGGTCATGTCCAAGGTTTACAACCTAATTTTCAAAACTAGCCTGCCAAGAGTCCTAGATGACATGAGGAGTTATTTGCAGCCAAATCTAGAAAATAGAGTGGGGTATTGGGTGTTTCTCATGCATTCAACGGTGATATGGGTTTATGGTTGTCATGGATCCCCCTATCTTCTTCCTATCTTTCTGAAACCTAGAGTCTTTGCCCTTGAATTCACCAGGAAAATAATCTTATCAAAAACATAGCACTTCCTGAAATTACACAAGGCATCCAACCTCAAATTTCCTTTCATCATTGGACCTTTCATTGTCAAGACAAGATAAGGTTTATCCAATATCTAGGTCAAGCTCAAGGAGTTTCGATTTGCATGGCTACAAGGAAGAAGATATGATCCACATCAAATCATATCCAAGAGAAGACGAATGAACAAACATGCCCCCTATGATCATGAACATGTTGAGGGATTTGACAAATTGGCCAATCTAGGTGTCTATGCTGATATGGAAGCAGTATTACAACCAAATCAAACACATCAAGAAGAGACAACGCTACAACAGATTCAAACACAACAAACTCCTTAGAAACTGATAGTCAAAGTCCTCAAGGTAAGTGTTTACAACAAAAGAAGCAGTTGATAGGCCCTAGGCACCAGTAGTCAGCAGGATTCCCCTAAGAAGATGAATATGACACAATCCCCACAGATAGTGGATCTGGAGGAGGAAGAGAATAAAGAAAAAGTAAATATGGATATGGTGGAGAGTGGCACCAATGATGTAGAAGTCAGGAAAGGAAGGAAACTCCAAAGTGAAGGCAGGTCCAGGAATTTCAGCAACAAAAAGAACATCTTTGATAAGGCAGTTGGACCAACCTATCAATATAAAGAAGATTTGGAAAAACAATATGCTGAGAAAGGAAACTTGGATATGAGTGAAATGAGGGAATTGATCCCTGAAGTGGAAAATATATCTCAACATAAGTCTTCTCTATTCATAGTGAGAGATGTAGAGAAGAAGACATTCAATATAACAGTTGCAGATGAGGATAAAGTATCTGAGATCAAGATAAAATATTAAAACATTAGTGCCCTAGACAAGGTGAAATTCCACAGGAACACCAGTGACATGTTGTATTCATATTACTTGGGTCTAAGCCTAAATAATTCAAAACTGTCAACTTATGCAATTAATTTGGAAGGGCAGTTGAGGCAAGAAAAAGCATCCAGCATAGCTTGGAAAACTTAGGTCAAGAGGCTGGAATCTGAAGGCCCTGAGGGAATGGAATCCTCCTTAGAAGAAAATTACAAGTTCATTCAAATCTTGAAGAAGAAACTAAAAATGTCTGGCATAGAGCACCCACAAACAACATAAATGGTTGATCTAGAACAAGAGAAGGGGGCATTTCAACAAGAGGCATTGTATTACAAGGCCAAGGTATTGTAGCTAGAGAAAGAAAAAGTGAACTGATCACAATGACAGACATAAGTACCAAACATGGCTGTAACTGTACCTTCTACTGCAAAATCTAGGCCAAGCACTGAAGGGCTTCTCCAGGCTATGTCACAAGTTAGCTTGAAGGTGGGAGAAATCAAAGGCCTAAAGGGAGATATATAAAAATTGAAGCAAGAAATGAAAACAAAGTATGAGAGGATGGCTCAGTTCTAGAAGGAGAATCAATCTTTGAAGGAAAGAGTAGACAGGTTGAAAATAAGGTTGAAAGGCAAAGGACTATTGCAGGGAGCCAAGCACATCATATGGGATTCTATTACTACTGAAGCTACCAATTCAAGGTGTACTTGAAATTCATCAATGACAAAGATAGCATGACCATCATAGCCAGAAGCAAGTTCACTGTTGTAAATGAGATCCTAGCAAAGAAACCCTCAGAGTAGGCCCAAAATGATATAAACCTACTGACTTCCATCCCCACTATATAAATTCACGCCATTGGGGTCAATGATAGGACTACATTGATCATTTGGGCCAGGAGGGTCATTTCCAAGCATAACCTGCTAAAATCAATCCAAACCAAGGCCATACAGATGGAACATAGTATATAGGAATTCGAATATTTGTTTGAAGAGTTGTTCATCAAAGGCCTCCCACCATTTTGGGATGGAAAAGGAAAATTGTATGATCAGGAGGAATAAAACTCTTGCCTCCCCCAATGTAGAATGGATCACTCAAAGTTTGAAATCCTAGAGGAAAACTTGAAATGAGAAACCCTAGTGTAATATTTGATAACAGATTTTGAGATCTTGAATCAGTTCAAGACACTAAAGATTGGACTGTCAATCATGATGTATGCCTCATGCATTGACCTAGAGATCCTAATTAAAGAGATGATGGACTATGATATTCCTTCTGACTTGCAGTGGAAGGAGATAGTGCGGCTAGGAAAAACAAAGTGTAGTTTTCCAGGAACCAATAGATAATGCCCAAGTGTCACCAAAATGGAAAAACTGACAGAGGACCAAAACAGGACAAATGGAAAAGGAAAACATTGAAGGGTCATAGGAATCGACCGTTGGTCCATGAAACATTTTTGATTAATCATTGTAATCGGTTCCCATACCAAAACTATCAAATGTAATTATTGTAGTCAGTTTTATAATATTAAATGTTTCAATTCAATAGTTGTAATTGGTTTCTAATTGAAAGGAACTCGAATTGTATAAATGTTAGAATTTTTGAATGTATTAATGTTGGCAGAAGTACAAGGGCGCTTCCTTAGTTGTTCTAAACTAAATTGTAATTTTCTGGAGCTAAATTGAATACATATTCAAAATCTTTTGAAGTCTCTATGAAAATATTCTAATGGTGGTGATATGAGTTTTGTATTCTCTCATTGTATGCATTTCCTTTGTTCGTTAATTCCATTTACATTGTCTTTTGTTTAAATTGGATAGTTTAAAAGCCAGAATTCATCTTGTGATGCTCTTGTCTTAATCAATTTAAACTATGTTAAGTTCTTCATAAATAATTCAAAATTCATTTAATAAATTCTCTGATGCAGTTAATTGTTTTTTGTTTCTTCTTACACTCTACAAAATAAAATTTATAACTCAGATTCATCACCTCACTTAGCCTTTATCCTCTAGAGAGTTCTACTGGCCAGTGAGTGTTTTCATTCATTTTCAGAATTTTGACTCCATAATCCCTAAGTGTCCCTCCCCATCCTTGCCAACAAATTTATAAAACCCCCTCCAAAACAAACCAAACCTAGCGATTGATTACCAAAGAAACATAAAGTGACATGAGAGAGAACTCTATGAGCTGAGAAATCTAGTACCCAACTCTAAAGTTGGTTTGTAGGTTACCTCTGTCGTTTGTTTATCAACCGAACAAATTTATAGAGTGCTAACACGCACAATATCACCAATATGTGCATAAACCAAGCATTACACAACAACTCATAATCATCACCAAGATCAATATGTGCTTCTAATAATATACCAAGACAAGTATTCTAAATAATCCATAAACCATGTTTCAACAATACTACTAACAAGTGCCTCCAACCATGTACCAAGTATGTACCAATCATGCATCAACTACTCATCAACTATGACTCATCAAGATGTGCCAACATCATCAACTATACACCTCATGTATGTGCCAAATCAACAACTACTTGTATCAACCATGTACCCAATACCAAATATAACCATCAAAATGTTCTGTAGCAACCAAATGCCATAAACCAATACATCAAACCATGTGCCACAACCTCACTATTATACAACCTCTATCTGTAAAATACCTCAACCAAAATCCCTCATCAATTTCATCATCCAAATATGATTTGTAACTGTGTAACAGACCTAGTGCATATGATCACATACCTGGTGTATATGATCACATACCCGTAAACCTTCCTTAACTTTAACAACAAGAGACTAGCATTTTCATCAAACTTTACTTTAGTCTCACATGACTAATTTGGGATTAGTCAACAACCCTAACTTGCAATAATTATAACTATGTACCTGTAATGAATACAGATATGAAAATAGTACACAATGTTCTGCAGTGTCTTTTATGCAATTCCTCCAGGTTTCACTACTTGGAACCTCGTAGAAAAGGAGTTATAAAAAAAATGACATACCTTGTTGAATTCCAACTTATTATAGAGAGCGAACTTGTAGATCATGCCCCACACAGAATATTTGTTGTATAGATTTGAAATTGGTACAACACATATTAAAGAATGTACCCTAACCAATACATTTGGTCTTACTAAATTTGGATCTGTTATGAAGAATTTATGATGTTTTTACCCGAAACACCTGTTTTAGAGTAGTTCCAGGACTAGCCATAAACCCTATTTTCCACAGAGTGTAACTCCCAAAATACAA
Organism: Picea glauca; assembly: GCA_000966675.3. Taxonomy (NCBI): domain Eukaryota; kingdom Viridiplantae; phylum Streptophyta; class Pinopsida; order Pinales; family Pinaceae; genus Picea; species Picea glauca. Next base: position 452,680 of record JZKD02S1710528.1, on the reverse strand, counting down.
CGACACACAAGCTGAAATTTTTATCGCAATTACTTGGATATGCTCTCTCAATAGCCTCTTGATTTCATTTCTTGAATCAATTTATAAAAACATTCATTGTGAACATGGTGAGAGGACCTATAAATAACATACCTTAGAAAACATCATCAGAAGACTTTATCCTCCCTTGAATTTCGGCCTTGTTTACTTCACCTTCCCTCTGAAATTGTCCTTAGATATCCTTTGGTTACCTCAGTCACTTTTAGATATTCAATATGCTCAATGTATACAAATGGGAGATCCTTTCTCTCTTATTTATACTCTCTAGGTAGCTTCCTCTAGAAGTATCCACTTAACCACTTTGTCCACTTAGCCACTTTGTCCACTTAACCAACTTTGTCCACTTAGCCACTTTGTCCACTTAACCATTTTTTCCACTTAGCCACTTTGTCCACTTAACCAACTTTGTCCACTTAGCCACTTTGTCCACTTAACAACTTTGACTACTTTATTATTTAAATAATTTCTCTTTACTCAAAAACTTCTTGTTGCAACTAAATTTTATATAATTATTCAATTCATAGCTTATTTTCCCTTAACTAACTTCTTTTTGCAACCACTTTATTATTTAATTTATTTCTTGGTCAACCACTTTGACTATTCAATCTTCTCATCACAACTAATTTACCATAATTACCAAATTCACAACTTATTGTTGCAACTAATTTATTTTTAATTATTTTATTAATGCAAAAACTATACCCATGATTAACTCCTAGTTTCACCCACTCTAACTAGTCAACTTCTTCTAGGGTTTTCTAGAGTAATTTGACTTATTTGACCTTCTAGGGGCTTCTAGATAACTCATGAGGGTTCTCCAACTTCACAAGGCTATAACTCTCTAACCGTGAGGAGTTATGTGACATTACACATATCACCAGAAATGGCATGACATGTACTATCCATATAGAACAATATTACCTATAAATTCATTCATCTTCATGCCCTTATACCTCAAAGAGACACAGGTCACTTACCCATGCATTTGTGCTACCATAATTCGCTACCAGGCTTCTCCAAGTGTTGAAATCAATCACTAAGGGTTGAAATCAATCTACAATATCACTCTCTAATGGTTGAAATCAATGAAAACCAACAATCCATAAACCTAAGACAATTTTCTGATAGTCATCGATCCTCTGAAAATGATACTTGTTCTTCACAGCTACCTTGTTCAAGTGCCTCAAGTTAATGAAAAGTCTCAATGTTCCATCTTTTTTCTTCACAAATAATACTGGGGCATCCCAAGGTGACACACTTGGGCATATATACCCCTTCTTCAAAATCTCTTCAAGTTACATTTGCAATTCCTTCAATTCTGGCGTACTCATGATGTAAGGGGTCTTGGTTACTAGTGCTACTCCAGGCATCAAATTGATGGAGAAATCAATATCCCTTTTAGGGGGTAATACGGGTATTTATTTAAATACATATTCAAAATCCTTTAGGACTATATAATATTCAATATTTGGTACCTTATATTTAGGTGTCTCTTCCATATGCGTTTCAAATATTTGACCCCCTTTCCTATAAATTTTCTTCAGCTGCAAGGCTGAAACTTCTTTGATGGTTACTTCCCTGGGAATTCCCTGTACTGTCCTTAAGTTACCTTCTTCATCCAAGAAGGTAAATTCCTTATTATAACAGTCTACAACAACATGATGTTGGTCCAACCAATCCATACCAATTAGGCAGTCATAGGAAAATAAAGGTATGATGTTCAAATATTCCCTGGTTCTCAGTCCATTCATGTCCATTGGGTATGCCTTAACCATCTCATTAAATTTTATTTGATCTCTTGTATCCTACTACACAAACCAAGATTTTCCAATCTTACTTCTTGGAAAATTAAATCTTTCCACCATCTTAGGATCTAGATAACTATGAATAGCTCCTGAATCAATTAAAATAGCAATGGTTTGGTTGTTGATATTACCTTCCACTTCAATCATATGTGACTGAAACTCAACTTTCTTGTTGTCCAAGGCTGCGTAAATCCCAGGTACATTTCTTCCCATGTCCTCCACTATATTATCTTGTTGTACAATGTGAAAAATCCTCACTTTTTCACCTCCATGAGGGAAATCTCTGTACATATGATCTCCCCCACAACCTAGACATTGAATAGATGGATGCCTTGGTCTTTGCCCCACTATCTCAGTCATTATGGGCTCTTTAGAATTTGGGTGTCCCTGAGAATTATTTCTAAAGAATGGTGGCTTAGTCCCCTTCTTCATTTTTTCCATCTTTCGTTTCTTCGTGTCTTCCCAAGCTTTTTGGAAAGTTTCCCTTCCTTTATGTTGATCATAAAGGCATTTAACTTGCCTTATGGTTTCCTCCAATGTTTTTGGATCATCAAATTTTATCTTGTCACTAATAAATGATAGATTCACACTCAAATACCTATGAATCTTAATCGACTCATCCTTGATGAAAGAAACATACTTTAGTAGCTCTAAAAACCAACTTTCATATTCATCTATGGTCATACTCCCAAGCTTGAGTTCAAAGAACTCCTTTATTTTCTTTTCATAGTATCTCTTAGTCAAGTATTTCTTTTGAAAATACCTCTTGAGTTCCCTCCAAGTAAAATTCTTCTCATCATTGTGTTTCACCTGAACAAATTGGTCCCACCACATTGACACTTTTCCCTTGAGTTGATATATGGAAATTCTTCCTTTTGCGTGTGAAGAGTAATTATGCAATTGAAAATAATTCCCCATGCTTAGAATCCATGTATCTGGATTCTCATCCTTCTTGTGTTCACCATCAAATGTAGGAGGATTTATTTTGTTCATTTCTCCCTGTAGCTCATCCACCCCATACCTACTCTTAACACATAACTCATTTAATTCACAAGCGTAGTTTTTTTCTACCCACCATATAGAGTTCCCTAGTAGAATCCTATTTATAATTTCTCCTTATCGGCAACAACTGTTGGAGTTGGAGAATCAAATGCATAATGAATTGGAGTACCAAGACAACATTTGGAGCATCAGGACAATCAATTAATTTTGAGGAGGAAACCAAAGGATCACCAAACTTTGATCATGCAAATGAGAACTGGTTACCCCCTTAGCTAGACTGAGCTAATAGGTGGTCAGAGACCATGGCTATTATAGGGATTAGGTAGGTGAATTAGTTACATATGCACTCGCTCCAAACAATATCCTCTGGAAATATTCATAAGAACATGTTTACACAGAGAGGATTTGTGCGAGAGAGGGAGGAAAATAGAGGATCACCAAACTTTGATCATGTGAATGGGATCTAGTTACCCCCTTAGCTAGACTGAGTCAACTAGTGAGATCCTGAAAGGATATGGAATTGAAGTACTATGTTCTCTCCTAGTGTAATTACTTGGGGAGTGATGGTGATGTCTTCCAACACTTCTTGTTCGTCTCCTCTCATCATGAGACAGGTGACTTCTTGATTTGCTTGAACCATTCTCCTTATCCATCTTCCTTTGTATTAGGTCCAAGCTTTGAATTAAATTTATGTTGAATCCCTCATGATGATCCTTGGCTTTCATAAGCCTCTCATTATCAACCTTATAACTTTGAACTTCCTTTTGAAAACTTTTTATGGTCTCTACAAAGTTCATGCTTTCTTCCTTTCCTTCTCCATGCCCATTTGAATTTTCACCTTCATTATCTATATTGACAAATGTCCCTATGATCTCATATTCATGGATGTAAGCTCCCTATTTATATTCCATGATTCTGATCTCATTTTTTACCCTAATCTGATCTATTTTTTGTTAAATATTTAAAATGTGCAACCAACAAAACTTGTTAGGCTAAATAATTTAACAAATTCATGAAATTATGTACAATTCCAGTTCAATAATGCATCATAATTATTTATTTTGATTTCTTGTAAAATTGATTGCCCAGATTATTTTTTTTGGTGAATATTTATATTCTAATGTCCAAGAACTTTCCAACGTATTCTTCTGTGCTCAATTCTGAGTCTTGATAAGAAAGTTATGGCTATTTGAAAATTGTCCATTAATTCTTCTGTTCATACTTCAATGAGGTACAAATTTGAACCGTAATTATGCATTTTTCACCTAGTCCATTGGCGTTTTTGTAGGATCCCAATTTTGTTTTTTGATATATATATTTTGTATAGTCTTTCCAAGTTTCACCTCTTTTTGGGCATTGGGATGCTAGATACAGCCTGCTGAAGTTCCAAGCCAATTAGTGTTTTTGGCCTTGAATGATATAGGTACCTTCTATTCCATATTAAGTTTTTTTAACTTGCCCAGAATTTTAATTCATCTCCATGAATGTGTTCTATGGTTCAATATATTTCCATAGAATGCTCTTGTGCCTCAATTTGACTCTGAAGGAGGAAGTTATTGCCTTCAAAAGTTAACTAGGATTAAAATTTACTCTCCATTGTTCGGGTTGTCGAGCTAACTTTGTTTGATGAATGGAATACATCATTATAAATCTATTGTCAATCTATTTCATTTGAGATGAAAAATTTATGATCTAGTACACTATTTTTTAGTTGCTAAAAACACTATCTAGGGCCTCAAAAATGTCATGCAAAAGGATGACCTTCAAATAATACAAAAATGTCGCGGAAAATCACTGGTTTTCTACTATTGTAGACTACCAAATAAACTTTGCATGCACAAGTTCTACATGTACAATGTTGAAATGTAGGGAATGCATCGCACATATATCTAGAGTGCGTGCCACTTTTTTGTCGCACGCCAATATCTAGTGCACACAACTCTTGTGTCGAGTACTAATATCTAATGCACACAAATTTTGTGTCACATGCCAATATCTACTGTGCACAATGAACTCTCCACACTACACAATACCAAGGTTCAGTGCGCTCACACTGCACACCAATATTATGCACGCGCCACCAGTTCTACACTGCGAGGTGTCGAATTTTAGTGTGCACACCTGCACACTATAATATTTTTGCGCATCACAAGATTTACTCCTCCGAGCACTTGATTTTAGTGCACACACCAGTACACCATTTTTTTTTGCGCATCACCAGATTGCACTGCATAGTGACAAATTTTAGTGTGCACACTCGTGCACCATAATTTTTCACACATGCCCATCTTTGCACCGTGTAGCGCCCAATTCTAGTGCGTACACGTGTGCACTACTATTTTTTGTGCACCACCAGCTCTGCACTACACAACACCAATTTTTTAGTGCACACAATCATGCACCCTTATTTTTCTGCACAACGCCAAAATTTTAGTGTGCACCACCGTGCACCCTTATTTTATTTTTTGCACCACGCCAAATTTGTAGTGTGCATGAATGCACTTTCTTGTTTTTTCGTGCAATGCTAAATTTTTAGTGTGCACACCTACACACCTTTTTTTTTTCTGTGCATCATTGCTACTTAGTGCAACCAAATATTTTCTCTGCTTAATTGATTTTTCCATAATTTTGTTTCAGAAATTAGGGCTTTTTCCCGATTTCACCCAATTTTTCCCTGGGCACCATGGCTATTCTATAAAATAAAAATTTTAGTCATCTAAAGGCCCAAAATTTTCCCATTATAAATTGAAATTACTTGTTTTCAAATTTCAGCTTGATTCTTCACATTTTTTTTTGACAATAACGTATAGAGGGTTTATATTAGAGGTGGCAAAGCCACAAATCTGTTACAGAGGGCAGGGCTGCACAGAGCCTCTGCCTGCAAAACTAGATTACAAAACTGAAGTTTCTAGAGTGCCATGACTCCCAAACTCAAACAGAAACCTGGACTAAAATTATTTAGAGCCCTAGCTTCTATACAAAATGCTAGGTTGTTGAGGACCACTTCAGACTTGAACATCTCTACTCTGAAGAAAAGATACTTCTCAGATTTTTCACCCCATTCAAGGTTCATCTTAGACAGTTTGTCCTCCAGCTCCTCAATTCGGTCTGCGAATCTCTCTTGGGGATTTTTCAGTTCTTGCTGGAGTTTATCTAACTCCTCTGAAAAACTGATTTTGACAAAGGAGAGGTCCTGCTCCAACTGTTCCATGCGCCTCCCAGCTTCTGAATCGAGATTCTCGAGGAAGTGTAGATGGAACTGAAGCATGTTCTTCAACTTCTCTAGCTTGTCGTCCAACTGCTTGAGGCGTTCTTCTACCGTGAGGGGGCGACTGGAGCTCGCTGCCATTTTCTCTGCTTCTGAAACACTTCTTCTTCTCTTGGCGTGCATAAACTGGAACTGCTCGTAAGCTGGGGGTGAGGTCGAATATATGCTTGAGCGATCTCCTGTAATCATAGTTCCTGCAGTGCAGACCCTGATGGGTATGGGCGCAGGGTCGGATTTGTCCCTTGGCAGATGAGAAAATCGAATGATCGCCTGCTGGAGGATTCCCTCAAACGTGCGAATCTGCAAGAGTTCTGGCGCAGTCCCTTCATGTCCTGTCCGTGCTCCCAATTTTTAGTGAATGCTATGCATGGAGGAAAATCACGGGAGGTCCACCATGGACGAGATTTCATTGGCCAGAGTATTTCCTATAGCCAACTCGACTCCTCGATTGGATTCTATATCTGCATCTTTGTTTAGCGCCCTAAGGACGTGAAAGATTTGAAACGAGTGCAATCCACTTAACAGCAAACGAATTCTGTCTATGAGATTGTTGAGCTTTGCGTTTTTGGTGTTTTTTGAGAGCACAAGGGCTTGGATCAGCAGTCTAGAGTCCCCAATGATTACTAAGTCCCGGATGCCAATGGATTGAGCATGGCACAGCCCTTACCAAATTGCCATTGCCTCGGCGAGGTTGTTGGAGGTTATGCCCAGGCCAATCGCATACCTCAGTAAAACTTCGGCAGTTGGCTTTTCGATAATACCCCCTCCACCAGCTTGGCCTGGATTGCCTTTTGAGGCCCCGTCAAAGGAGAGAATA
>JZKD02S1710528.1:428351-442112 GCA_000966675.3 Picea glauca | reverse complement strand
TTTGTTTTGTGTGCCTCTGCCTTCTTCTCCTTGGCCGGTGTTGATTGAGGGCGTTGTTTCCCCTTCAATTCCCAACTCTTTGAAACTGTTTGTGTTGCGTTGGATCCCTTGAGTGCTTTGGGCTGACGGTGCCTGCTCTTTTCGGAGACCACTGGGTTTCGCTCTTCCTTTCCGGGGTTGTTTCCATCCTTCCTCCCTTTCTTTCTCCTGCAGTGCTTTTGGACAGTTCCTCTGGAAGTGGCCGTAGTCATGACAGCCTCTACATTTAAAAGGTAGTTGTTCATAGTCTAGTTTTTGCATGTGTTTCCATTCCCCCACCTTCAGATTCACGGCTTCCGGCAGCCCTACTTCCAGATCAACTTCAACACAAATTCTGGCACAGGAATATTGATCTTTTGGGTCTGCTTTGTCGATATAGTGGCCGAGTCCATTCCCTATTGCTTGCAACGACGCGGAGTTCCAGTAGTGGATTGGGAGGTTTGGGAGCCTTACCCATACCGGAACATCCTTTGGTATTTCCAGAGCTGGATCGAAGTTTGGAGTCCAACGATTCAAGTAGAGCCCTTGGGCTCCCATAAAGTAAGGCCCGTTCCTGAATATTAGGTCCCGGTCCTCCTGGGAAATGAATTCGAAGATGTAGAAGCCCTTTTCAATGGCATAACAGGTCACACTGTTCTTTAATAGCGGCCTCCAGTTTCTTTGTATCCAGTTATCAGTTGTTCTTGTGGAAGGCCAAATCCCCATGAATTGGCCTACCAGACCACGCTCTGACAGAGAGATAGCTATTTTCATTGGTTGTTCCGGAGGGAGAGTGATTACTGGAATGTACTCAAGTCGTTTTACAAAGCTCGATGGATCTCCGGAGGTGGCCTTCTTCGAGCAGGCTGTGATCAATTTGTTAAAGGTCGCAGAGGGGGAGGGAGGGGGCAGCGGCTCCCCTCCATCCTGACTTTCCATGGATGGCCGAACCCTGATAGCTCAACCTTCCAGCGCTCCAAAACCCTACTCGCTAAACACTCCACAAAAATATCCAGCTTGATTCTTCACATTACCCATTAGATTTATCTCAATTTTTCCGCAATAATTTAATCGTACAAGCTGCACACATACTCTTGAAATTAATTATCTATGAATTTCCACTTCAACATTATGTTAACTTGGCCCATCCAAGATCAATTTTGAAAACTGGGCTGTGATACCACATTGTATCATCCTCAACCACCTGCTGGGATATGACACTTAAGTTTCGAATTCTGATAGAAATTTAAATTATAAAAATACTTTGCAAATACATAGATTAATACAAAATAATAACATAAATACACATGCAACATAGATAGGAAAAAAAACCATGAAAACAAATGCACAAATATTAATGCAGCACATGAATTAACACAAATTGACACTTATCTTTGATTAAAATAACACCAACTGCTTGCAGACCTTCCCCGTTCCTCCCAACCTTAGACCGAATTGACCATAACTATGAGCAGTGGGTCACCCCCGAGATAAGACTAAAATCCACTGAGGAAAAGGATTCCTAACCCATCTAAGGTATCTCAGACAACAGGAAAACTTAGTCACAGGTGCCAACTCAAACTAACATCGTACAACTCCTCATTCCCCACATGCCTGTCCCACCCCAGGTAGTTTTCCCCTTCTATGCTCAATAGTCCCTCAGTTTCCCCACTTCTCTTTTGAGGATTCAATAGCAAGACATACATGAAGTCTCAGATCCCTGCAGCTGTAGTTTGACACCTTTGAGAATCAATTACCAACAATTCTCTTGCCTAGAGAGAATGCACATGGTCCTGAAAAAACACCTCTTCAATATCCTACAGGCCCGAAAATCTACTTCTTTAGTCCCTCTCCTATCTAACCAGTATAGATACGGTGACAGTAACATCAAGGTATGAAGGACATCTGAATGAGTAAGTGAATGGTGATGGAATGATAGGAAAATGAACTAATTCCAAAATATATGTATGCATGTTCCCAACTTGACACTTGTCATATTGAGAAGCACCTTGGGCTCACTTGTACCCATCCTTAGAACTTAGGATAAAATAATTATCCATACTTTATACTTTGAGGAATATTAATATACTATTCCTTTGGGCTTAAGATCCTTAGCTTATCCCCTTATCCTTAACTTTTAGCCCCCTTTCCCTATCTAGTGGAGTTTAGTCCCCCATACTCTTTTACATGGTTGGTATGCAGTAAAGATGTGTTTTCTCTAATATTTACATGTGATTACATATTATAATGTTGTCTCACTGGCCATTTAACATCTGACTCTTTAGCCTAATAACCACATAGACACTTCGGCCTCAATACATATGTAGTCATAGATTACTCAACTTTGTGCACTTCCAGGTCACTGTCGTGCACTTACCCAAGTGCATGGAACATTATGACTTGTGCACCTATATGTTGATAAGGAATCTCTACACACTTACCCAAGTGTGCACAACACCAAAACAAAGTGCCAATGACTCACCAGCCTATAAACATATTTACATTTACAATTATATTTACAATTGGGGTTCGACCATGTCGAGGGGTATTAAATGCCTAAAGTCATCTCACACACTTGTATTCATTTTAATGATACAATATATAATACAACAGTAAAACCACCTCAATTTCTCTCACCTTGACACCTCATCAATAGATAAAGTAGGAGGAGGAAAAGTAGGAATATAGAAACTCACTTAGGATAACAACTATATCCTAAGTCTGAGGAATAATACCAACAAAGAAGGATAAACTAGTATCATCTCCAGGTATTCATATTGAAACTCCCAAACCGAGCCTCAATGAAGAACAACCTGAAAAACCACCAAATATGGATTTTGAAAACTATGGAAATATTACAGTGTAATCATGTGAGCCAGAATACCTACAATGTGTTCACTGATTTGAAATCCAATATGATGAGAGAGGACAAAGAGAAGTGAATCAATTGTAAGTCTGACACATCCCTAAAAATGCCTAACAACTCAATCAATTCCAAGATGCAATGTAGAAGGATTCTGCTATCCTCTGCTAGGTATAATTACCATCTAGGTGAACCAAATGTTCACATCATTTCTCTCAAAATCAAGATCCAAATCATGTATCTCATGTATGATTCAAATTCAAATCATTGAACCATAATTTTGCCAAAGTATTCCATCTATAGACTGCAATTGCCTATATAGAAAATTTGATGCCCATTTGGCATATGGTTTGTCAAAAATTTTAGTCAGACAACCATCATTAATTCCCCCCTTTGTCAGCTGAAAGGAGAGACCGCAAGTAGTTTTACGAACCATCTTCACTGGATTTGGGAACTCCTCTTCCCCCCCCCTTAAGTTGCATTGGATTTTCATCATTTTACTCCCCCCTCTAAGCTCAAGAGAGTACCATAGTTATTCCATTTATGTTCATCACAAAGTGGTCATGTGGAAACAACCACATGTTATCTCATCCCATGAGGGCCATGCTTAAAAGATATGCCATAAGGGGGCCAGTTTAAAAGAACATATAGAATTGGATCTAGATCATCACCAAAATCATCTAGAATAGTTGTTTGAAATCTTATGAGTGTTTCCATTTCTCCATGCAGTTGTAGCTTTACCTCTTTCTTGACTAGACGGTAAGACTGATGTAGTTTATTTACTTGTTGATTCCATTTCCATGAAGTTATCCATCCATAATTAATTGTTTGATTTACCTTTTTCTTCTTTTGACATTTTTTCTGAGAGGTGATTCGTCTTCCCATAATGAATGAAAGGATGGAGATCAAAACAATGTGACTTCAAGTGACCAACTCTATGACAATGTTGGCACTTATTAGTAATATTCTTCAGTTCTTCAAGCAATCCTACATGCAAAAAATGAATTGGTTTAGAAAAATATGGGATATGAAAGTTGTTTCTTTTTTCATATCCTAAGCCATGTTGATATTTTTTGAATGATAATTGTTCCCAAGGTCTAACAAACATCTTGGAAATATCATTTTGACTTTCTTCTTTTACTTCTTCACATTTGTTGTTGTTGTTGTTGTCATTATGTTCCTTTTGGGAATCATCTTCATCAAAAATTTCCTTCATGTGTCCACTGTATGATTTGATGTTATGACTAGTTAAAGAATCATCCACCTCTTTTGTTTCTTTGGTATCCACCATTAGGTCATGTGTATCACAAGTAAAACCAACCATTTGTAATAAGTCTTTTGTGTCACAAGTAGCATCAACCATATGCATTATGTCTTGTGTGTCACAAGTTGCATCAACCTATTGTAAGAACTCATTTATATAACATGTTTCATAAGTCATTTGGATAAGCTCCTCTGTAGCACATGTTGCATAAATATTCTCTATTAGATCCCATGTGTCACAACTTGCATAAACGTTTTGATTTGTTGTAGATGTTGCATCAATCATGTCATCAATTTGATTCTAATTTTCTATTAGCTTTATCTGAAGTGCATCAATCAATTGATCCTTCATTTCTATGTCATATCAAATATCACTTGTTGATTGTATTGTATCAACCATGTGATCAATTATGTTTGGTTTTCAATTAAATTCAACTCAAGGGTTTCAATCAATTTATCTTTCATATCAATTTGATCCTGTAATTACGGTTGTACTCTTGCAATTCCTTGATTTCTTGAGAGGTGTTTTGTAAATGATTTCCTTCTTTACCCATTTATTATGATGTTTTATTGTAACTCGCTCGCTTGAACTTTTCTTTCTTGATTTCACTCGCTTGATTTTGTTTTAGCAACTAAGGGTGTCAAATACTACCGAAAATACACCCAAAGTGTGATGTTTACAATGCTTTGAGTTTTAACTACTCAACCTATAGACCCAGGAATATAATGAGATAATAAAGTTATGGGTGTCGCGTTCAATTGAGAATGCACTCGAAAATTACAATGTAGTTCAACTTGATTTGATTTGATACTTACAAAAAAAGAAAAAAAAAATATTGCAAGTTTACAATGAATTATGATTTCAAGTTTGAGTTGATCTTCAAATTTGATGATGCTTAAAAATTCTTCATTTACTTGATTTTCCCTTTGTTTTCAATGAATGATGTAGAATCATTGTTGAATGCTCAATTTTAAGTATTTTATATGCGTGGTTGTTTCTTCATTTCTTGTGCTTGATTGTATGACATTAATTATGCTCGAGTTTCATTAATCGTGTGCATTTATTTTATTAATTTAATTTTAATTGCATAAATTTAATTTATCCCTAAATGCTTTGTGCTTGTAATATGACCCACTGGGTAGGCAAGAAAAAAATCCATGAATCCGATGATACTAAAGTACACAAAATGTCTTTAATCCCCTTATTCAAATTTCAAGCTAGATCAAGGACACAACACCACAAAAAAATATATATATGTTTTTAATTGATTTTGCAGGGTTACAATGTTACTTGTTTTCTCCCCATTCTACAAATTTCTTCATAAATTGATCACCATGCAATATCTGCTAGCAACGTTTTACAAATGATATTGTTGTTTGTAATTTTTCATGAGAATCTTCATGATTGTATATGAGAAAGAGGCTAACAGTCCCATGTAAAATATTGTTGGGACACTTACTATATGTAACACATCAAAAATGAATTTGAGACATTTGAGATAGAATCCACTTGGGTAGATTTTGTCGACACCTTGAAGGAGGAATTATACCCTATTGAAACCTATAATGAAAAATACATGAGATGGACAACTTTGAGCTGAGAGAAAGACCAGGTAGTGATAGAGTACACTAATACCTCCAATACCTTGTATTCAAAGATATTTTATTAGTGATTCCAAGTGGCACATAGTTATAAAATACCATAGTGACCTACACATGTACATCCAAACATAAATTCAATTTTTGAACATCTCTTCATCAAGAGATGCCTACTTGTTGTTGTCAAGATTGAGCAAATGTTTCAACAAAAGAATATGAGAGATTTTGGGTTTTCAAATTTTACACCAAATGTCTCCTCACCCTACCTCTCTTTATCATTTATAGCTCCTCCTCATATCACTTCTAGTCTACAATCCATGCTTTCACAAGTTCCCTCTTCATGAATTGACACATAGTGCATCGAAGCACACAACCTTTATTTCACCTCTACATTGGTGCACCATTGTTTCCTTTGCCAATTCATGAACAACCTCCCTTTGAAATTAGATGACATGCTAGTGTAGCACAGATAAACATCATTGCCACATGTCTTTGTCGACTATGAAGTATGCATGATCAATGGCAACACATCGGTAATGTTCGCGCATTCATCATCAGAATGTACACTCCTTCCATCAACTAAATTTCTTCCACTTTCGTTGAAACATCACATATCGACAACACTCCCCCCCTTTTGATTCATTATATGTCTTATAGATGAGGTTCACATCTGTGTTCTCGATGCGCTACCCATTGACGAGTTTTCCTCTTCTGCCACAAATGCATCAATGGAAGGATGTCAACCCCTCATTGTTTTCGAGTGCATTGATGACAACCTTATCCCTCTTTTCAATGATGTTCAGGTCAACATAGCCCACTTTCATCTTGAGGCCCATCTCGACTCCCTCCCAACTCAGATCCCTCCTTGATGCGCTCATCAATAAATACCCATACATTCTCAATGACCAAACTCTCCATCCCAATCTAGACAACTGGTCATTGATTGCCTACCTCACCTGATCCACTTCAGACTGCATTCATAATCAATTTTGCCCATGTCACAAGTAGCTCGCATTCACGCACTGCATCATCTTTTTTTATTTTCACCTCTTGTTCTTATGACTAACCATGATCATGAAAGTGTTGTATATCATTAGATAGGTTAACTAAATCATATTTAGGTCTTGTGTTGGCTAAAAAATGCATCTTAAAGGAAAATCGGTCACCTCGGCTCTGAAACCGTATTTAACACCTCAAATTTCAAGTGGTTGTTTCTAATTCTATGTTATTGACACATCACCTCAGTGTCAATGGATGAACTAAGAGCCTATATATCATATATGACACATGAACTTATGGAATCAAATTCCGGCGAAGAAATAGCAAGGACATGGTCCAAAATTTCATTTAAAAGTCTCCTTGCTCACAATTTTGGGTACTATCCAAAGTGGATTTGTCACTGCCTAAATAGGGTAGTTGTATGAATTACTTTGTTATGATTCCAATGCAAATTTTTGTTCCTGAGATTGATTCTAAGGCTCAAAGAATAATGTCAGGCATCAAAGATTTTAAATGAAATGTTTCTTTAAGTGCTTTTTTACTAGTGGTAGCTTTTCCTGGATCTTCTTTGCTTCCTGGGATATGATTTGATACTGTAAATTTGGATTCACCAAAAACTAATTGATTTTATTAAATCGATATAATTCATCTGTTGGATAGCAGATTGAATATTTTTCTTATTCTTTCTGGAGTTTTCTTGATTCATTTCTATTCCAATCTTCCCCAATGCCTCTGAGATATTATTTTCTTCAAATTCAATTAGTTTTTTATTTACTGAAGATAATGTCTCTAGTCAAGCCTCCTTTTCCTCTCTAGAAATTTTCTTTCTTTCTTCCAGATTTGTTTCCCAAACTTTGAGGGCCATTTCACCCATCACTTGTTCATAATGTGAAAAATGGGCGAGACCAGGCATATTGGCTTTCTGCCTCTATATGACAAATTACTGAAAATTAGACCTATCCATACAAGCATCTTTTTCTTTGACATAAATACTTTTCAGAGAAAGGGTTATTGCGTGCTAGAATTTATAAATAGTATCCACCTTCTGATATAGCTCATGTTGGACAACTTCTAGCTTCTCATTGATTTCTAATGCTTGTTTTTTGAAGGCAGTAATTTCTATTGTTTTGTTCTCTATTAGGGCCAATTTGGAATTTAGTTTTTCTATCAAATTTTCCCACTAAGTGATCAAACCTTTTCTTCTATGTGAACCCTGGTAGATCAACTCGAGTTTATCTTGTAACTGCTTCATCTGATGTTGATAATTAACCCTGTATTGATCTATGTATCGATTCATTCTTCTTCTGACAGTATGTTCTGTACTGTGTATCTCATTCTGCAATTTCTCCACCAAGAGACATTTTGTTGTAGTTGTTTGTTCATATTGTCCACTGACCATTGATTGGAAGTGGAAAAATCTCCTACTGAATTTGCAACTTCCTTTGCAAACTTAGGATCATATTGGTCTTTCCCATCATACACTAATCTTTTCATTTTAGTGACTACTCCATCCTTTTGCTTAGATTCTCTTTTTCCAATATGATGGAGGAGCATCAACTTCAAAGTCAAATACCCAGGCATGGAGGCAAGGGAACAAAATCTCAACATGCCAGAGTTTCACATCAGAAATTAACTCAGAAGTAAATCGAGTTATTGAGATATTTTGAAAGCAACATTTTTAAATATGTCATGTTTGTAAAGTCGTGAAGGGTTGCAAGGAGTTGCAGATATAGAGTGTTGAACCTTATCTGGCAATAAATAGTAGTTATTGTAATAGGAAAAAGTAGTTAACCACTAAGAGTTTGATAGGATAGGTTGTAGATAGGACGATGAGAGCTCATGGATCCAGTACTTAGATAGTTTGTTGTTTCATTGTAAAAGAAGAATAATGATGATCATAAGATAGAGATAGAGATCAATAGAGAAGAATAGAGTATAAGAAATATGCAGTGAAGAACTGCAAGATTATGTAATTTGTTTCATGAATGAATAGAACAGACATAATTGTCCAAATCCTTGGACTATGTTCATTTGATGTGTGAATGAATGAATGTTATAACCTGTGTATGTCGTTTATTTCCTCTCGTTCATGTGTGATTGTTCGAGAAGTTGATTGTATGAGTTCGTGATGAAACTGGATAAGTTTCAATTGTTTCTCTTCTCCAACATGTATGTAAGGTATGCATCTCGAACACAAGGAGTGCGTCGATTGAGTCTTAGATTGACTCATAGGAGTTCAGAGAGAACAAAGGGAAATTATACGAGGTGCAAGGTGTGCACAACATCAAGAAGATACCAAGCATCGAAGAACCAAAACAGAGGAACACCAGGTGGCCGAGAATAATTTATTTTAAAGAAATCCTTCAATCAGAGTTATCGAAATCCTGAGAATGCAGGGAATTCATGGGAAGTCATAATCCTTTAAGTATAAAGCTCAGAAGGGATAAGACTTTTCATAAGTGTTGAAGAGATTCAAGAGTTAGACTCATAGGAGGAGCAAAGGTTCAAAACCTTTGAAGACTGATAAATCTTCTAAGTTGGAAGAAATCAAAAGCTCGAGAGGAGGAGTGATAGTGGTGGTCAGATAATAGAGAAAAGGATCAACAGTCGTCTGATCTGTGTAAGGTGCAAAATCCTTAACGCTTCACATGCACATGAGAGAGAACCTATCAAGGTATGAGACTTGATATTTTCGAAGCCCGAAGAGATGAAAAGCCGAAGTGAAATCTCAGTCGTTCGATCATCCGACGTAGACCTAAGCAGTCGAATCGTCCAATGTGAACCTCAGGTGTTAGATTGACCAAGTGAATCTGAGCCATTAGATATCGTAAGATCAAGAGGAGGCAAGCTTGAAACTTGAGATTCTCGAAGCGTGAAGAGATGGAGAGTTGAAGTGAATCTGGACCGTTAGATCTAGGAGGGTACGTGTCGGTGGGTTGTTAGATCTAAAAGAAGGAAAAGGTGAAAGGTTGAAACATCTGAAGCCCGAATAGCTGAAGATCTGAAGTAAATTTGGACCGCCAGATATAGAGGAGACGTGGCATGAATCCGTGGACTCTGGGTAAAGTCCCAAAGTGATTCGTAGCCATCATATCTAAGAGAGACGTGGCATAGATCCATGCGCTGCAGGTAAAGACCCAAAGTAATCCTCGATCATCAGATCAGAAGGACACACCTCAGTGGATTATAGCCTTCAGATAAAAGGAATTGGGTAGAAGGGTGAAGCTTGAGATTTGATATCTCAAAAGTTCGAAGACCCGGAGGAGATCTCGACTGTTGATTAAGAAGAGGGCCACAGTTCCATTGATCTGAGTTGAAAGCTCAAACACCCAAAGTGAAGGTAGGACCATTGATTAGAGGATAGGTTCTTGCAGATAGTAAAATTTGGAAGAATGACGTACGAAGGAAAGTGAGGTTTGAGATTTCAACAGTCCAAAGTCTGGAATTGTGAAGGAGATCACAACCATTGAATTAAGGGGGGAAGATTTGGTCTATAGATTTGAAAGGAATAGATCTGAACCATATGTTCAGGTAGTATCATCAATATCATGAGATCGATGATCTCATATCATTATGGGGACAGGAGTTGCATGGACTTTAAAACATTGAGGGTGGGCCGCAGTCCATACCATGGTTTTTCCAAGAGGACATGTGGAAGCTCGAAGAGAATTGTAGGATGAAAAGTGGGTTGATCCCAAACCTCTTTTGGTCTCTCCTATAATCGTGTGGTCATGAGAATTCATCGCCCAAGGTCACATCGAGAGGGGGATTATCAGAAAAAGATCTAACACCCAGTACTCTGAGATTTCACAGGGGGGAGAAAGGGAAGGTTGCGGGTGTTGTCAGACCTACACCAAGGAGCTGAAAGGGCATGTGTTTAGATACAAAAGGGGACCATTAAGGTTCCAGAGAGTCGTTTGACTCAAGAATTGGATATCCTTTGATCGGGAGGTCGTGTATCCCTACGAGGGAGTAGGGGGGCTGCATTAGGTGGTATTAGAGCTGATATAGAGTTTTTTTGCAGATAGAAGGCAAAGGATAAAGGAGGTAATTTGGTATCAATTATGTTATCAAGAATTTGATTTTTGTTTGTAGGTGAGGCAGTGGAATCATGCCACCCAGAAGGCATGGAGAAAATGAAGAAATGGAAGAAGAAATGAGGCGACTCTGAATGATATTGGATGCCATGGAAACAACACAAACGAGAGCACCAGACATTGGAGATATCAGTGAAGCTGAGAGAGAAGAGATAGAGGTCAAAGAAAATGTTGCAGAGGATGCTGCACAAGATCGCTTATTGAAATTTGTTTCAAGAATAGGAGCCACAACAAGAATAGAGGTACCAATGTATGAAGGCAATTTAGAAGTTGAATGATTTTTTGGATTGGGTACGTGCTATGGACAATTACCTCGATTACAAATATATCAAAGAAGACAAGATGGTGAAGCATGCAGTGACAGGACAGAAGGGTCACACAACACTATGGTGGGATGAACTGCAAGCTGAACGCAAAAGAAAAGGTAAGAAAAAAATTAAGAACTAGGATAGGAATAAGTCTGAGGAATAATACCAACAAAGAGGGATAAGCTAGTATCATCTCCAAGTATTCATATTGAAACTCCCAAACCGAGCCTCAATGAAGAACAACCTAAAAAACCACCAAATATGGATTTTGAAAACTATGGAAATATTACAGTGTAATCATGTGAGCCAGAATACCTACAATGTGTTCACTGATTTGAAATCCAATATGATGAGAGAGGACAAAGAGAAGTGAATCAATTGTAAGTCTGACACATCCCTAAAAATGCCTAACAACTCAATCAATTCCAAGATGCAATGTAGAAGGATTCTGCTATCCTCTGCTAGGTATAATTACCATCTAGGTGAACCAAATGTTCACATCATTTCTCTCAAAATCAAGATCCAAATCATGTATCTCATGTATGATTCAAATTCAAATCATTGAACCATAATTTTGCCAAAGTATTCCATCTATAGACTGCAATTGCCTATATAGAAAATTTGATGCCCATTTGGCATATGGTTTGTCAAAAATTTTAGTCAGACAACCATCATTAATTCCCCCCTTTGTCAGCTGAAAGGAGAGACCGCAAGTAGTTTTACGAACCATCTTCACTGGATTTGGGAACTCCTCTTCCCCCCCCCTTAAGTTGCATTGGATTTTCATCATTTTACTCCCCCCTCTAAGCTCAAGAGAGTACCATAGTTATTCCATTTATGTTCATCACAAAGTGGTCATGTGGAAACAACCACATGTTATCTCATCCCATGAGGGCCATGCTTAAAAGATATGCCATAAGGGGGCCAGTTTAAAAGAACATATAGAATTGGATCTAGATCATCACCAAAATCATCTAGAATAGTTGTTTGAAATCTTATGAGTGTTTCCATTTCTCCATGTAGTTGTGGCTTTACCTCTTTCTTGACTAGACGGTAAGACTAATGTAGTTTATTTACTTGTTGATTCCATTTCCATGAAGTTATCCATCCATAATTAATTGTTTGATTTACCTTTTTCTTCTTCTGACATTTTTTTGAGAGGTGATTCGTCTTCCCATAATGAAGAAAAGGATGGATATCAAAACAATGTGACTTCAAGTGACCAACTCTATGACAATGTTGGAACTTATTAGTAATATTCTTCACTTCTTCAAGCAATCCTACACACACAAAATGAATTGGTTTAGAGTAATATTGGATATGAAAGTTGTTTCTTTTTTCATATCCTAAGCCATGTTGATATTTTTTGAATGATAATTGTTCCCAAGGTTTGAAAAACATCTTGGAAATATCATTTTGACTTTCTTCTTTTACTTCTTCACATTTGTTATTGTTGTTGTTGTCATTATGTTCTTCTTTTTGGGAATCATCTTCATCAAAACTTTCCTTCATGTGTCCATTGTATGATTCGATGTTATGACTAGTTAAGGAATCATCCATCTCTTTTGTTTCTTTGGTATCCACCATTAGGTCATGTGTATCACAAGTAAAACCAACCATTTGTAATAAGTCTTTTGTGTCACAAGTAGCATCAACCATCTGCATTATGTCTTGTGTGTCACAAGTTGCATCAACCTGTTGTAAGAACTCATTTATATAACATGTTTCATAAGTCATTTGGATAAGCTCCTCTGTAGAACATGTTGCATCAATATTCTCTATTAGATCCCATGTGTCACAACTTGCATAAACTTTTTGATTTGTTGTAGATGTTGCATCAATCATGTCATCAATTTGATTCTAATTTTCTCTTAGCTTTATCTGAAGTGCATCAATCAATTGATCCTTCATTTCTATGTCATATCAATGATCACTTGTTGATTGTATTGTATCAACCATGTGATCAATTATGTTTTGGTTTTGAATTAACTTCAACTCAAATGTTTCAATCAATTTATCTTTCATATCAATTTGATCTTGTAATCACAGTTGTACTCTTGCAATTCCTTGATTTCTTGAGAGGTGTTTTGTAAATGATTTCCTCCTTTACCCATTTATTATGATGTTGTATTGTAACTTGCTCGCTTGAACTTTCTCACTTGAACTTTTCTTTCTTGAATTTACTCGCTTGATTTTGTTTCAGCAACTAAGGGTGTCAAATACTACCAAAAATGCACCCAAAGTGTGATGTTTACAATGCTTTGAGTTTTAACCACTCAACCTATAGACCCAGGAATATAATGAGATAAGAAAGTCATGGGTGTTTGCAAGATACCAGATATATAAAATATGAAGAACATAAATGAAATGCTAGAAATGACAGAATAACAGTAAAATATCTAGCATAATCTTCACAATACACAGAAATGATAGACGAAATAGCAACAGAAACAACACTTTGATTTAGATAGCAATGTTCACATGCCTCTTCGAGGGGGTAACCTCCAGTCGAGCAGCGCTCTGTTACAATAATCTCCCAGCTAGGGTTTTCATACCCTCGACCCTTATTTATACTAAATGTGTCTATTAAGAGAAGCATCTAGAGGAAGATCCT
>JZKD02S1710528.1:395789-406801 GCA_000966675.3 Picea glauca | reverse complement strand
ATGGTCGGTCTGCACCTGGCGGTGTTTATATTTTATTGATTATTCTGCATACGTACAATAACAATAGTAGGCTCCTGGCCCTCAAACACTTAGCCTTCCTAGCCTAACAAACACATAAGCCTTCTGGCGTATAAAAAACTTGGCTCACCAGCCTATAGAGCACATTTACAATTCATTGCATATATCATGATCTGTAACGGGGCTCGGCCTTGGGGACACTACAGAAGACTCAGAGGAGATCTGAACCGTTGATCGATAAGAGGGCCACAGGACTTTTGATCTGAGTTGAAAGGTCAAACACCCAAAGTGAAGGTAGCAGCATTGATTAGAGGTTAGGTGCTCACGGATAATAAAATCTAGAACAATGACATACGAAGGAAAGTGAGGTTTGAGATTTCAAAAGTCTGAAGTCTGGAATTGTGAAGGAGATCACAACCATTGATTTAAGGGGGGCAGATCTGGTCCGTAGATTTGAAAGGAATAGATCTGAACCATATATTCAAGAAGTTTCATCAATATCGTGAGATCGACGATCCTGTATCATTACAGGGATAGGAGTTGCATGGACTTTAAAACATTGAGGGTGGGCCGCAATCCATACCATGGTTTTTCCAAGAGGACATGTGGAAGCTTGAAGAGAATTGCAGGATGAAAAGTGGGTTGATCCCAAACCACTTTTGGTCGCTCCTGTAATCGCGTGGTCATGAGAATTCATCGCCCAAGGTCACATCGAGAGCAGGATTATTAGAAAAAGATCTAACACCCAGTACTCTGAGATTTCGTAGGGGGGAGAAAGGGAAGGTTGCGGGTGCTGTCAGACCTGCACCAAGGAGCTGAAAAGGCCTGTGTTTAGATACAAAAGGGGACCATTAAGGTTCCAGAGAGTCATTTGACTCAAGAATTGGATATCCTTTGATCAGGGGGTCATGTAGCCCTACGAGGGAGTAGGGGGGCTGCATCGGGTGGTATTAGAGCTGATATAGAGTTTGTTTGCAGATAGTAGACAAAGGAGAAAGGAGGTAAGTTGGTATCAATTGTGGTATCAAGAATTTGATTTTTGTTTGTAGGTGAGGCAGTGGAATCATGCCACCCAGAAGGCATAGAGGAAATGAAGAAATGGAAGAAGAAATGAGGCAACTTTGAATGAGATTGGATGCCATGGAAACAACAAAAAGGAGAGCACCAGACATTGGAGATATCAGTGAAGCTGAGAGAGAAGAGATAGAGGTCGAAGAAAATGTTGCAGAGGATGTTGCACAAGATCGCTTATTGAAATTTGTTTCAAGAATAGGAGCCAGAGCAAGAATAGAGGTGCCAATGTATGAAGGCAATTTAGAAGTTGAATAATTTTTGGATTGGGAACGTTCTATGGACAAGTACTTCGATTATGAATATATCGAAGAAGACAACATGGTGAAGCATGCAGTGACAAGACATAAGGGTCACACAACACTATGGTGGGATGAACTGCAAGTTGAGCGCATGAGCAAAGGTAAGAAGAAAATTAAGAACTAGGATAGGATGGTATCTAAAATGAAGGCCAAATTTATCTCAAAAGACTATCAAATCAATCTGTTCAGAATATTGCAGAACCTGAGGCATAAGAGTTTATCAGTGAAGGAGTACACTGAAGAATTTTACAAACTGAACATCAGGGTTGGACATAAAGAGAATGAATATAAGAAAAGAACCATATATATCAATGGGATGAGATATGAAATACAAGAGGAGATCAACATGATTTCTATTAGTAAAGTCAAGGATGCTTATCAAGCAATCTTGAAAGATGAAGAAAAATTGGCCAGGAAACAAAGCCAAAGAAGAAGAGGAGTAAATTCAAGCATAGGTAAGGGAATCAACAGAGATAAGTTCTAGAAGTCGAAGCATGAAGTTAAAAAACAATATAGTCACCATGAGAAAGGTGGAATTTATAAAGAAGGAAAAAATGGAGGAATAAGCTCTTTTTCTAGAGGAATAGGAAGAGGAAGAGCCAAAGGAGGTGAAGTTATATGTTATACTTGTGGAAAATCAGGGAACAAATATTGGGAATGTCTCAAGAGAAATAAAGAAGGAGGAGGTGAATCACATGTTGTTGAAGCACAAAATCATGTGGAAGCAGAAGCAACAGAAGGAGGAAAGAACCTCATGATGAGGAAATTTCTTCTCAAACCAGAGAAGGAGGTATATGAACCAATTCACCGAACAAGTCTATTCATAACTGCTTACAATACGAAGGATAGAGTTTGTAAGGTGATCATAGACAGTGGGAGCACTGACAATCTAGTATCCACAAAGATTGTGGAGAATATGGAGTTGAAGACAACTGCACATCCAAACCCATACAAGGTATCATGGTTTCATAAAGGATATCAAGTAATGGTAAGTCAACAATTCCAAATTGAATTTAAAATAGGAGGTTATAGTGATGAAATATTGTGTGATGTAATTCCTATGGATGTCTATCATATTTTATTGGGGAGACCATGGGAGTTTGACAAAAAATGTATTCATGATGGAAGAAAGAATACTTATACCCTAGAAAAGAATGGTAGGACACATATGTTGTTACCCATAGAAGACAAATAACAAAAGAGGGAAGCAAGTTCAAGTATACTTGTCATGAGTGGGAAGGAACTCTTGAATGAAGTCAAGAAGAAGAAAGAAATGCAGTTTGTTGTAGTGAGGAAGCCTGAAGTTATCCTTACAAATACTTCTGTGGATAATTTTCCTAAAGAAATCTAGGAACTATTAGAAAAAATTGTTGACATAGTAGTGGATGAGTTACCTCACTCATTTCCACCCATTAGGAGTATAATCCATCATATTGATCGTATTCCAGGAGCTAGTTTACCAAACAAAGAAACTTATAGGTTGACACCTAGGGAGAATGAGGAAGTGAAAAAACAGTCCAAGAGTTGTTGGATAAAGGTTTAGTCATGGAAAGCCTAAGCCCATGCGCAGTACCAACTGTGTTAAGTCCAAAGAAGGATGGAGGATGGAGAATGTGTATAGAGTCTAGAGCCATCAACAAGATAACCATTAGGTATAGATTCCCTTTACCAAAGATGGATGATTTGATGGATTGTTTGAGTGGAGCAAGCTATTTTTCCAAGATAGAATTGAAGAGTGGATATCATCAAATAAGAATGAGAGAGGGAGATGAATGGAAAACACCATTTAAGACAAATGAAGGATTGTTTGAATGGTTGGTCATGTTATTTGGGTTGACAAATGCACCAAGCACATTTATGAGATTTATGAATGAAGTATTGAAAGAATTCATATGAAAATTTGTCATAGTATATCTGGATGACATACTAATATTTAGTAAGATAGAGAGAGAACACTTAAGACATCTAACATCAGTGATGGAAAAATTGCAGCAGGAAAAATTGCTGATAAATCTAAGGAAAATTTATTTTATGAATACCTAACTCATATACTTGAGTTATGTGATCTCTTCAAATTAATTGAAGATGGATCCAGAAAAGGTGAGAGAAATCAAAGAATGGTCATCACCAAGCAACATATTTGAGGTAAGAAGTTTTCATGGGTCAGCAAGATTTTATAGAAAGTTTATCAGAAATTTTAGTGGAATATGTACACCCATGTTGGACACTGTGAAGAAGAAACACAAGTCCTTCAATTGGATAGAGGAATCTGAAAAAAGTTTCAAAGTGTTGAAGGAGAAAATCACAGAACAACCAATTCTGATCTTACCAGATTTTGGAAAAACATTTCAAGTGAGATGTTATGCAAGTGGATTAGGTATTGGAGCAGTCTTGAGTCAGGATAATAGGCCCATTTATTATTTATGTGAGAAGATTAATGACACCAAGAAGAAGTATTCAACATATGAAAAATAATTTTATGCAGTGATTCAAGATTTGAAGAAGTGGAGGCACTATTTAATTCCTAAAGAATTTGTCTTGTACAGTGATAACCAAGATTTGTAGTTTATTACTAGGCAAGAAAAATTGAATCAGAGACCTGCTAAATGGGTAAAATTTATGCAGAATTTTACTTTTTTTTATTAAACATATCATTGGAACTGCTAACAAAGTTGCAAATGCTTTGAGCAGGAGGATTTTGATTGTAAAGGAATTCCAAGTGGATACCTTAGGGTTTGAACACCTCAAGGATATGTATAGAGAAGATGTAGATTTTAAGGAAGCTTATGAGGCATGCAAGAATCCTTTGCTGGGAGATAGAGGCCAATGGACTGAATATTTGATCCAGGATGGATTACTGTTTAAGGGAAGCCAACTGTGCATATTGAAATGCTCAATGAGAGATAATTTTCTAAAAAAGAAACACAATGGAGGTTTAGATGGACATTTTGGTCATGATAAGACATTTGCACAGTTGAGTAATCCGTATTATTGGCCGAACATGAGGGCAGAAGTGAAAAATTTTGTGAACAAATGCAAAATTTGTCATTATGAAAAAGGGAGACAATAATACATTGGTTTGTATCAACCATTACCAATTCTAGAGAGGCCGTGGGATGCAATCAATATGGATTTTGTTTTTGGATTGCCTAGAATTCAGAAAGGGAGCGATTCCATATTTGTTGTGGTGGACAGATTTTCAAAAATGGCACATTTTATAGCATGCCAGGAAACAAATGATCCTACACACATAGCCAATTTGTTTTTGAAAGATGTAGTGAGACTACATAACTTTCCTAGAAGCATAGTCTCAGACAGGGATACCAAATTTGTAGGACACTTTTGGAGGAATCTATGGAAGAGGTTGGGGAAATTTTTTTCCTTTAGTTCAACATATCATCCTCAATCAGATGGACAGACTAAATTAGTAAACATGACTCTAGGAAACTTGTTGAGAAGTTTAGTCACTATTCAAGGTCATCAATGGGATTAGATTCTAGCACAAGCAGAATTTGCATTCAACAATTCAGTTAACAAGAGCACAAGGAAAATTCCATTTGAAATTGTGTATGGTTTACAACCAAGAGGGATTGTAGAATTGAGAGATATGAATCAATATGAGTTCAGAAGTGTTGGAGCAGAGGATTTTGCAATAGAAATGCAGAAACTCCATGACAGAGTCAGAGAACAACTACATAATAATAGCTTGAAATATAAGAGCAGAGTTGATCAAAAGAGGAGAGAAGTTCAATTCAAAGTTGGAGATGAATTTTTAGCTCATTTGGGAAAAGAAAGGTTTCCAAGGGGAACATATAAAAAATTGAAGATGAATAAGATAGGACCATGCATGATTCTTAGAAAATCCACAGAAAATTCTTATGAAATTGAGTTTCCAGACAATGTTGGGATATCACCAATATTCAATGTTGTAGACCTGTATCCTTACAGGAGAGATGAGGCAGGGGAATCAGATGATCAAAAAGAAGTTCAATGGGAAGAATAATTTCCCATAGTAGAAAAACCTCAGATGGAGAAATCATTGAATATAGATATGGAAAGAAGACCAGGAGGAAGATATATCTTGAGTACTTAGTGAAGTGGAAATATCATCCAATGGAAGATGCAAGTTGGGTCACAAAACCTGATATTTTGAAGCATGTAAAAATAGTTCAGGAGCTCATGGACATGAGTCCATGAAAATTTTAACCAGAGGAGTACTTGATGCAACCCCCCTACTCCCTCATAGGGCTACACGACCTCCCAATCAAAGGATCTCTGATTCTTGAGTCAAATGACTCTCTAGAACCTTAATGGTCCCCTTCTATATCTAAACATAGGCCCTTTCGGCTCCTTGTTGAAGGTCTGACAGCACCCGCAAACTTCCCTTTTTCCCTCCTGTGAAATATCAGAGTAATGGGCATTAGCTCTTTTTATGATAAGCCCCCTCTCGATGTGACCTTGAGCGATGACTTCTCATGACCACGCGATTGTGGGAATGACCAAAAGTGGTTTGGGATCAACCCACTTTTCAGCCTGTAATTCTCTTCGATCTTCCATGTGTCCTCTTGGCAAAACCACGGTATGGATTGCATCCCTCCCTTAATGTTTTAAAGCATGTACAACTCTTGTCCCCGCAATGCTACGGGATCGTCGATCTCACAATATTGACAATACTGCCTGAACTAATGGTTTGGATCTGTGCCTTTCAAATCTATGGACCAGATCTGTCCCCCTTAAATCAATGATTGCGATCTCCTTTGCAATTATGGACTTTAGACTTTTGAAATATCAAACCTTGCTTTCCTTCATACGCCAATCTTCCATAGTTGACGATATGAGAACACCTATCCTCTAATCAACGGTATTTCCTTCAGTTTGGGTATTTGACCTTTCAACTCAGATCAATGGTCTTGCGGCCCTCTTCTCGATCAACGGTCGATATCTCCTCCGGGTCTTCTGACTTCTCAGTTCTCAAATCTCAAACTTCACCCTTCTTCCCAACGCCTTTTATCCGAAGGCTATAATCGAGTGACGCATGTCCTCCTAATCTAATGATATAGTATTACTTTGGGTCTTTACTCGAAGTGCATGGATCTATTCCATGTCTCTCTTAGGTCCAATGGCTATGAATCACTTTGGGATTTTACACGGAGTCCACGGATTCATGCCATGTCTCCTCTAGATCTGGCAATCTAGATTTACTTCGTATCTTCAGCTATTCAGGCTTTAGATGTTTCAACCTTTCACCTTTTCCTTCCTTTGGATCTCACAACCTGCCAACATGTACCCTTCTGGATCTAACAGTCTAGATTCACTTAGGCTCTTCAGCTCTTCGCGCTTCGGGAATATCAAGTTTCAAGATTGCCTCCTCCTGAGCTTACAATATTTGAAGTCTCAGATTCACTTGGTCGATCCAACATCTAAGGTTCACTTTGGATGATCCGATGACTCATGTCTACTTCGGATGATCGAACTACTGATATTTTACTTCGACTTTCCAGCTCTTCGAGATTTGGAAATCTCAAGTCTCAAACCTTGATAGGTTCTCTCTCTTGTGCGTGTGAAGCATTAAGGCTCATGCACCTTACATAGATCCAACAACTGTTAATCCTTTTCTCTATGATTCGATGACCACTATCGCTCCTCCTCTCGAGCTTCTGATTTCTTTTGAATTAGAAGATTTATCAGTCTTCAAATGTTTTGAACCTGTGATCCTCCTATGAGTTTGACTCTTGGATCTCGTCAACAATTCTGAAAAGTGTTATCCCTTCTGAGATTGATCCTTAAAGGATTTTGACTTACCACACACTCCTTGCATTCTCGGGATTTCTATAACTTAGATCAAAGGATTTATTGAAAATAAATTCTTCTCTCCCACCTAGCATTCCTCTGTTCTGGTTCTTCGATGCTTGGTCACTTCTTGATGATGTGCACACCTTTCACCTGGTCTAAGTTCCCTGTGTTCTCTCTAAACTCCTCTGAGTCAATCTGAGACTTAATAAACACACTCCTTGCATTCGAGATGCACACCTTGCATATGAGTTTCATAAGAGAAACAATTGAAACTTATCCAGTTTCATCACGAACTCATACGATCAACTTCTGTAACAATAACACATCAACGAGATGAAATAAACAACATACACAGAATATAACATTCATTCATTCACACATCAAATGAACACAGTCCAAGGATTTGGGACAATTATGTCTATTCTATTCATTCATGAAATTAATTACATAATCTTGCAGTTCTCCACTGCATCTTTCTTCTACTCTATTCTCCTCTAATAATCTCTATATATATCTTATGATCATGATTATTATTCTTTTACAATGCAACAACAAACTATCTAAGTATTGGCTCCACGAGCTCTCATTGTCCTGTCTACAACCTATCCTATCAAACTCTTAGTGGTTAAATACTTTTTCCTATTACAATCACTACCAGTTATTTCAATATAAGTGTCAACACTCTATATCTACAACCCCTTATAGGCCTTCCCAAATTTACAAACAAAACATATTTAAAAATGATTCTTTCAAAAATATCTCAACAACTCTATTTACTTCTGAGTTAATTGCTGATGTGAAACTCTATCATGCTGAGATGTCGTTCCCTTGCCTCTAAGCCGATGTCTTTTACTTTGAAGGCAATGCTCCTGCATCACAATAGATTTGTGTTTCTTGTTGAAAAAGAAACTTGAGGGAGGCATTTCTTCAGGTAAGATAGGATTAAGATCATCTACATGAATGAGCTCTAAACTAGGAGTTCCAAAACTAGTTTGTAAAGGGGTTAGTGAGGGATTAGGAGAGATAATTTCCGTGGAGTTTTCTAGACTTGTTGTATGTGGGTTGCTAGTAGGAGTAGCTGGTGTTGATTGAGGAACAACTTGTCCCTGATTCATGAAAGCTTCAAACTGGGATAATATTTCCTGATCATTAAGACCTAGCAATGATGATTTCATCTCTTTAAATAACACTTCTAAACTTTTCAAAACTTCTTCATCTTTGTTCTTAGTGGAGAAACTTGGCTCAGATCCTGTGGGTTTAGATTCTTGTGAAGATGGCATGGGATTTGATTCTCCTTGTGAGATATTAGACAAATTGTTTCGTCTATGATTTTGGAAGTTGGGAAAACCATCATGTTGGTCAGGAGGTAGAGTCTAAAATATACTTTGAGCTTCTTCATAGGATCTAACTCCCCTGAAAATATCATCATAAGGAGACTCCTCGTGGATGTATCTTTTCATGTTGTATTGAACCAAATGATTCTCCACTATCTTATGTGGATCATGTCTTTTGAATTCTATGTCAACTGATTTTACATATTCCAAGGCTACAGCCTTGACTTTGGAATGACCAAAATCTAACAATGTAAACATACCAACTTGAATGGGAAAAGTTGGCCAAACAATTTTCTGAGCCGCTTTCAATTCTTTGGTGATACCTCCTACTACTATTTGGTATGCCACTTCTTTGCACACTATCTTGTCAGGTAAAATTTGTGGAAGGGAATGAAGAGGAACGAAACAACCAAATACTCTAATGTAGGATAAATTCTCCTCAATGAACCATTCTGCAATTGTTCCTAATTTTCCCATAATATTCTCTGAAATCCTAGGCGACAGGTGGCCATAGATAGTTGTATGAATAGGTACCAATACACTATGACAGATTTTGTAAAATAAATATTTGGCATTTTCTTCCCATAATTTGGAGTGGTAGAAATGTATTGGCTCAGAACTAGCCAAGGTCCAACTCCAATTCATTAGGGGGAATGGGGTCATGAAACACATGGAATCCATGATATATGTAGACATGTAAAAAGGAGCAGGTTTCCCATTTAATTTCAATGATTGATACTCAACAATTTCCTTATCTAGGTTATCAAACAACATTTTATCCCAATTGAAGGCATAACCCTCGACTACTTCATTCATTATGGCTACCCACTCAACTGGGAAATATGCAGGGTTCTTTTTCCCAAATAGACGATAGAGCATCATGGCTATATATAATATATGAGCATCTAAAGACGTCAGGGAATACATCCCATGAGCATCGGTTCTAAATTTATCTAGATGTCCCCACTAGGACTTGATTATATCATGGTCACTTTTATCGTATTGAGTACATTATTTTCTCTCAAAATCTAGGAGAAATGTTGCATTGTAAGTATACTTAGGAGTAGAATAAATCTTATACATTACTTGTAGGTTCTCTAGTCAAAAAGGGCCGATAGAATTCTAATGGTGGTTGATGATGCTTATGGTTTGAATGTCAACGTGATCCAAAGCCCAATTTATCATATCATTGTAGGGTATAATTCTAGTTTGTGCAACAATATTATGCAGTTTTGACTCTACTACCAATCTAAGCTTGGTTGAAAAGGACTCATCATCTTCCTTAGCAGATTCGTCTGGATAGTTAATAATATCATGCTCTAAGATATCATAAACTTGCTTCCAAGACTTAATGGCATCCGTAACTAGCCGAGTGGTGTCTAATAGAATGTCTGCATTTCGATTGGAATCATCACCTGATGCATCAAGCTTCCTTGCAAATTTATGTGGCGCCATAATCCTTATGAAAATAAAATTAGTCTGCTCGTAACAAGAGAAGTTTGTAATCTCTTCACTGAATGAAAAACTGTTAATCGAAAATGGTAAAATGACTTTGAAATTTGAAGTGTTTTATTCATAAAGTCTATCAATATTCATATAGATCTACTGATGAAGAATTTATTAAAAAATTAATGGAATTTATTACCTGGTGATTCACAATATTTATTGAAATCATTAATCGTAGTCAATCATAAATGTTATTAATACTTTGACAGTTCGACGTTCAGAAGTTTTGATTATGACACGGTAGAAATTTCCCAAAGGCTGAATTCACGGAAAAGCTAATCTCTAAGTAATTGATTTTATGTTTTAATTAATCATGTTTTAAAGGGAATCTTGTTAGACTTAAGTAACTCGAAAGTTTAGTATTCGGGGGTTTTGGATGAAGGATGACATAATTCCTCCGAAGGCCTAATTCGTGAAGTGATTAATTAATACTTAATCGTGATTAATTAAAGTTGTTAATTGTTTTATTAATTCTTTGAAACACATTTTTTACTTTTTTATAATATCCAATGCTTTGGCGCTTTGATACTGTTGGAAAACGTTTAACAAGCAACATATGCTTGTCATTGATGGCAAGTACAACAGTGATGATGGCTTGAGTACAGCAGCGATGATCAACAGGCAAATAGAAGATAAGTCCAGGAAGATCGAATGATCAAAGGCAACACTGACAAGTACAACAGTGATGATGGCTTGAGTACAACAGCGATGATCAACAGGCAAATAGAAGATAAGTCCAAGAAGATTGAATGATCGAAGGCAACGCAACATTGATAAATTGATCAAAGGCCCGAAAAGAATTTCCGATCTGTGGATCTCATTCAAAATTCCCGAAAGAACGAGAGCCATTAGATCAGAATATAGACAAGAAGGGCGCTAAACAGGAGGACAGATCTCAGACATTAGATCCAAGAGCAGGACCCGACCATCGTTGGATCAAGGAGAACCTGCACACCTTTTAAAATATAACAAGGAGAAGCGGGCGTAA
>JZKD02S1710528.1:357001-391906 GCA_000966675.3 Picea glauca | reverse complement strand
ATGAGGTTGAATGCTACACCTGTCATAACTTTGGACATAAATCTATTGAGTGTCGGTTAAGGAACTATGAACCAGATTCAAAATCCCCTACTGAAAATGTCAAGTTTTGGAAGAAAAAGGAAAGTAACAAGTGTGGATTAGTATTGTCTGCTCAACGAAAAATGAACCCTTGGTATATAGATAGTGGATGCTCCAAACACATGACGGGACACAAAGGCAAGTTTCTATCTCTAAGTGAAAGAAAATAAGGAAGCGTGACCTTTGGAAATGATGCTCTAGGGAAAATAAAAGGCAAAGGCATGGTGAGCTTAAGTAATGGAAAAGGAAAAGCCCAAGATGTTCTACTTGTGGATGGGCTGAAACATAATCTGCTCAGTGTAAGTCAAATGTGTGACAGAGGATGAGAGGTGTTGTTCACGTCCAAGGAATGCAAGATAAAGTCTATAAACTCAGGACAAGTGGTAGCCAAAGGCATAAGAACAGAAAATAATGTATATGTGCTGAAAGAAAATAGAGAAGAATGTCATCTAAGAAAACATGATGAAAGCTGGTTATGGCATAGGAGACTTGGACATCTAAAATTTGACCACTTAGTCAAACTGAAAAACCTCGAGGCAGTAAAAGATATTTTGAGAATATCAAAGCCCCAAGAGTCAATGTGTAAACCTTGTCAGGTAGGGAAGGAAAACATGACACAGTTTAAGTCCAAGAGCTTTAGTTCAACAGAAAAACCACTCCAACTAGTTCATATGGATTTATGTGGACCATCAAGACAGGAAGGCACAGAGAAAGAAAACTACTTCATGTTGATTATCAATGATTACTCCAGACTTACATGGGTTTCCTTTCTCAAAGAAAAAGATAAAGCATTTGAGAAGTTTAAAACATTTAAGGCTTTAACAGAGACTCAAACAGGTAAGCGGTTAAAGGTAGTAAGATTAGATCGGGGAGGAGAATTTATGTCAAGATACTTCAAGGAATTCTGCGATGAACATGGGATCAAGAGAGAATACACAATCCCAAGAACTCCACAACAAAATGGAGTTGTTGAGAGGCAAAATAGAACAGTGCGGAAAATGGCCAGGTCAATGATGAATGAGAAGAACATTGGTCAAACCTACTGGGTGGAATCCATACACACAGCAGTCCATGTTCTCAACAAAGCCCACCTCAGACCACAAAGTAACAAGACCCCTTATGAATTATGGTTTGGAAGACCTGCCTCAATCAAACACTTCAAAGTCTTTGGGAGTAAATGCTACATAAAGAATAATGATGAAAACCTCGGCAAATATGATGATAGGGCTGATGAAGGTATCTTCTTAGGGTATGTTACAAACAGTAAATGATATAGATGCTACAATAAGAGGTTGCATAAAATGGTTGACTGTATTGATGTAAAAATTGATGAAGGAATCCCAGCAAGAGAGGTATACAATAATGAGTTTTCTACAAAAGACACAACTAAAGTTGAAGATGAACAGGTCCAAGAATCAGAAAACGAAGACTCTGAATAAGATGAAGACTTAGACACTCAGATAGACTCAAATCAGCAGTCAACTACAAATTCCTCCTCCAGAATCATTCAAAAAAATCATTCTGCAAGTCAGATAATTGGGGAAAAAGACAAAGGTGTACAAACTAAGAGAAATGCTGAAAAGGTTTCAAATGGAAGATTCTAAACCTGTGGGTACACCTATGGTAACTAGATGTAAACTAAGCAAGGATGATGATTCACCTGATGTTGATCAAATCTCATATTGATCAATGATAGGAAGCCTGTTGTACATCACAACATCTCGCCTAGACATAATGCATGTTGTAGGAATGGTAGGAAGATATCAGGCTACACCTAAACAGAGTCATTTGAAAGTTGTCAAAAGGATATTCAGGTATTTGAAAGAGACAATGACTTATGGTCTATGGTATCCCAAAAATCAAAGTCTTCAGTTGACTTCTTATTCAGATGCAGATTGGGCAAACTATGTTGATGAGAGAAAAAACACCAGTGGAGGAGCATTCTTCTTGGGTGACTCCTTAGTAGCATGGCTTAGTAAAAAGAAAGGTTCCATTTCTTTATCAACCACAGAGGCAAAGTACATTGCTGCTTCTACCTGTTGCACTCAGGTATTATGGATGATTCAGACACTTGCAGACTTGGAGGTAAAATACACTGCACCGATCCCAATTCATTGTGATAACACTAGTGCCATCAGTGTGTCTAAAAATACTGTCTTCCACTCCAAGACAAAACATATTCCCATAAAATATCATTTTCTAAGAGAGTAGGTCACCAATCAGATTGTTCAGGTCCATTACATTCCCACTACAGAACAAATTGTAGACATATTTACTAAGCCCCTAGCCAGGACACCGTTTGAATATCTCAGACATAAGTTGGGTGTCATTTCATTTCACACCTAAAAGAGTCCATCTTGTTAGGAGAAGATTTGTATTGTTTGAATATCTAATGCCTCCTAAAATTACTGCAATAGCTCAGGGGGAGCATGCCTCCTCTTTGACATTGATGTCAAAGGGGGAGAAAAGAATTTGGGTGCCTTAGTTTCCATCATTGCCAAAGAGGGACATTGTTGGAAAATGTTTAACAGGCAGCATATGCTTGTCATTGATGGAAAGTAAAACAGTGATGATGGCTTGAGTACAGTAGCGACGATCAACAGGAAAATAGAAGATAGGTCCAGGAAGATCGAATGATCGAAGGCAACACTGGCAAGTACAATAGTGATGATGGCTTGAGTACAACAACAATGATCAACAGGAAAATAGAAGATAAGTCCAGGAAGATCGAATGATCGAAGGCAACACAACATTGATAAAATGATCGAAGGCCCGAGAAGCATTTCTGATCATTGGATCTCATTCAAAATTCCCAAAAGAACGAGGGTTGTCAGATCAGAATATAGACAAGAAGAGCGCTAAATAGGAGGACAGATCTTAGACGTTAGATCCAAGCGCAGGACCCGACCATCGTTGGATCAAGGAGAACCTGCACACCTTTTAAAATATAACAAGGAGAAGCAGGTGTAATCGCGATATGCGAAATCATGACTTAATCTGAGCCGTCAAATCAAGGTTGAATCTGGACCGTTGATTCCAGTCCATGTCGGAGCTTCAAGCATCGCGAGTTGAACATGTCAAAGATTATTAACATCAAGAATCCCGATATCGCGATATGTGAAATCGTGATGTAATCTGAGCCGTCAGATCAAGATTTGATCTGGACCGTTGATTCCAGTCCATGTTGGAGTTTTGGGGATCGCAACACGGAGAGGCAAGTAAACAATGCAACAAGAATATCGATTTTGTGATATGCAAAATTGCGATTTGATCACAGTCGTTGAATGAAGCTCTGATCAGGACTATTGATCCCACGCCATTACGGGGTATCGAGGATCGCGAATTGGAGAGTCGAGATGTCTCATCTCCAGACTCACGAAATGAGAAACCGCGAAAGAGCCTTATGTATAAGGCTGTGGTCATAGTCCATGGTCATGAGAAGGGAATGAGTCAGTCCAGATAAGCTACATTTTGGGGTTTCAAAGATCGCGACTTGGAAAGTCGAGATGCCTCATCTCCAGATTCACAAAACGCGAATTCACGAAAAGCGCTTTTTGCATAGGCGCTTGGTTATGACCATAGTCATATTGGGGAAGGAGCTAGTGCAGAAAAGTTTTGTATCGAAACTTCAGAGATCGCGAAATGAAGTGTCGAGACACTTAGCACAGAATTTCCGAAAGTCGAAATGCTGAAATGAATACAAGATCCCATGGATTCAATCCAACGGTGCAGGTGAATTTGAACAAGATTGGAGGGTTACTGTTGCACAACATAGTGAAACTGCTAGAAACCATTGATGGTTTCCACCAGAGGATGCGAAGAGACTTCGGTGTGGTTTCCAGAGGAGATGAAGAGTCACATGGAATCTGCCAGTGGAATGAAGACGATTCATGGAGGAAATTGATAGCTGGATGAGGGTTTGAACTCATAACTAAAACAGAAAGGATGAGCTCGACTGTAATAGAGAAGACGAAGAGTCTCAACTGCCAGAGAGAAAAAGGAATCTCGGCTTAACACCTAGTGATGATAGACACAGGGGTTGAACTGCCAGAGAAGTTGAAGAGTTGCGATGATGATCACGCAGAGCACTTGAGATGTGGAGGATATTGGCGTGTTATGAACATGTAGAGGAATGGCGAATATTGCATGCACAAGATGCACAGAAGCTATATGTACACAGTACAAAGAAGAGAAGGGTTTGTTGTTGCTATTGGAGTTTCTTTGGTTGCTGCTATTGAAGGTGATTCATGTGTGAAGAAGGAGGAGAGTGCAGCAGCTGAATTGAATAGAAGAGGAACTATGCAGTGAATGGACATGACACAAAAATCATAAAAATAACAAGAACAAGATACGCAAGTCATGTGTGCAGGAAGGCAATGAGGCAGACAGAGCAACGAAATGCAGCAGAACAGTGATGAGTCTGGTAAGCCATTGTTGAACATTATATCATTGTAATAAGTTTCAGTAGCAAAGATTTATATTTCAGGGAGGTTGGGAGGTGCTAGGGAGGATTGTTGTCCTCAGAGGTTCAAGTGGGTGCTTGAACACAGGGATTTGTTTCTTCCATCTGGTTGCAGCCAGAGAAACCAGGGTGGCAGGGTGGTGCAAGGGAGAACTCTTGTTCTCTGTTATACAGGTTGGTTCCTGTATGATTGGAAGTTTGTGCTTCCATCTAGTTGGTTCTGGAACCACTCAGGGAGTTGGTGCTTCCTTCTAGTTGGTGCTAGAGAAACCAGGGAGTTGGTGCTTCCTTCTAGTTGGTTCTAGAGAAACCAGGGAGTTGGTGCTTCCTTCTAGTGGGTGCTAGAGAAAATTGAGAGTTGGTGCTTTCAGCAAGTAGCAGCTTGCAAAACAGAGGTTGTATCCTCATTATGAGTTGGTGCTCATATGTATGATAATGTAAAGAATGTAACTATTTCTTATCATATAAAGAAAAAGAGGTTTTTACCCTTTATGGGTTTCCTAAGGAAATATTTGTCTTTGTGTATCACATGTATGTGACTGATACTGAATATGCTATTGCTTACTTCCCTGCACTATTGTGATTGTCCTTCAGTGTTTCTGCAAAGAGTTTAAAAAGAAGCATAATTGTTTAAGTACAGTAATAACTGATTCACCCCCCCCCCTCTCAGTTGTCCAATAGATACTTCGACGGTTGTGAACTAAATCGTTATTTAAAAATATCGAAGGCTAATCTCTCGGAGTGATGTGGCAGATATCATGTCATTCTTGATGATGTGTCAAGAAAGGAGAGGTGACATGTGTCACTTGAAATCGAGTGAATCATCTAACGAAAATGTTAAAAATAAGTGCCATGTGTCAGCCCAAGAAAATATTTTTTAAATGACACATGTACTATGAGAGTTCGGGACTTCGGGGTTTTTGTTTTATAGATTTTTTGGAATACCCGAAGCACGAAGCTCTGAAGCGACTGTTAAAGATTTTCTTTTAAAATTCAGATATTTTTTACACTTCCGAGATCACCGGAACTGTTTGATCAAATGGTACAACTCATTGACGAGAGTTATTGTAAGCGCTTTATCTATATATAATGACCAATGAATTTATTTTTAAATTAAAAGGCAATTTCCTAAATTTTTGTCTTTTTAGTAAAATTTATTTCTAAGAGGTAAAAAACAAAAGAATAAAGGTTGAAAAATATAAGTGTTCTAACAAAACTGACAGAATCAAAATCTGAGGTCCTAAAGTGTCAAAGTTGATCGCCAAGTTTTTCCTTCCAAGTAAGCCTCACTAACCATGGACATCATTTAAAAATGGATCCATTAAAATGCTTAACTAACAAGTTCAGTTATCTCAATTTTCCTTCATGTTGCAAAAAAATGGTACCTCAATCAAATGTCGCATGAGAGAGTTATGGTATTTCAAACTCAAGATCTTGTTGTTTCTTTCCGGTGAAGGGAAACTTAGAAATTTTTCCAATTTTATCTTCGAAAGGCGAAGGAAGAGTTTCCATGAAATCCTTTGATAGTTTTTGAAATATCCTCTTAATCCATCAGAGGAGTTGGTTCAAAATCCTTCGATATGTGTCAGAGGAGTTAGTTAAAATCCCTCTGAAACATATCGAAGGAGTAAGTTCAAACTCCTTCAATATGTGTTGGAGGATTTAGTTCAAATCCCTCTAAAACATATTGGAGAAGTTAGTTCAAATCCCTCTAAAACATATTGGAGGAGTTAGTTCAAACTCCTCCGATATGTGTCAGAGGAGTTAGTTCAAATCCCTCTGAAACATATTAGAGGAGTTAGCTCAAACTACTCCAATGGCAAGTCGTATGATTTAGTTCAAAATCCTCCGATGGAAATTAGGAGGAGTTGGTAATAAATCCTCCGATACAGGTCAGAGGAGTTAGTACTAACTCTTCCGATACAAATTTTTGTATGAGTTAGTACTAACTCCTCCGAAACTAAAAAAAAAATCTTTCGTAAATTAATCATAACGTTTGACGTGTGGGTCCATTGGGTTCTTTATTTATACCATTGGAAAGGTATAAAGTCTATCGATCTTCGTATAGATCTATTGACAAAGAATTTATTAAAAACTTAATGGAATTTCTTACCTGGTGATTCACAATCTTTATTGAAATCATTAACCTTAGTCAATCATAAATATTATTAATACTTCGACGATTCAATGTTTTGAAGTTTTGATTATGACAGGGTAGAAATTTCTTGAAGGTCGAATTCACAGAAAAGATAATCTCTAAGTAATCTCTTTTATGTTTTAATTAATCATTTTTTAAAGGGAATCGTGTTAGCCTTAAGTAACTCGGAAGTTCGATATTCAGGGGTTTTGGATGAAGGATGACATAAATCCTCCAAAGGCCTAATTCGTGAAGTCATTAATTAATGCTTAATCATGATTAATTAAAGTTGTTAACTGTTTTATTAATTCTTTGAAACACATTTTTTACTTTTTTTATAATATCCAATGCTTTGGTGCTTTGATACTTTGACGATTGTGAACTCAATCATTATTTAAAACTCTCAAAGGAAAATATCTTGGAGTGATGTGGCAGAGATGATTTCATTCTTCATGACGTGTCAAGAAAGGAGAGGTGACATGCGTCACTTGAAATCATGTGAATCATCTAACGAAAATGTTAAAAATAAGTGCCATGTGCCAGCCCAAGAAAATATTTTTTAAATGACTTATGTACTATGAATCATCTATAATTCCTTTATAAATGATCACGAGGAACTATATTTGAGAGTTCAAGACTTCGGGGTTTTTTTTGTTTAGATTTTCTGGAATACCTGAAGCGCGAAGCTCCGAAGCGACCGTTAAAGATTTTCTTTTAAAATTCAGACAATTTCCACACTTCGAAGATCACCATAACTGTTTGATCAAATGGTACAACTCATCGACGAGAGTTATTGTAAGCTCTTTATCTATATATAATGACCAATAAATTTATTTTTAAATTAAAAGGCAATTTCCTAAATTTTTAGCTTTTTAGTAAAATTTTATTTCTAAGAGGTAAAAAACAAAAGAATAAAGGTTGAAAATTATAAGTGTTCTAACAAAACTAATAGAATCAAAATCTGAGGCCCTAAAGTGTCAAATATGATCGCCAAGTTTTTCCCTCCAAGTAAGCCTCACTAACCATGGACATCATTTAAAATTGGATCCATTCAAATTCTGAACTAGCAAGTTCAGTTATCTCAATTTCCCTCCATGTTGCAAAAAAATGGCACCTCAATCGAATGTCGTATGAGAGAGTTATGGTGTTTCAAACTCAAGATCTTAATTTTTCTTTCTGGTGAAGGAACACTTAGAAGTGTTTCCAATTTTAGCTTCAAAAAACGAAGGAAGAGTTTCCATGAAATCCTTTGATAGTTTTTGAAATATCCTCTTAATCCATCAGAGGAGTTTGTTCAAAATCCTTCGATATGTGTCGGAGGAGTTAGTTAAAATCCCTCTAAAACATATCAGAGGAGTTAGTTCAAACTCCTTCGATATGTGTTGGAGGATTTAGTTCAAATCCCTCTAAAACATATTGGAGGAGTTAATTCAAATCCCTCTAAAACATGTTGGAGGAGTTAGTTCAAACTCCTCTGATATGTGTCAGAGGAGTTAGTTCAGATCCCTCTAAAACATATTGGAGGAGTTAGCTCAAACTCCTCCAATGGAAAGTTGTAGGATTTAGTTCAAACTCCTACGATGGAAAGTAGGAGTTGGTAATAAATCCTTCGAGAGGCGTTAGTACTAACTCTTTCGATACAAATTTTTGTATGAGTTAGTACTAACTCCTCCAAAACTAAAAAAATTGTCTTTCGTAAATAAATCATAACGTTTCATGCGAGGGTCCATTGGGTTCTTTATTTATACCATTGGAAAGGTATTTCCAATATATACAACTTCCTAGTTATATTATTTGAGAAATTCCTAACCTATGGTATACATATTTTTATATGAATATCTAGTACATTGTTGGCAGCCCCGAAAAACATAACACCTCAATCATGAGTGGACGAACTAGGGATTGAATCCATGGAATATTACTTGATATTTCAATTATTTTATGCCCCATTCATATGCATTATAATGAGTAGTCTTAATGGATTATTTTTATCTACTCTCATCTACTGTATGTTGAATGGTGTTAGGTATCGATGCCAAGAGGGATATGCACTCTTGCAATGCAACCTACAGCTAAAGAGAAACGGAACAATAAATGATGTCAATGGTTCTAGCAATGGAAAACATTGAGGAGAACCAAGCTTCAACTACTGAATAAGGATTTTGAGCTCAACTTGAACTACGACGAATGATTTCCTTAATTTCCAAGCCAATCATTACGACGAAAAAGGTGCACCATGGCCAAAATCCATGATGTCCCACCAACACTATAAAACAAATTTTAATTGTAACCACTGAATATCCCCCTCATCATTAAAAAGGTGATAAAGAAAAAGGTTTGTAAATGAAAAGTCACCAAGGCAGGCATAAGGCCAAGGGTCACATCGACCTCTAATAAATACCAGAATTGTATCTAAGAGAGAGGATTTTTTCTCTTAAAACATTGCACACTTCTAAATTATTTCGGGAATACAGTGTCAACTAAAATTGGAGAGTTGTCCTTAGAGTTTTCATGTATTATTGTTGAAACTTCTAATACGGAGAATCCCTCAGGGCCAACTTTTGACAGAGAGAAGGACTCGCATGTGTTGTTGTTTTGTTTTAAACTATTTCAAGAAAAATGACTTTTGTTCACATGGGATGTAAGAGAATGTTTGTTTATGGAATATTCTGATGCAATATATGTTTTCTTGCAATTTTGTTACTCTTTCTTATATTATATGTCTTGAGCGAATGAGTTGTGAATGTATGCATAAATGTGACTTAGACTATTCTATTTATAGACTTGTATCCATGTGCTTATGTAACACATACGACCCCTAGGTGCTCTTTTAAGGGGTGGGGTATCAAAATTTTGTTTTCCTTAACTCTCTCTAGGTTCCCCTTTCACCAAAGTTCATGTTCTTCCAAACCAGTGGGTTCTTTTCTGGCCCCTTTGAAGGATTTGAATAGTAGACACTAGATTTCATTGCTAGGCCACTTCCTTCATATGACCTCAGCTTGTTCTCAGGTGCCAACTCAAAGGGAACTTCGGAGATTTGGGTGTTCTCAACACACTTGACTCTGAATCTGCCGAAATCTGAGCTCGTGAGCACACATGGACCGAATCTATGGTCCACACTTCTTTCATAACCAATGGATGAGATTTACTTTGGGACTTTGGCGTTCAGGAATTTCGAATGCTCCAAACACCTCTTTCCTCTAAAGTGCTCCATACCCTGATTTACATATTGAGTGCCACGTGTTTTCCTCGATCAACATTCGATATTCGTCCTTTTCCCTGCTTCGGGCAGCTTGTAGTCAACGGTTCTTTGTGTTCTTTATTCTGGAGTACCAATCCTTCAAAGTAGTAGATCTCACACCATGCGTCCTATTCCAATGGAGGGTTCTGATGAACTCCAATTCTCTGGCCTTCGGGAGTTCTCATGCATTTACTTTTCAATTCCTCTAGAGTGACTTTCCCCTAGAGTAAATATCCAGTTTCGACGTGCTCCAACAACGGACGGCTATGATGATTCCTTACCTTTGTAGCTTTGGACATATTCTAATCAACGCTCCACCTCCTTTCCTCTGGAGTTCACACTTCTGGACTCCATGATCTGCTAACGCGTGTCCCTCTCAGATCGATGGTCATGATTTACTTCGGTAGTTCAGGCTTCAAGATTTCTCAACTCACACGACCCCACTTTCCTCTAAAGTGGCTATCTTCCAAAATGGAAGATCTTCTAACACCTATCCTCAACTGAAGGATGAATCAGATGAACTCCCACTCTCTGACCTTTGGGATTTCTTGTTCAACACACTCCCTTTTCTCCTGGAGTGTCTTTTCTCCAAAATGGAAGATGTTCTGCCACGCGTCCCTTTCCAATGGATGGCTAGGATGAATTCAGGAATACAACCTTAGGAAATCCTCATGCCACTTGATTCTCCTAGAGTGACTTCTCTCTAGAGTGCAGGAGATGACGACACTTGTCCCTTTGGATTGGATGGCTCAGATCTACTTCGGCTCCCATCTCTTCAAGAGTTTTTCGATGCAAACTCCTCTTTTATCTCGGATTCAGTCAACGTCGGGTTGAACAAAGACTCAATATGACGGTCTGAGGGTATCTATGTGACCCCATAGATCTATGGCTCATAACTTCCATTCAAGGGTCCCTTGGATCCCAGTGTGTGCCACTCTGAGAGGGACACCTGGAAACATCGTCACTCGACACATGGGGCCCCACATTATCTCAATGTAATACATGTGTCCCTCAATTGAACATTCATGAGGGATTCCAAAGGACCCTTAGATCCATGGTACACATTAACTTCCAAAATTTGGGGGTTTTGGTGTTACCAAAACTCTGTCCTCCCGAAGTGGTTAATGTCGAGTTGAATATATCATAGATCTGACGGTTAGGATAGTTCTTGGGCATCCCCATATCTACAAACCAGATTAAGTTTGGGACTTCAGGACTTCAGGGGATTCACCTCCTATGTGGAAAATATGCTCAATTCGTCGAACCCGTGAAGTATGAAGGGCTCTAAGGGTTAACGCCCACGTTCCTTCTTCAGATCCGACGATCGTGAAGAACTTCAACTCCTCCCAAACTAATATCATCCATTATTCTTCCAAACAAAAGGATCTTTCCTTTTGGCACTTGAGTCTCGCTATCGTTCCTGAGATTTGTCAGCTCCTTAAGCACTTAGGTATTTTGTGCTATTTCTCCTAAACTTAACAGTTAGAGAAATATTTTGCGTACCCCTTGCAGTCATTTATCAACTCTAGAACTTAAGGGGGTTCTCGGTATCTACCCGTCTTGAAAAGGCTTTGTGCATACATGAAGTACCTCTCATGAGCTTAACAAACTCCTTCCTTCAGAATGACTAGGAGTGTCATCATGCACACATGAGGCTATGCCTAA
Source organism: Picea glauca (assembly GCA_000966675.3). Lineage (NCBI taxonomy): Eukaryota > Viridiplantae > Streptophyta > Pinopsida > Pinales > Pinaceae > Picea > Picea glauca. The sequence goes on along the minus strand of JZKD02S1710528.1, from coordinate 380,323 downwards.
GGTCACAAATTCATAGTTCATTTATTTTAACTTGAGCCACCACAGGGCTCATGCATTTACGTGTACAAGACATATAATTCCTTATTTTCTTAAATACACAAATAGACATAGTTAAAGGGATACAATATAACCATTGAGAAAACATGCACATCCCTGCAACATTCATAGGATATCCAACTTTAATTCACATTACCGCTTAAATACACAGGATATGAGAATATTTATCTATTACAGGTTGTAGCCAACTAACTGTCTGTGGGTGTTTTCCTTTACACCCAACCATAGTCTTAGAGGAATTCATTCTTAGTACTATGGCCACCCCCATGAAAAGCCATGATATCACCAGGGAATTTATACGAATTCTCAATGATCCTTTCTCTTTCACATCTTTCGCGAGGTTTATTAGGTGCTTCCTTAGCATCAAGCTCATGGCCTTCTACTCAGGTCTCGCTCTCTACATAATCTCATATTTTTCTCTCTCTATCATGGACTCAATGAGTTTTATCATATGCTTCCTCAACATTAAGATCATGGCCTTCATCTCGTTCTCTGCTGGAAATTTCCTTGCATTCTCCACTCTTCTTTTTATTATGTGGCTTGCCTTGCACACACATCTCTCATATCTTGTTCCTTTTGTCAGAAGGAAACCCGGGTCATTCTAGATGTGTAGGACCCTTTGGTACTTTAGGTTGACCTTCTACAGCTAGACCATGCTTCCATTCATGGGGTATTTGATGGTTCAACCACCAATCCTTTTTTTATTAACTAATCTCTTATAGTTTTCACATTCTTTCCTCTAGTGATATCATGGATAGTACTTTCAATGCTTCACCCCCAAAGTCAGTTATTGGAAATTCAAACAATAATACATTTACACTGTTCCCATGCCACAACATGCTAATCCTAATTAATGATTAATTACAAGTTGGAGGAAACAGGGGTGTTACAATCCCCTCCCGCTTAAAAGGAACACCGTCCTTGGTGTTCTTTCTTAGTAACACCTATCATGCCTTTCTCATTCATCCACTTTAAAAGTATTGACCTTATTTCTTGATCAGGTCATTTTTCAGACTCTTAATATTCATCACTTTCCTTCAATAATTCTTGAACAACAAGCACATTAATCATAGTCTCATGCGAAAACATATTACTGTTGCATAAAATTTCTAGGAAAATTTCATAATCTAGCCCAATACTTTTTTGTGCAGTTTGTGGATTTGTATCCACATGGTTGTCTTGTTATCCAGCCTAACTATTTTTCCTTGACATACCCATTGTGTGCATGATCCCAATCAATAGTTTACAAGAACTATCAGAATCTCCTCTTCCTTGCGATCTCTCATAGTCCAGGGCCAGGATCAGGCATCCCCTTCTTTGTTATACAGTTCGTCGGGTGATCCATATTTCCTTTCCAAGGTTTTCTCACATGAGAATAATCCCAGATACTTTATCAAGCCTTACAGTCAAGGTGTCCCTCATAATTTCTCTACTGAGATGTCCCTCCATCTTGTGTTACCTCAACACAACATATTCCATGTGATCATGGCTTACCATGAGGTTCTCATGGCTCAGTAGTGGTCTCCTTCATGATTTTCAACTGGATAGCCTTCATCCTCCCTTTCTGGACAGATATTTTCTTCTCACCTGTATCACAAGTATACACAATTCATGAGACATTATCACAATTCTAAATTTCAGAATTTTATTGCAAATCTGTCACCCACATATTTTCCAATTTCTTCATTTATTTTCAGATTTGTTCCACATGGAATCAGATTCAAAAGCATGGGACTTCCCTCCCCATGGAAGTTTATCTCATCATGCTTACAATATTTCCATATCCAAGACTTTTTCTTCCTGCAATTCATTCTTTACACAACCAAACAAACTGTTAGTTTCTCATGTATATATATATATTCTTACCACATTTAAAATGTCATCACAACCTTTCTTAACTTGCGCATTCTAACAGTTGCACCACATCTATATAAACATGGGAGGAAAAAAAGATCATCCCTTACCTATGCATCATTTCATCCTACCAAACCTTTCAAAATGTAATTCAACTATCAATTGAATTTAATGAATGTGCCAACATTCATGGCCATATTCATACCTAATGCACCCTTGCATTGTGTTAGCGATTAAGCTTGTCATGTTCTGGTGGATGGTGATTTTGGCCTAGGTCTGTGATTTTTCCTGTCTTTTCCCCCCTTTTGTGCAGACCTGATCATAGATTTCTCCTCCTAGCATATATTTTCCTTTGTTGTTTTCTTTCATCCTTTGGTCGACTGGTTTTCCTTGTCAAAATTTTCCTGAGACATATCGGCCCCGAGCTTTTCTATTGCCCCTATGGCCGATTACTTCTCTTTTTTCCTCTATTACCGAGTCTTTGTTTTCTCCCAAGTCCTAGTCATGTCATCCAAGTCTTCATTATTGCAGGCTGCAACACTAAGAGTAGTCGTATATGGAATCAAGCGAGCGTGAGAATAGGGATTTGAAATGTTGAGAGATTATGCATCAAGGATCATGAAAGACTGTTTGGAAAAGGGGAAGATCTAGGCCGTCCATTTATGAGAAGTAGAGGGTCGTTGATTTGACTTCAGTGATTTTAGGAATCAGGAGTTCGGGGTTCTTTTCGACAAGTACACCCATAGCCTGAAGCCCCGAAATGAGAAATATCAATTTCATGATTTTGTGAATCAGAGGTTTCCCAAGAGCATCATCTCTTTCTCCCAAAACACAAAATCGTGAAAGCTCCCAAAAATTCAGCCCATGTTCCTAGTGCTCGGTCACAAAGGAAGAAATTTTGGGAAAAGGTGCTAGCACTTGTCGCATAGTTAGCATTTCGTATTGTAAAGGGAATGATCGTGGCCGACCATTTTGAAGCGAGTCTGATCGCCGATCTCAGTGACCATTTCACGATTTCGAGCATCATGATATTGAATCCAATATGGGGTGAAAACTACAGAAATGAGAAACCCTGAAACATCATCCAAGACAAGTGTGATGTCATGACCCATAGTCACATGGGGCGGTTGAAAAGAGCCATGCCAAAGGGGTCGAGAGAATTTGTATTAGCAACAGAGGAAGGAAACATGGTTTCAAGGTGCAAAGTTTATCTCAACAAGTCAGGAGCGCCACCTAAGAGCATTCATGGACATTTGGGCTCATCCCGATCCCAATAAGGGAAGTTAATGAAGCCAAAGAAGGTGGTTGAAACCTCATTTCAACCATAAATAGGAAGCATGGAAGCACCAGTTGTGGAGGTAGGATGTCATCCCAAGGTCACCCTGTCATGAAATTTTCCTGCAAAACCCATATTATCTTAGATTTGTGTCTGACAAAGGAAAGAATGTGTAGTCTGACAAAAGGATAAGAAACGCAAATCTTTGAATCTATGGGTTCAATTGTGTCCCTGGGGAACGTTAGCAGTTCTGAGTATATATACTCATGTTTTATATTTTGTAAGTGTCGATGGTTGAGCAGAGCTCCCGATTGTAAAGATTTACTAAAATCCTCTGGTTCTATGGTTATGTTATGTATTTGAGACTTCTTGTCTAATGAAATTCAGTTTCCTTTTCATCTCTTTGTAATGGCTATATTAGAACACTCGGGCATGGAAGATCAAGTCGAGGATAGTTGTGTTTGTGTGATGTATGTTTGATCACAGTGAGATCGTTGTCAGTTTTAATCAGTTCCATATGTTTCTTTCCTTCCAACACTGAATGACCCGGGCATGGACGATCTAGTCGAGCGATTACCATTGAATTGTGATGTATGATTGATTTTAGTTCATGATAGTTTCATTTAGTTCCTTGTAGCTCTAAGACAAGAAGATCTTCTCTTCTCCTTTGGCTTCCGAAAGACCATACATCCACAACAGACCACTTTGTCTTCTTTAGGTTCTTCCCCCTACTCACCACTATGCAACAAATCAATGACTGAAGTTAGATTAAGACCTCACTTGTCTATGTATGCAAACCCATTTTTCTGAGTTAAAGCAATATAATCTTGAGATTGTGTCCATTAGAGCACCCTTAAATTTATTCATTGTGACATACAAATTGATGGGTACTGAGCTTACCTCTGCTGCAATCCAGAGGTGACTTCTGGTGCTAAAATTTTTGGCGCATCTGTCGAGGATGAAATTTAAGATTTTCCCTGGGATTGAACGAAAAATCTTACTAGTTCTGAAGGTGCATCAGAACTTAGTACATTAAATATTGCAACTGTACACTTGGTGACTCCACTTTGGTGACTCCATTGAGGCGGATATACTAATGACTCCACTATTTCAGTTGTGTCTTCTAGAAGCAGACACATGAGTTCTACTCCACAACTGCCTTTAGAAACACCTGAAACTAACCTAGAGAAAATTGTCAAAAAGGGAAAGGCCCTATGAGAAGGTACTTCTACTGTTAAACCAGGTATTTCTGATAATTTCCACTGTCCTTCTTTAGAAACTCCAATTTATGTTTCTCATTCCCCTGTTATACCTTGTGTTGGAGTTTCCCGAACTTTAAATTTTGGGAGTGTTCCTATTGAGTTTTCCCCTCCTGGTCTGGGATTAGAGGGAGAAACCCTTGTCACTCCTCTCTCTCTTGAAATTGTACCATGGTTTAGACCCAATGCATCTAAATATTTTCCCACACCGGGATTTACCATTCCTCACCCTATTGTTGTTGCTACAGACGGAGAAACCTCTTTTCCTTCAGACCCTTTAGCCTTTTCTTCGAATCCTTTGCTACTTATCTTTCCTCCCAGAGGCTTAGTCCCAGTCTCCCCAGTTCAAACCCCTTATCCTCCTAATTCTCCTCCACCTCATATCCCTATGGAAGGTGCTAATCCCCTTGGAAATAGAATGGATTCCATAGTGGTTACAAGATATGCCCCTCTAGTCCTACCTCAGCCAATGAATGCCCTCCTTGCTAGAGATTACGTAAAATATATGCCTAAGTTCACTGGAGAGGAGGAAATAACTGTTGAAGAGCACCTTGCTCCCTTCTACAGCTATGCAGACAATCTAAATATTGAAAATGAAGATGTTTGGATGAGAGTCTTTGTTCAGAGCCTTAATGGTGAGGTTAGGAAGTGGTTTAAGGGATTAACCCCTGGATATATTGTTGGTATCAAGGCTCTATATGATGCCTTCTTGAGACAATGGGGAGATAAAAAATACTTTGTGTATTATATCACAGAGTTTGGCTCCCTGAAGAGAAAAGAGGGAGAATATGTTTATGATTTATCCAAAATATTCAACAAGATGTACAATAAGATACCTGTTGAGATAAAGCCTACAGAAGCCTCTGCCAAAATCCCTTATGCTAGTTCTTTTGACCCCAATTTTTGCCTCCTTCTCAGGGAAGGAAGAGTGACATACTTGACAGTTGACAGAATTAGGAGCAAAGCCAACAAAGATGGAGGAAGAGGAAGATATGAGGCCTCAACCTCTGGTTCTTCTGCATCATACCCTCAGGTAGATGAATGAACCAAGACGGTGAAGACCCTATCTACAGAAATGGAGAATATAAAATTCAAAGGGAAGAAAGGTTATAAGAATGTCCCAAATAATGATAACAGAGGAAACTTTAGGAGGACAAATAGAAATGCTCCTCGGATTATGCCAAGGGAGCAGAGGGACAAAGATAGAAGCGATCAAAAAATCTAGACTCTGCTTCAAAATAACCTTGTTATTGATGAGGAAAGGGAAGAAGAGGAGCTTGACCCTAAAATTCACTGTATTGGAGACACCTCCCCATTTCCCCATTTGACTCAATCCACATACAATGAATCCCTCCTGAAAATTCAAATAAATGAGCTAAGAAAGAGAGAAAAGGCCAATACCAGTCACAGCAAATACAACCTCCGATCCAAGAGAAAAATAGAAGAGTCTGAAATTTTTTCTCAGCCTCCCAAAGTAGAGAATCCTACTATGCATGCAGTGAATACCATTAAGGAAAATAAAGCTCAGAATCCCTCACCAATAGCTAAAGATCATGTCCCAAAGGTGAGAGAAATTATGAAACCCCCTTCCTCCTTTAGCTTTGAGCATGAAATTCAGAAGATCAAAATCCCTGTCCCCCCTGGTAGAGCTAGTCAAGCACGAAGACTTCAAAAGGTCCCTCTCTAAGTTGTTGCAACCCGAACCACCCTGTTATTCTGTTAAAATATTGTGTAACTGCAAAGAATATTCTTATCCTCTTTTGTGGATAAAGATAAAATATATTTATTATTTATTAGATCAATACCCTTTTTTGGATTGATCATGTCGGGTATTGTAAATGACCAAATCCCCTTTTGCAGATTGGTCAAACCCTAATTGTAATAGGCTAAATAAGAAATTGTCCCCAAAATATATTAAAGAGGCCCCAGAATATATTAAAGGTGGTTATAACCACCTAGAAGAAGAAGTCGGCCCTATCCGTGAGGAGACACTTCCACACGTGCCAAAATTGTATAAATAAGAGAGGCTAGCACCTCATTTAGACACACACTCAACTCACTCATCTAGTGTGCAAGTATTGAAGGAAGTTGCAGTTACCAGTTGATGGAAGAAGGAAGAGAGAGAGAGGTGCATCCTTGGGAGAGTAATTTTTCTGTTGTTTGGTTCATTATCTTGGCATTGTATTGGCTATCTATATTAAGGAAGTTTTTCTAGGTTTTCATCCCCTTGAGGGTTTCCCAGGATAAATGCTTGTGTACTCTTGTGATTGTGTTTCTCTCAGTGATACTATCTATGTTATTGTTATCTAGTAACTAGAAATGTAACCTAATAATAGATTAAAATTTAAAATGGTATCAAAGCTAAGATGAAGAGAGCATCGTTAACAGGAAAAATAAAAACATCATTGTTGTCGTACAAGAAAATTAGGGCTTTTTATTGAAGAATCATTTCAGCCCCAAAACCATCTAGAAAAGTGTGCCCTACCTCAAATAACACTTTGTCTTCGTTAGCACACTTTTTCAGTGGATAGATCTCCTGGAAAGTGAAACTTCAAAAAGTACTAAAAAACCAGAAGTACCAGTGTACTAGTGTACCAGAAGTACCAGAAAACCAGAAGCACTAGTCCAGGAATCCATAAATCAAGTTTGGAGGGGTAAAAGTTGGATTTTCTTAAATCTAAACACACCAGGCTACTCGCCTTAGTCCAGGACATATTTTGGTGAGTTCAGTTTTCAGATCCAAGTAATTTGATTTTTTTATTATTTCTATAACTCGGAGGGCTAGAGTTTCTACTACACGAAAAAATGGCTACCATCATGAGGGTAGAAGACAGGCTGGAAGGATCTATAAACTTCATATCTTGGAATCATAGGTTGTAGATGATTCTAGATGAGAATGATATCCTAGAACATGTTATAGTGGGTGTACCAGAACCAAAGGAAGAAGATCAAAATACCAAGCATAAGAAGAATGAAAAGAAAGAAAGGAAAATCGTGTCAAATTCAGTAAAATATCACTTGATCCCTCATATATCTGAACTACAGACAACAAGGAAAATGTATGAAGCACTCAGTAGATTATATGAAAGAAAAGACATTAGCCAGAATCTTACCTTAAGAAATTAGCTTTGTAATATGAAGATGAACAACTAAGAATCTGTCACATCCTATCTTATGAGAGTTTCTCAGATTAGAGATTAGCTTGCCACTATTGGGGATGTCATTAGTGTCAAAGAACTTGTAACCACAACCCTAAATGGGTTTCCAACATTTTGGATTCCTTTTGTACAAGGAGTGTGTGCAAGAAGAAAGTTACCCAAGTTTGATAAGTTATGGGAATATTGCACACACGAAGAATCTAGACTTGCAAACCAACATAAGAGATTAATTGTCGATGAAGAAGAAGCTCTTACAACTCAAAAGAAAAAAAGAAGTTCCTTTAGGAAGAACAATAAAGAAGCTAACTTCGTAAGAGTTCCAGATAAGAAGAGAGATGTTTCAAAGATCAGATGCTACAACTGTTAAATGTTGGAACACTTTTCTTATGACTGTCCTCAAGGAAGAGGGAAAAGAAATCATCAAGCACATGTGGCAAAGGAAGAAGAATCTCCTCCCTCAAAGAAATATTTAGCGGAAATTAAGGATTATGTACTTTAATTTGAAGATAGTTGATATGAAGAAAGATAACAAATGGTGGAGTTTGTGGAGCCTCCCTACACACAAAAAAAATAAAAGTATTTATCTTTATTCTTAGTATCTTGTTTACTTTAATACTTTATCATTACAAGTTAGACTTTTGTGAGAATGTTAATTAACCTCATTTTATTTCAGTGTCTATGCAGACTTATGAAGGAAGTATCAAAGAAGAGGATGAAGAAAGAGATAAAACATTTATTTCATGTATGATCACTCATGAGAGTGACAAAGAAAAAATACTATAAGTAAGTTTACAAGTCTCGGAAGAAGGAACTTATGCCATGACTTGCATATGTTAGAAAACATGAGAAGTATTTATGATATGGTGATAATTAGTAAAGGCCAAACAATATCTAGTACTTATATAGGAGCAAGAGGCTCCTAAAGATACAGATCATAAATATTCAAGATGAAGAAAAGGATGGATACTCAGATATAGTGGATGAGATGAAGGTAACTACAGGTTGCTCTAGTACTATTCTTATAGATGTAGAGGGAGCAGGTTGATCCAGTATGAACATAGAAAAAAAGAAATATTTGAACTCAATAAAGCACCCACGATATTACATAAGAAAAATTAAAGGATGATGATTAGAAGATATTAGCCTGGTGCAAGAGGGATCCATGTCTCCGAGTTCAAAATGAAGGATCTTGATTTGATATAGTTAGAAAAGAAGATGGATGGTGCCTAGATATTTTGATCAAGATGAAAGATATATAGTAGATGGATGGTGCCCAACAGACGGGTAGCATGGTATTATACCATTGAAAGGTTTTTGACCACAAGAGATTTTTTTAAGATCCCATAGATAGACCTTAGTAGAGAAGGAAATAGAAATCCCACAGGTATACCTTCATAGAGAAGGAAAAGAGAAGAGACCTTCGTAGAGAAGGAAGAGACCTTCGTAGAGAAGGGAAATGAGAAATTTTCCAAGGTTGGCCTCTATCCAAGTATTGAGTTTTGGATACTCTAGGGACATGCTATAATACCCTCATAGAGAGGCATGTGACCACCCTCGTAGAGAGGAATGTGGATGTTTCTCCAAGGGGCAGCGGGAAGATACTCTCCTCTAGCCAAGGATTGAGTAGCCTGGAACACAAACCTTGACCATGTGGAATGGTTATTTGGATATTGAGGTTTGTGTCATGATCCTGTGTGGATCATGGAAAGGGAGTCTAGTCTTTCCCAAGCTAGCATATTAGCTTCTCTAGTTCATGTGGGATGACTAGGAGTGAAGCCATGGTAGTAGTCTTCCCCGGTGGATGGGTGAGATAGATGACTACAAGAGAAGGGAGAACATAAAAGGAATGGAAAAACTCATAGAATATCTTTTGTTTGAAGATAAGACATCTTCTGTGTGAATATAAGACATCTTCTATGTGAAGATAAGAAAGAAGTATCTTCTACGTGAAGACGAAAGAAAGAAAGAGTATCTTCTGCGCGAAGATAAAGAGAACAAAAATTTTGATGATTTATAGATATGTCAGTCACTGATCATGATGCCAGATGACCAAGTGTATGCCTCCAATTATCCATTTAATGATGTTACCTAGTTGATGATGTTATATAGTTGATGATATTATCCATTTAATGATGTTACCTAGCTGATAATGTTATCCAATTGATGATGTTACCCAGTTGATGATGTTGCCCAGTTGATGATGTTATCCAGTTGTTGATGTTACCCAGTTGATGATGTTTCCCAGTTGATGATGTTATCCAGTGGATGTTGCTACCTATTTGATGTTGACATCCAGTGACCTGTCAAAAGATAAAGAATATCCTTCTTGTTAAGAGGGAGTGTTAAAATATTCTGTAACTGCAAAGAATATTCTTATCCCCTTTTGGGGATAAAGATAAAATATATTTATTATTGATTAGATCAATCCCCTTTTGTGGATTGATCATGTTGGGTATTGTAAATGACCAAATACCCTTTTGCAGATTGGTCAAACCCTAATTGTAATAAGATAAATAAGAAGTCGGCTCTAGAATATATTAAAGACACCCTAGAATATATTAAATGTGGTTATAACCACCTAGAAGAAGAAGTCGGCCCTGCCAGTGAAGAGACACTTCCACACGTGCCATAATTGTATAAATAAGAGAGCTCAATGCCTCATTTAGACAGACACTCAGCTCACTCATCTAGTGCACAAGTATTGAAGGAAGTTGCAGTTACCAGTTGTCGGAAGAAGGGAGAGAGAGAGAGGCACATCCCTGGGGGAGGAATTTCTGTGTTGTTTGGTTAATTATCTTGGTATTGTATTGGCTATCTATATTAAGGAATTTTTGCTGGGTTTTATTTCCCTTGAGGGTTTCCCAGGATAAATGATTGTGTACTCTTGTGATTTTTTTTCTCTCAGTGATCCTATATATGCTATTTTTATCTAGTAACTAGAAAGGTAAACTAATAATAACTTAAATTTAACATGGTATCATAGCTAAGCTGAAGAGAGCATCTTTCACAGGAAAAAGAAAAACGTCACTATTTTCGTACAAGAAAATTAGGGATTTTTAATGAAGAAGAATTTTATCCCCAAAACCATCTAGAAAAGTGTTCCCTACCTCAAGGAGCACTTTGAAATCTTCAGTGCACTTTTTCAGTGGATAGATCTCCCGGAAAGTGAAACCCTAGTTTTCACAAAGTACCAGAAAACCAAAAGTACCAAAAAACCAGAAGCACCAATCTAGAAATCTGCAGATCAAGTTTGGAGGGGTAAAAGTTGGATTTTCTGAAATCTAAACACACCAGACTACTCGCCTCAGTCCAACGCATATTTTAGTGAGTTCAGTTTTCAAATCCAAGTAATTTGATTGATTTATTATTTCTATATCCCGGAGGGCTATGGTTTCTACTGCAAGAAAGAATGGCTACCAGCATGAGGGTAGAAGACAGGCTGGAAGGATCTAGAAACTTTATATCTTGGAAGCATAGGTTGTAGAAAATTCAGAGAATGATCTACTAGAACATGTTACAGTGGGTGTACTAGAACCAGAGGAAGAAGATAAAAAGACCAAGCATAAGAAGAATGAAAATAAAGAAAATAGAATCGTGTCAGATTCAATAAAAGATCACTTAATCCCTCATATATTCAAACTAAAGACAACAAGGAAAATGTATGAAGCACTCAGGAGATTATATGAAAACAAAGATATTAGTCAGAATCTTACCTTAAGAAATCAACTTTGTAATATGAATATGGACAACTCAGAATCTATCACATCCTATCTTATGAGAGTTTCTCAGATTAGAGATCAGCTTGCCGCTATTGGAGATTTCATTAGTGACAAAGAACTTGTAACCACAACCCTAAATGGGTTTCCAACATTTTGGATTCCTTTTGTACAAGGAGTGTGTGCAAGAAGCAATTTACCCAAGTTTGATAAGTTATGGGTAGATTTCACACACAAAGAATCTAGACTTGTAGACCAACAAAAGAGAGTAATTGTCAATGAAGAGGAAACTCTTACAGCTCAAAAGAACAAAATAAATTCCTTCAGGAAGAACAATAAAGAAGCTAACTCTGTAAGAGTTCCAGATAAGAAGATAGATGCTTCAAAGATCATATGCTACAACTATCAAAATTTGGGACACTTTTCTTATGACTGTCCTGAAGGAAAAGGGAAAAGAAAGCATCAATAACATGTGGCATAGGAAGAGGAATCTCCTCCCTCAAAGAAAGATTTAGCAGAAATTAAGGATTATGTACTTTAAGTTGAATAAAGTTGTTCTGAAGAAAGATAGAAAATGGTGGAGTCTGTGGAGCCTCCCCACACAAAAACAAAAGATAAGTATTCATCTTCATTCTTAGTATCTTGTTTACTTTAATAATTTATCATATCAAGTTAGACTTTTGTGAGAATGTTAATTAACCTCGTTTTATTTCAGTGTCTATGCAGACTTATGAAGGAAGTATCAAAGAAGAGGATGAAGAAAGAGATAAAACATTTGTTTCATGTATGATCACTCATGAGAGTGACAAAGAAATCATACTATAAGCAAGTTTACAAGTCTCGGAAGAAAAACATTATACCATGACTTGCAAAAGTTAGACAACATGAGAAGGACGTATGATATGGTGACAGTCAGTAAAGACCAGACAATATCCAATACTTATATAGGAGAAGGAGGCTCCTAAAGATGCATATCATAAATATTCAAGATGAAGAAAATGATGGATACTCAGATATAGTGGATGAGATGCAGGTAAAGACAGGTTGCTCCAGTACCATTCTTATAGATGCAAAGGGAGCGGGTTGAACTAGTATGAAGACAGAAAGAAAGAAATATTCGAACTCAAGAAAGAACCCAATATATTATAGAAGAAAACTTCAAGGATGATGATTAGATGCTATTAGCCTGGTGCAAGAGGGAGCCATGTCTCTGGGTTAGAAACGAAGGATCGTGATTTGATGCATCTAGAAAAGAAGATGGATGGTGCCCAAATATTTTGATCAATATGAAATCTATCCAGTAGATGGATGGTGCCTAGCAGATGCATATCATGGTATTATACCATTGAAAGGTTTTGGACCAGAAGAGATTTTTTTGAGATCCCATAGCTAGACCTTCGTAGAGAAGGAGATGGATAAAAGACCTTCATAGAGAAGGAAAGAGAAATCCCATAGGTAGACCTTCATAGAGAAGTAAAAGAGAAGAGACCTTCCTAGAGAAGTAAGAGACCTTCGTAGAGAAGAGGAATGAGAAATTTGCCAAGGTTGGCCTCTGTCCAAGTGTTGAGTTTTGGATACTCTAGGGACATGCTAGAATACCCTCATAGAGAGGGGTGTGACCACCCTCATAGATCTTAATGTGGATGTTTCTCCAAGGGGTAGTGGGTAGATACTCTCCTATGGCCAAGGATTGAGTAGCCTGAAACAAAAACCTTGACCATGTCGAATGGTTAGTTGGCTCTTGAGGTTTGTGTCATGATCCTGTGTGGATCATGGAAAGGGAGTCTAGTCTTACCTAGGCCAACATCTTAGCTTCTCTAGTTCATGTGGGATGACTAGGAGTGACACTATGGTAGTATTCCTCCCAAGTGGATGGGTGAGATAGATGACTACAAGAGAAGGGATAACATAAAAGGAATGGAAAAACTCATAGAATATCTTCTGTGTGAAGATACGACATCTTATGTGTGAAGATAAGACATCTTCTATGTGAATATAATATATCTTCTGTGTGAAGATAAGAAATAAGTATCTTCTGTGTGAAGATGAAAGAAAGAAAGAGTATCTTCTGCACAAAGATAAAGAGAACAAAACTTTCGATGATTTATAGATATGCTAGTCAATGATCATGATGCCAGTTGACCAAGTGGATGCCTCTAGTTATCTAGTTAATGATGTTACCTAGTTGATGATGTTATCCAGTTGATGATGCTATTCATTTAATGATGTTACCCAGTTGATGATGTTATCCAGTTGATGATGTTACCCAGTTGATGATGTTGCCCAGTTGATGATGTTATCCAATTGATGATGTTTCCCAGTTGATGATGTTTCCCAGTTGATGATGTTATCTAGTGGATGCTACTACCTAATTGATGTTGGCATCGAGTGACCTGTCAAAAGATAAAGAATATCCTTCTTCTCAAGAGGGAGTGTTAAAATATTGTGTAACTACAAAGAATATTCTTATCCCCTTTTGTGGATAAAGATAAAATATATTTATTATTGATTAGATCAATCCCCTTTTGTGGATTGATCATGTTGGGTATTGTAAATGACCAAATCCCCTTTTGCGGATTGGTCAAACCCTAATTGTAATAGGCTAAATAAGAAGTCGGCACCAGAATATATTAAAGGTGGTTATAACCACCCAGAAGAAGAAGTCTGCCCTGCCAGTGAAGAGACACTTCCACACGTGCCGAAATTGTATAAATAAGAGAGGCCAACGCCTCATTTAGACACACACTCAGCTCACTCATCTAGTGCACATGTATTGAAGGAAGCTGCAGTTACCAGTTGCCGGAAGAAGGAAGAGAGAGAGAGGCACATCCTTGGGAGAGGAGCTTATGTGTTGTTTGGTTCATTATCTTGGCATTGTATTGGCTATCTATATTAAGGAATTTTTGTTGGGTTTTCTTCCCCTTGAGGGTTTCCCAGGATAAATGCTTGTGTACTCTTGTGATTGTGTTTCTCTCAGTGATCCTGTCTATGCTATTGTTATCTAGTAACTAGAAAGGTAACCTAATAATAGCTTAAACTTTAACACATTCCACAGATTCAGTAAACCTCCAAGATGAACAACTTGTAGTCATATTAGGTCCTATGCTAGAAGACAGAGATGATTCATCCCCTCCCTTCTACACATCCTTGAACATACATGACAAGGTGTTGCACAACTGTCTGATGGATTTAGGAGCTTCCCATAATCTCATGCCCAAAACTATCATGGAAGAATTATGACTGGAAGTCACAAAGGATTATCATGATTTGTATTCTTTTGACTCAAGGAGAGTGCAATGTCTTGGGGTCATCAAATATCTGGTGGTAACCTTGTTTCATCTACCCATGAAAAGTGTGGTCATGGATATCATGGTGGCTAATGTTCCTCCCAAGTTTGGCATGTTGTTGTCAAGATCTTGGATAAAAATACTTGGGGGAACCTTACAAATGGACCTCACATATGCTACCATTCTAGTCTTTGGATAGGAGCATAGGATATTATACAAAGACGATCAATTGGCCTACATTATCAGTGATGAAGCCAATCCTACCAATCATACTATCTTTGCCTTTGATATTGATTTGGGTTCCAGTCTGTTGCAGCTCACTAACACTCCTGAGCCCCCTCTTGAAATAATAAATCCTATTTCTCTCTATGAATATTCTCCTCCAATTACCTCTATTTGGGAAATGTTATTTGATGGAGCTTATTCTAAAGAAGGTGTTGGTGCTGGGGTAGTTTTTGTTTCCCCTACTTAGGAAACCACATCTCTGTCATACAAATTAGAATTTGAAGCTACCAATAATGTGGCAGAGTATGAAGCTCTTGTTTTGGGATTAAGGGATGCAAAGGATATGGGGATTGAAGAGATATCTGTGTTTGGAGATGTTGAACTGATTATCTATCATATCAGAAACATTTATCAAACCAAACACCCTCGGCTTAGAATCTAGAAAAATGAAGCATGGGACCTCATTGAAAGTTTTTTCCTATCTTTCAAAATATCATTTGTTCCAAGAGGAGAAAACACTATGGTTGATTCTATGGATGTTTCAACAAGCAATTTTAGAGTTCCTCTGCCACCTAAATGCAAGTACAATGTAGAAGTGAGATATAGACCCTCTATACCTGACAATGCCAAGCATTGGAAAGTGTTTGAAGATGATCTTGAAATCAAAATATTCTTGGAGACTATTGATGAGTTTTCATCATTACATATTGATCAATATCTTGATCCCGAAATAAATCTTCATATTGGTGCATTTCTGAACAAAATTTCCAACCATCATATTGTTCAGTTGCCTAGCAATCACATTCCAAAAGGACTAGTTCCTTCGGAAAGATTATTTGACAAAAATGATGTGGTAGTGAAGGGTAAAATATCAAATGATGATGTTGATGCAACAGAGTGCAACATTGGCACGGAGAAGGAGCCAAAGTTTGTCAAATTGTCAAGAAGCTTGACAGGAAAGCAGAGGGTCAAGTATGTTGAGTTATTAAATGAATTTTCTGAAGTATTTGCTTGGACCTATGAAGACCTTAGAACATATGACACAACTGTCATTGAACATAATTTTTCACTAAATAAGGAGGCCAAACCATTTAGGCATAAATTAAGATAGATGAACCCTATGCTACTACCGATTGTGGAAAGAGAGGTAAAGAATATAATAGATGCCCAAATGATCATACCCTTGAGATATTTAGAGTGGGTGGCCAACCTGGTCTCGGTAAGGAAGAAGAGTGGGAAAATCAGACTTTGTGTCGATTTCAAAAACCTGAAGAGGAGATCAAAGAAAGACAACTACCCGTTGTCGAAGATGGAACACATATTACAAAGGGTAACTAGTGCATCAAGGATATCCATGATTGATGGATTTTTGGGCTATAATCAGATCTCGGTCCTACCTGAGGATAGAGAAAAAATGGCCTTCGCCACTCCTTGGGGTACGTTCATGTATTCCAAAATTCCCTTTGGATTGATGAATGCAGGGGCGAACTTTCAGTGAGCCATGGATATATATTTCACTGGAAAAAGGGACAAGTTCATGGTAATCTATATGGATGACATTATAGTTTTTTCTAGGTCTAACAGAGAGCACCGTGATCATTTGAGTAGGGTGTTCCTGAAATGTAGAAAGTTTGGTCTCTCCTTAAATCCCAAAAAATCTTTGTTGTCCATGAAGGAGGGAAATTTGTTGGGCCACATAGTATCAGTAGAAGGAGTCAAGATTTATCCCATCCAAGTTGAAGAAATTCAAACCTTGTCACTCCCAATATCTAAGAAAGAAGTCCAATCTTTCCTGGGAAAAATTAATTTTCTGAGGAGGTTTGCTTCCAATTTTGCTGAGAAAGAAAATCTTATAACAACCATGTTGAGGAAGGGAAATGAAGTTAAATGGAATATCGAGTCTCAAAATTCCTTTGATCTAATAAAGAAGGCCTTGACTGAGGCACCCATGCTTATCAGTCCCAATTACTCAAAGGATTTCTTTATTTTCTCATTTGCTTCATTTGACACTGTAGCATCTGTTCTATTACAAAGGAATGTTGAAGGGTTGGAGCATCCCATATCCTTTTTCACTTGGGAATTGAGAGATGTTGAGGTAAAATATGACATGATGGAAAAGCAGGCCTACGCTTTGGTTAAAGCTCTCAAGGCTTTCTGAGTCTATGTCCTGTAGTCAAAAATCATTGCATATGTCCCTTCAATTGTCGTGAAGGAAATTCTCATTCAGTCAGACATAGATGGGAGCAGGAGTCAATGGATTGCCAAAATCCTCAAATTTGACCTACAGATAAATCCCACCAAATTGATTAAAGGGCAAGGTTTAGCCAGACTAATTGTTGAATATAATTGCAAATTCTTGGGGGTAAGCTTCATCAACGAATGCTCAGAAAATTAACAGGCTGAACCATATGATAAAAATGCTTAGGTAGACCCCCCATTAGTAGGATGCACTTGGCACAAGAATGTCATATATTTTCTACAAGATTTGTGGCCCCCCCATGGCATGAAAAGGAACAAGGAAAGAGATTTAAAGCTCAAGGCCATTAAATACTTCCTTGTTGGTAAAAATTTATACTGGAAAGACCCCCTGGTGGTACTTCTAAGATGTTTAGACCCACACAAAGAAGAAAGGATTATGTCAGACTTTCATGACAGTTCATGTGGGGGGAATCACTTCTGGAAAATGACGACTCATAATATTCTCAAGGCTGGTTATTTATGGCCCACTCTATTCACTGATGTTTCCACAAAAGTCATATCTTGTGATAAATGTCATAAATTCTCAAGAAAGCAACAGCTAAAGCCCCTGCCATTGAAAATTGTGATTGCTTCAGATCCCTTCTAGCAGTGGGGCCTAGACTTCATTGGGGAGATTCATCCTTCATATACTGGTCAACATAGATGGATCCTGATGCCCACAGATTATTTTACCAAGTGGATAGAAGTTATCCCCACAAGGAGCGCATCCCACAAGGTAATCATCAACTTCCTGGAGGATATCATAGCAAGGTTTGGTTGTCCGAGTAGAATTTTCACTGATAATGTTGCATCTTTTAAAGTTGAACCATTGATCTGATTCTGTAAATAGTTCGGAATTGCATTGATACACTCTAACCCCTACTATCCACAAGGCAATGGATTAACAAAGTCGTCTAACAAAAACCTCATCAAAATCATCAAAAGACTATTAGAGGACAACAATAAAGAATGGGATTCAAAGCTCAAATTTTCTTTGTGGTCTGATAGAGTGACAGCTAAACGGTCCATGGGCATCTCTCCTTTCCATCTTGTATATGGGACTGAAGCATTTTTTCCCTCTCAGCTCGCCTTTCCAGTAGCAAAGTTACTCCAAGACTTCCAACAAGAGCCTGGTGATATGATTAGGAGGATTCATCAGCTGGTAGAAGTACAACAGATTGGAGATCAAGTGATGGACAAAGCACATGACCATCAACAAAAAATCAAGCAAACCTTTGACAGGGAGAGAAAAAAAGAGGATTTCCGGTTGGGAGAGATAGTGCTCAAATGGGATGCACCCAGACAAGACAAGGGAATGCATGGTAAATTTGAGGCCCTTTGGATCAGACCCTTCAATATTTATGAGACATTTCCCAATAATACTTATAGGTTGTAGAATATGGAGGGTGGTGAATTTTCTGTTGGCCCTATAAATGGGCACTTATTAAAAAGGTTTTTTTTATAAAATTCGTAGTCGGCGTCCCACCATTGTAAATATTGTTCTTGTTTTATGTTTAATCTTATTTTAAATAGGAGACTCCATAACCCAAAGAAAGACACTGGAGTTGCGCATTCTTGGCAACTCACAGAGAGCATGCCATTCCCCGTGGAGCCAAATGTTAGCGATTAATCTTGTCATGTTCTGGTGGATGGTGATTTTGTCTTACGTCTTTGATTTTTTCTATATTTTCCCCCCTTTTGTGCAGACCCAATCATAGATTTATCCTCTTGTTGTGAGGGAAATCTCCCTACGGACTAGCAAATAGAGTTCAGACTTTGCATGCAGATATGACTGAAGAGAAGCTACTTTCTACCTTCATCCCTAGATTTAAATCCCCTTTTCTTAGTAAATGCATGGAAATATCAACCTACCTCGTTCCCAGTGTTTGATGTCGATCCTTCATTGTACTTGATTACTTGTTCGCAGTACTCCTTCCAAAGCTGACCTGCATCCAAGACAAGCAACAACAATGCATGCATCCTACTTATATACTAACGGGTTAGAAATCCAAACATATAC
The DNA here is from genome assembly GCA_000966675.3 of Picea glauca. Lineage (NCBI taxonomy): Eukaryota > Viridiplantae > Streptophyta > Pinopsida > Pinales > Pinaceae > Picea > Picea glauca. Next base: position 361,233 of record JZKD02S1710528.1, on the reverse strand, counting down.
TAATCAAACTATAAAAGTTCATGAATTTGGATAGGAAAAGCATTTTATTTATTACTTTGAATGAGTCAACTTACAAAAGTTGAGACTGGCCACCGCTTCTCGAACCTGATCCTGGGCTCCTCTTCTACTGTCCTCCAACTGCTTTTCTTTGAATCTCCTTTGGCACAAGGAAAGGCTAAAGGGTTGGGACAATGGGAATACATAAATGGGTAGAGTTTCTTTGCTATATTTTTCCTCCTTCCAAATGGGACCCCTACCCCTTCTTTTATAGGTTAGAAGGAGCTAGGTATTTGGACAAACCCTCGGCCATGCATGGTCGGGAGTTTCAGTTAACTCACCCATAGATTTTGTGTTCCATCGAAAACTTTCCTTTTTTCATTCTTTTGTTGATCCACGCGGGTTGTTTTGGGTCAGCCAGCATGTACACGTGTGCAGTAATGGAGTAGGGCATGTGGGCCTTTATAAAAGAGGATTTTCAAAGAGTTGTTCAGCAGTTCTTTGGCAAAGAAAGGATATGAGATGGCCTGATGACAGGTAAGCATGTGTGGTGAAATTTAGGGTTATAACAAATTCCCCCTAATGTGTTAGGTCAGAAGAGCATATGATGGCCGAAATACATTACCAATCTTTACTGATGTGTCGAACGATTGATCCCAAGGATTAGGAACCGGGAGGCATCGTCTGCAAAATAACACATGTCTCACTAAGGCGGGCATACCCATGCTCTGCATAAAATAGAATCATGGCTACCAATCAAATACACTGTAGATACATGTCAAATAACTATAAAGAGTAGCCATGAACAATACACAACAGAGCTACATCTCGAAATCAGAAAGATATACATATAGAGTATCCATCTTCCAAAAGTTGATTCAGCCTGATGGTTGGAGATGAGATCTTCAAAGCTCGAGCAACAACTTCAAAATCTTCAAAACTTGGGTAGGAGTGTAATATGAGTGTACAAATTCACTACCCAGAGGTCTTCGATGGCTCGTCGGTCATGGACTTGATAATATTGATGATCAGACTGAAGGCTTCAATGATTTCGAACAAGGACTTGATTGGATGTTCAGGATGGCCAGGTATGAAGACAAAACACATATTGCAGAGGGGCCGACTCAGGCTTGGTGACAAAATTCCCTTGGATAATAGAATGAAAAATGATGAGACTTAGGCAGCATGGCATTAATCATAAGTCTACGAAGCAAGAGGCAACGCAAACTCTCCATATGTTTGGAAGGATAACCAAACGGTGGAGGACACAACTCTATATAGTGATAAAATCTTCCTAAGTTCATACTACATCCCATAGTCTAATGAACAAATGGACATATGTGATTTATCCAAGGGTGACTCATTATGCTGCCAATAAAGAAAATAATTTTCCCCTCCTCTTTTTGGGGTATATTTGATTTTTTTTTGTCCTTTTCAATAGTTTTGGAAAAAGAATAAAGGAATATTACGTTACAAAGGAGGAACGAGTTTTGCAAACATACAAATTTGAGGCACAAGGGAAAGACTTATGTTCAAAATAATGATACTCGGGAAAAATCCTCCCAGGGCCAAGGGTGTTAAAATGCAGAAGAAAACTGCTACTAGGCTGATATAGAAGGTATGAAAAAGCGGTTAACAAAACACACAATGGTAACGTCCTTCGATGTAAGTTTTAACGAGTCCAGAGGAGGTAAGATTGGTGGTTTTTCATGTTTAGAGAGTCTGAAAAAACATAAAAGGAGACTCCATTGGGGTACCTTTTTCGAAGGTAGTCTAGTCAGTTCGAAAAAGGGGTAAACTAGCACCGACAAGACGTCTATTCAAAACCATTTTAACGAGTGTGATAAAGACAAGATCACTCGACCATTTTTTCACTTTTAAGGAGTCTGAGAAAAGCTTAATTATTGACTTCGTCATGAATATGCTTCTGGAACAATTTAACGAGTGTGAAAGAATAAGGTCACTCGACTATCTTTTCAATTTTAGGGAGTCTGAAAAGAGCTTAACTATGGACTCTGTGGGGGTTCCTTTTTCGTAAGTTTAGTCCCTCAGGCCCGAAAAAGGGATAAAATTATACATGAGAGTACTCTTCTAAAGAACAGAAGTTCCATAGAGTATACCTTTGTTCATACAGTTGACCGTCCGAACCGAAAAAGTGGTAAACTACCGTCAGACAAACATGACTTCAAATTCCAGTTTAATGAGCATGAAAGGCCACAAGATCGCTCGATAATATTTTTATGTTTAGAGGGTCTGGAGAGCGCTTAAAAGAAGACCCGTTATTTTTTGGAAGTCCTGAGGTTGAGATCAAGAGAGAAGAAGAATCATGCAAATGAGGCTCAAACTCATATTTAGGACTTGGGTCCCTTCTTTCTCCAATGGAAGGCTCTTGAGGCCCTCAAAGCTTGCTCTCCTTACAATGAAAAGATGGAAATGTGGGTGAAATAACTCCAAGCTTATTCACTCAAGAGAGGGGTGGACAACTCTATGAAATGCAGCTTGTGGTGTTTATTGCCAAAGAATGGGTCCTTAGCAATCTCAGCAGCATAACAATACAAAGAATTCCTTGAGAAAGTGATGGTTATTCATGGCTTTTTATAGCCTAGCATTGGGTGTTTATGTAACCTCTTTGGAGTGTGAAAAGGGGCACTTTAGGGCTCAATTAGGTCTTTGACCAGCCCACCATGCATATTGAGCTCAGATTTGGTGTCAAATCGACTTGGGAGCTGATCCATTAGTAGTTGGGAGGCTGACCAATTTCAATAAATGCATCGTTTAGCAGGTGCGTGGGTTTTTCACCCAACAACTACACCTCATGCGTGCATGCGCACATTGTACGTTGCTATTATGTGCATATGCGCACGCACCCCGATTCTGTAAAGCACCCTTCAATTTTTTGGTCATTTTGTATAGTTTTTTTACCCTTTTGCAATGATGTGGAATTAATCATGTGCCATGAATGACTTCAGTTCTGTTTTGATGATGCGGAGTTCTTGTCGCCATGTGCGGACGAAATTTCAGTGATAACAGATGCCCCCTGATGGATGAGGTTAGGAGCATACGTATAGCCTAAATCCATCAATGTTTATTTTACTGAGAATGGTGTTGTAAGGGAGAGCAAGAGTGGGACTGTGTAGAGAAATCTGTTGGAGAAGAAAGGGACCTGTAGAACTCGACCTTCCACAAGGTGCGTAATAATATACAAGTGTGTACAAACGAGACGGGCATGCCCCATGCTCGTGTAATGTAACTCTGAAAAAAATGACGGAAATGTTGGTGTAGATAACTGCAGCGCCCTCAGGGGTGGTAATGATAAAGGTAGAAGACAAGTCTGCAAAGGAACATACTCTGAACAATAGGCAATGATCGCAGGAACAAGCAGCGACGATGATGTGGGCAGTGATGTCCCTGCCAAGTTCAGAGGTCTTCGGCAAATGATAATAATAAATGAAATAGTCGCAAAGTAAGACCCACTGCAACATGAGAAAGTGTTGGCATCGAATTTTATGGGGGTCAACGACATCAGGGAGAAATGGTGTTTCCCCCTGTGCCGTCTGAGATCTCTCATTGAATGGGAAATGAGAATCAAGATATTGTCGCCCTTCTGGAAAATTGTGTTGATGTCGACAAAAGGGGTACGTGACTCCCAGAAGCAAAGGGCTTCATGGAATCTACTGTGGTGAGGAAGTGGCAGAGGTACATGGACCAAGTCAAGAAGTGGGAAGACTCAAGACTGCCCTTGGATGGAGGATGTATGAGACAAACAGTGGCCGCAACCGTGTGACAAGGTTGAGGATCAGGGGGACACCAAGACCGAGGATAAGTTGTGCCAGAAGCGGTACAAGGTGAACAAATTCAGAGGGTATAGGTAAGTGATCTGGGTAGTACTCTGAAGATATAGACGATGTTGGCGAGGGTACGTGAGAAGTAATGCTCCAACCAAGGGTGACATGGGTTGTGTGTGGCCAAAAGGAAAGCAGGTCGCCAACGGTGACGAAAAAAGTAAATAACCGGAAAAGAACGGCGTTTGTACAATAAATAAGGAATAATGTGGAAAAAATTTACAAATACAGAAACGGGTGCCCCAATGTGAAATGAGTGCCCGAGGGAGGGCAGAAATTTCTTGGAAAACTGATGAAGGGTGGGGGCCCCATTGGTGAGTTTTTGTATGAGGTAGGTGAAATGGAGATAGGTTCGCAGATGGGCAAACTGATGGTGGATGAAATGGTGGGTTC